>JAZEWU010000045.1:5199225-5213951 GCA_036362915.1 Geotria australis | reverse complement strand
CCCGGCCACGACGGGGAGACAGAGACACATAGGGAGACGGCGAGACATACACACGGGGGTGACGGGGCGACACGGCGAGACATGGCGACACACAGAAATAGGGAGATACCGTGAGAGACGCTGAGATTCGGGGGGAGGGGAGTGGGGTTGGGGGTGGACACCGAGACAGGGCTGGGAGACGACACAGGGACGCGCAGAGACACGGGGACCCGTTGTTTCCGATCCGCCGGGCCGCGGTTGTGCCCGTGCGGGGATCGCGGCCATGCGAGCAGGCGAGAGCTGGCAGCCTCCATCCTCCTCCTCGCCTCCATCTTCTCGTCCTCCGTCGTCTCCCATCCCGCTGTCGACACGGTGTCCGCCCGGGTAGGAGGAGGACGAGGCCCCGCGGTGCGTGACCGCGACCCCGCGACAGCAGGCCGGACACAGGCGACACGGCCCTCGCAGAGTCGCCCCTCATAGCGGTGAGACGCTCACCCCTCACCACACACAGTCGACCCTTACAGCGGTGAGACACTCGTCTGTTTTATGTGAGACTAAGACTGGTGTCAGGGTTAGGGCTGGGAGTCGTGTCGGGGTTGAGGTTAGGCGTTGTACTGTAATGGGATTAGATTTTAGGGGTTAAGTGAAACCTACATTTTTTTAGGACAGTTCAATCCCAGCCCCTGTTCTGCAGCACATGACCCCTTCCTGTTGTTTGTCGGAATTGCAGTGTTTACTCATGGCAGCACTATTGGAATACGTGTGCAGCTTTCACGATGTCTAACAATGACGGTAGAGCAGTGACTCAATCACAGCGGCATCCTGTGTGTTGTGCCTGGGTCACCAGGCTTGGCCCTGTAATGGTAATCGTAATTCTCACTGGGCCCTCAGCTGGTTTCATGTTTTCAGTTAGTTTCGTTCAAGCAGGTGAGAAGTAAAGAGACCACGGTAGTACTGTCTCATTTGCAAGAGTGACCTGGTCACCAAAGTGACGGTGGTTCCACTGAGCGCGTGAGTTTAATCGCCTCCATTCTCATTCAGCGCTAGATTCTCCAGGGCATTGTTACGCAATAGACTTGTGTCACATTCATCGTTTTGAAGTCGCTGTCCCACAACGTGACCTCGCCGCCGCCACCCTGCCGCTGACCCACTCGCCCGTGATCCCGCGATGACCTCTCGTGCCACCCCACGCACAGCGTTCGCACCGACGCCAGTCCGTGGAGGAATCCAGCCGCTCTGTCGAGCAGCGAGCCCATCGGTGCTCATCTCCTGTTCACAGCCCCGAGCGCAGTGATGGAAGTTCCACGTTACTGTGGTGCGGCAAGTCTGTCCATAGGACAACTATGATTGACTTCCCCACAAAGTGATACTCATTTTATCCACCCCAGGGGGAGGGATGATGGGCCAAATCAACCCCCTCCAACCATGTTGCGAGCTGCTCACAAGCCAGCCGGTACGTCCTGATGGCGTACGGTTGGGTGGGATGCAGCTCCTCTCCAGATGGCCGCGAGTGTCGGCAGGCCGGCGCGTGCCAGTGGGCTCCCAGACGCAGGCCCTCTATGAAGCGTCGCGCTTGAGTATTGTACGCCGAGCAAGGCCAGGGCTCGTCGGTGTACGGACAGCGTTGTTGTGACGGACACGGTCATCGTGTACACACGGACACACGCGCCTCCGAGTCGTTCCCTCGTCGAATGAGTACCTTCGACAGTGAAGGAATATGTGCGCATTATAAATTTAAAATTATTATTATCTTGGTGCAATCGACGCTGCGCCAATTACCATACGCGGGCTGATCTTATGGACGGCGGGCGTGTGAAGCTTTAGCGTGCACGCTGCGTCACCGGGAATTAAGCCTCTGCCGGTTTCCGAAAGCCCCGGGTCCTGCATTAGCTGCACGCCACGCGATTAGATTCCTATTCACTGCACCTCCGCGGATGAGGGGCCGTGACGGTGGGCGGGCGCCACGTTAAACGTACAATGTACGGCCCTCTGTCATCCCCAACCCTGTAGGCCAGTGAGTGTTGTCCCCTTGTTTCCTGGGTTTTCTCCGGGTCCTCCCGCTTTCCTCCCGTTTTCCTCCTGTACACAAAACACTGCTTAAGTGGAATTGGAAAACGTCTTAATGTATGATCCTGAGACTCATTGCGGATTCCTTTGTGACCCTCAGGTGAAAGGCGCTCTATAAATGCTATTATTAATTATTAAATAACAGCTGTCTTTGTGTAGTCCAAATGCGCTAAGTCAGAATCTCCGCTATTTTAATATGTTAATTTAGCATGGACAGATACGTTTCAGAGTTGTGGCTGCCATGGTAATACGTTGTGTGTCTAATGTGTTTTTAAGTCTTCTTCGCGTGTGGATGAATGGTGGACATTGCCTGTGAAATTTCACACCGGCCCCATGCCAGACCCCAGAATCTCATGAGCGGCTCTCCCTCCCTGCTCGCCTGCGTGTCCCTGGCCAGACACTCGCGCAGCCCAGGCAGGAAATCTATGCGAGCGACTGTGGCCTACTGTACCTGTGAAAGCCATAAAGCAATCGCGGCGCTTCCCGAAAAAAAAAATCAGAGCGGATAAAAATTCACGTCATCGTGAGACTTGCGTTACGTGGAAAGGGGATTTCATTTTTGGATCGTTGCCCACACTCGTGCCGGCGTCTCGCGGGTGCAACTGTTGCGGCTTTGAGAAGGGCTGGCGGGAGTCGCCGGCGCGTGACGGCTGCCAAGACGAGTCACGTATTGCAGGCGGTGCCCAAGTCGGTGGGCCGGTACTTCCCTCTGGCCGCCCTCGCGTTGTTCGGCCGAGAGGATGAGCTCGCGGTCGCGTGCGTCGCCCCTGCTTCCATCGCGCGGCCGGGGCCCGTGACATGCAGCGAGACCTTGCGGAAGTCGTCGTCTGCTCAGTGAAGATCGAGAGTTGTGGAACCGTCGGAAATTACTGGGTGGCGTCGGAGCCGTGCGATGGGCACGTCGACCGCTGGGTCAGTCGGCGTTTAAATCTGCTCTCGCTTGGTATATCTCGTACGCATAGGTGTCCGGCCGCTCGCACTGTACCGCAACAAATCACGAGCTTGCGTCTGCTTACACGGACGCTCCATTGCAACCTACTCGGCCAGTTCCCACAGTTATTGGCGCAATTCCTGCACACGACTGGCGATCTATAATGAAACCATAATCAGATAAAGCCCAGTAACGTGATACATGTCTTTGTATTGGGCGTGGGTGTTCTGCTACAAATTGGGCATTTAGACTCTTTAACGTCATCATCGTAATTGGCACTGCGGTCAAGCAATGGTTCAGTGGTTTGCGCACTATGAACCTGGTGCCCTGAGTTTGAGTCCCAGAATCAGTGGTGAGTGAAATCTGAACCAGTTCTGGTTACTGCCCCACTTCATACAGCATCGCATGAACAAGTGGCTGTAAAGATTTACAACATTATTATCATTATTGGTAAGAACGGTTTTACAGAAGTAGGGTTAACCAGTTCTGCTTTTCAATAAAATAATTAACAGACTGTCACCAGGATAGAGGATGTAACTTGGAGCAAACAACACTGCAAGACACACAGCCTGATTGAGTCTCGACTCGGGGTGTTTTCATCACACTATTGGAGGGCTTCAGTTTTGAGACACAATAATAATAATAGAAATGTATAGAGCGCCTTTCACCCGAGGGTCACAAAGCGCTGCACAAGGGCCGCGGAGAGAACGACATTAGCGGTGATGTGCCCAAATCAATCATGGCCGCTTGTTTCGATGAGATGTTGCCCTGGAGATGGGAATATTATTGATCGATGCTCAGGCGACGACGGTTGGATGACGGAGTTAGTCGCGATTTCGCACCTGACGGTGAGCCGCGTAAACACTGCCATCTCCTTGAAAAGCCAAATGGAGTTCACAAGAAGTCATATAGCATCTAGCAAAACACCCAACGCAGAATTTTCCTGCTTTCGATCTGCCACCAACCTTCCGGGGCACAACCCCGACCCACATCCACTGCACAAAACCATGGCAGATGCAAGTACTTGATGCACAAATACAGGAGGCTGTGTAGCAGATCCAAAGTTGTATTTTACCTATGTGCTGCAGCATAAATGCACCCTTCCTGCACCAACCTTGCATTTCATTAGCAAGGTGATGTGTATTCCAGCCAACGTTTAGATCAGTGTTCAGCCAGGTGCCCGGCTATTTATAACAACATCTGTAATCACATTATAACGACATAACAACAGGGCTGCCACGGTGTGGAGAGGGCTTCATCCAGCAGTGGATTATCAAAGAGCTTTGAATTCATTGTTACGTATGTTATAATGGTAGCTGTATGGCATACGCATGAGCGTGTACACCCGCAGGGGACTGGGCACAACTATTAGTTCAGTGCATGTCACCTTGCGCCGAAGTCTGCTGCGCATTAATAATAATAATCTTCTACCTAAAGGCGCTCTATAAATGCTATTATTATTATTTATTATTATCTATATAAAATCGTAAGCCTTTTTGTGCTTGATTGTTTGATCACGATAGACTCCGGCAAATCGCAACCAAATCGCGCGGGACCTTTGCAGAACGACGCCACTTGGTCCCAGAGGACTCTTTGGCGCCTTAGCGCGCGACCCCGGGCCTTCCCTGGCCAACGGGATCACTTTCTGTGGTTCGCCCCGTACCATGAGCCGCGCCGCCATTACAATACCCAGTTAGGATAAGGCTCGCAGCTATTACAATCCCCAGTTCGGATAAACGGCCCGCTACTACAATACCCAAAGGACCTTTTTGCCGTTGTACAATACGCACTTTGGATAAGCGGCGCCTCTAATACTATCCCCAGTTACGATCAAATTTACCCGGGCAACGCTGGGTCGTATGTTCTCCAGGCGCTGAGCATTAGTTCAGTGCGACTCGCTGGAGTGTAAGCTCCCGAAGGGGACTGTTTAACCGCTGTGCGGGTGGCATGCTGGCGCAGGAGAAAAGCATTGTCGCTTCACAGCAAAGAAGTACCCCAGTTCAATTCATGGCTCGGGTGCCTTTCTGCGTAATGGTTGCATGCACCCCGTGTCTGTGGGTTTTTGCCGGGTACTCCGGTTTCTTCCCACAGTCCAAACACATCCTGCCTAGGTTAATTGGCCTGCTGATTAAATTGCCCTCAGCGCCCTGTAATGAGCTGGCGTCCTATCCGGGGTATAGCCCTGCCTTGCGCCCCGTGTCTGCCGAGAAAGGTTCCAGCCCTCCAACGTTCCTCTACACTCTACAGGATTAGGCGGATACTGATAATAAATTCATGAAATAGAATTAACCACTGTGCTGTTGTCGTTTATAATAGGCCGTTGTGTGCTGGCAAAATAGATCAAACCTCAAATGTGAACATGACACCACCATCAGACACAGCCAAACAACGTTTCGCTTCAAACCGCGTCGAGTATATTCAGAACGAGGTTCTGGAAGACATAATAACCACATCACCTGCTCTTATGTAGGTGTCGTCACATCGCAGGATGAATCAGTGATATTCAAAAGAGATATTAGAAGCATCCGAAGCCTGGTAATGCCTACAACGTGAGAGGTGAAACGTCGTGAAGGAGAGAGAAGGAACGCTCGACATGGCTATGCCAAAAAGCAGCTCTTGAGAGCAATTTTCATACATTAAGCTGTGAAAACCTACGTCAATACAACATAGATATTAATCATTGTAAATCTTTGTTTTAACTCTAATTTATCTGCACCAATGATTAACATTATTAGCACAGAATAACATGTGGCCCAAAACATTTTTGGGCATAGAGAAACGGAATTTCGATCCTCTATATGTCCTGTACATATGGCAGAATTGACAAATAAAGTTGAATTGAAAATACAATTGGGAATGACCGTTCTTTTAACTGTCACGTTACCCAGTAACGGTCGTAATGTGGTTAGACCGGTTTCAGGGCAACTGTTGCTGTCAGTCGCCAAAATGTGATCACTCCTGTCCATGTGGGACATGGGTTTGACAACATCTAATCAAATCACATGACTCCCCGAGGTCGAGTGCTGTGTCAACCAATCGTTATCCATCAAAACAATGCAAATCAAACTCTTGCTTGCATTGCTCAGACACAGCTCGATCACTCTGTGCCGTTGCTGCAACCACAATTGGTCGCAGTGGATGTGGTTGCCGGTGACAATTCCTGGTGACTGTTGCCCAAGCGTCTCGTGACCTTAGCTCGCATCTCCCTTGCTGAGGAGGATATAGTGCCCATCTGAATGGATTAGAATCACACGGTGTAACTCCTCGTGCATTAGACGGAGATTAATCATCACTGCCACGGTGGCGTAGCGGTGGGTGGCGTAGCGGTGAGTAGCGCTGCCGCCTCACAGAAAGAAATCCAGGGTTCGAATCTCGGCTCGGGTGCCTTTCTGTGTGGAGTTTGCATGTTTTCCCCATGTCCATGTGGGTTTTCTCCGGGCACTCCGGTTTCCTCCCACAGTCCAAAGACATGCTACTGTATAGGTTAATTGGCCTGCTGATTAAATTGCCCACGGTGCCCTGTGATGGACTGGCGTTTCATCCCTAGCAAGAGTGTTAGACTCCAGACCTGTTCACCAAGGGAGACCTTAGCAGGAGTGTTAGACTCTTGGTGACATAGCTCTGGGGTTCAGTGGAACACGCAAACCCCTCCACCATAATAAGGTTACTACGAGGTTGTTTTCTGTCCGGCCTAGCAGGGGCGCACACAAGGATTGTAACGTGCCGTGGAGCCTGGTGCTGGGGCCCGCTTGTGCCCGCCACACGGGCATTCCAGCAGACGTCGCCGTGGTCGTCACAGCTGTCACGGTGTCGGTGAAGTGTGAGAGCCTTGTTGTGAGCACGTGGCCCTGGGGAAAGGCCGTGTGCGTTTCGGAGCCCTGCTGCCAGCTGTTGTGGAAGCAGCTTCGGCTCTTCCTGATGCCGGTGGCCTTGAGTTTGTCTCGTGCACGGTTTGCGTTTCACTCGGAGAGAGAAATATTCAGAGGTGCAGGATATTACGGACAGTCGGTAAGGTAGCTGCAAGAGCCACTCCCAATAAGGGCCCCAATCTCTGTAGGCCGATAGTCAGATGATTGGCCAACTTGAATAATAAGCAGTGGGAAGAACCCGGATTGCCCAGAGCATTTTTCTGACGGTCGCGACTGGAGAAACAAAGAAAAGTAGCTCAACACGTAGGGGGTTTCACAGCCAGCTTTACGATTCACAGCCAGCTTTACGATTCATCCTTGATTTCTGGGTGAGGCCACCCAATCATCTCGCCAATGTGTGTTGTAAGACCCCCCACCACCCGACCCCACCAAACAGCTCGATCACCGGTGAGCTGAACAGTCGTCACCGATAAATTAGAGCGGTGACGAGTTCAGCGGAAACCGGTGTAATTCACATGGTGCTGCTGCCGTCGTGTAAATCACAGAATCTCACCCGGCTCGAGCACATGTTTGGTGACTGATTTACTAACCCAATGCAAATCAAATTGTCTCCGCGCACCTGAGTTTAATCTGAACGCGTTGAAAGGAAACGTGACAACCTTTGCAGAAATGTCTCCCGAGTGCAGCATGACTAAACATTCAGGTAGCCTGGAGCAGAAAACCCAGAGTACATACTGATGCACGTTATGTAACGGTAATACAATTGCAATCTGTAATACTCTGGCAGTCATTCTCTTGCATTGTAGTCTTGATAAGATATTTAATTCCCTTTGACGTAAACACAGCGTAGTGTGTACATGAAGAATACTCGGTGTGGCAGCCTCGTTCGTTATTCACGAAGACGTCGGTGTGTGGTTGTGGAGCCGGGCGCGCCGTGTAGAGCTATATTTATCAGTGTTGAGGTGAGTTACCATTACATAGTCCCTCTATCCATGCAAATTATATATCGTTTGTGTTGCCGACTAAAATAGAGTCCTCTCCTCTGAGATGGCGGCAGGTGGTGACGCAGTGCTGACACTCGCTATAAGGGACCTACCTGGGTTTGATTCCCGACTTGGGCACATTTAGCTGGGTGGAGTTTCCATGTTCTCTCCCCTCGTGTTATCAAGCGTATCCTCTGGGTTCAGTCGTTTCCTCCCGCAGCTGAATAACAAAAATACACTGTGCTGAAAAGTTAGCTGCAAATCACTCAAATGGCTGGCAGGACCTTCCTGAAAACGAGTCTTGAGTGAGGCTTTTCTGGGTAAACTTCCATAATACTGCTACTGCAATTGTAACACTGCCACGAATTATAATCACACAGGGTTGGTTAATGGCAGAGCCCTCCTGAAAAAGTCTAGGATAATAAAAAAACCGAGCATGCTTGCTCGCGTGCCATAAAGAAGGGCCTTTGGCTGAAACGTCGCCGATTGTCTTCTTTGTTAATAATAAATAATAATAGCATTTTATATAGCGCCTTTCACCCGAGGGTCACAAAGCGCTGCACAAGGGCCACGAAGAAAACGGCATGTCAACAACGAAAGAAAAAACACCACTGCTAACGCAGCGGTAGCAGCACCACCAAACTACTTGTGTAAACAAGCCTGAGTAAAAAGTAAAATATAATGACGCCACAGAGACTTTGCCGATTAGTAAACTGTGAAGGAACTGACGGAATGGTGAGGAAGATCATTGTTCATGGGGCATCGTGACGTTTTTCAGAATGTAGCTGTGAACGTTCCCGGGAACGCGTTTGAATCGTTGGCCCGCTTCATATTCTCTTGTTGTAGAAACTTTAAGAACGCATCTGCGCAGCTGTACACGGGTAACAGGTCTGACAAGTTGTTGGAAAATCCTGTAATGGCCTTGTTTGGATAACGCATTCGGTGGCACCTCCCCGGCCGGTATTTTGGAATCCTCTGGAATAGTAACTTCAACTTGTAATATGCCACCACCGTCCCACATAATTCTCGTCCTCAGAGAGAGAGAGAGAGACGACGAGTTCGGGGGTCGGGGGGGCAAGACCACCGATGACCAGGACAACAGCAGTGGCCACGTGGTGGCAAGGAGTCACTCCCAAATTCGTAGCGCACAGGTCACGCGGCGCTGTGCCAGGACGCATCTCTGGAACTGATTGGGGCTTGCAGTGTCTCGCGCGCTGAACCGACAATCGATTTGGCATCGAGTTTTTAAAAATGGTTTTGGAGGAGCGAAGATGCTGTTTTCTGGAGTGTTTGCCGCAAAGTTTTGTGCTGTTAGGAAAACGACGTCGTCGTATAATGATGCTTGTCAGGTCTTTATCAATGAGATCATCGTGGTCTGATGCGAGTCCAGTCTGGTGTATCTGCTTGACGTCTGCCAGGCCACGTCGCCCCGGCCAGATTACAGCGCTTGGACAGATTTCACATTCACGCACACATGCCTCAGCAAGGACGTTTCACGATCGTCCGGTTCTCACAGTCGTGACTCTCGTGATGAGGTGCACTAGATTAACTTTCATTGTCAGAATTTCACTACGACGCGATCATTCTTCTTCTTCTTTGCGATTCTTCGAAGCACGATGGTCAGCCTCTGGACATCGTTGTCTTTCAGCTCGGCTTCGAAGTGTTTGGTAGAATTTGCAGGCAACACCAAGTATTACCTGACAGGGATCGCGTCGTGAATGCGATCGTTCAAAAAGGAAGATCCAACGCGCTTCCAACACAATCGGGTGTCTTTCAGGCTCAGTATCCCAGGACGTCCAACACCGGTGCGAAGCCTCTGCGTGAGAAGCCGGTGCTCCGGTGCAGTGTCTGGTGATGAACACCCAATCCCGACGCACACAATCAGTCTGTCGAATGCGACCGTGTTGCCCTTAAACTGACACTGCAACGTGAGGAGACTTCCACAACACGTCTCCGCCATCCGCCGTGGCGAGGCCTCAGCTCATGGACGCCCCTGACATGCGCGTTGTTTGTTGAGCGTGCGGACATTTCCACTTAGTGGCCGGTGCGGCTTCCAGGTGAACGAGTGGATACATTATATTGATAACTTACATTTTAAATAGAAGGGGGAGGGTAAATTATGGAGACGCATCCATTTGAATGTCCGCAGGAGGTCGTGGGTTCGACCCTGATCCTGACGATGCCTGTATATTTGGAGTTTGCCTGTTCTCTCTCTCCCGTAGCCGTGTGGATTTTTCTCCAGGGCCTCCAGTTTTTAGATTATTTGGCTGTTATAAGTTCCCACATATGATAATAAAGCCACTTTGGCGTGCTTTCAGGTCACTTCTGAAAAAGAGCTTTACCCAGTAAATAAAATATTTGAGGTCACTTTTACTTGTTAGCACAAGTGTACTGCTTGTATACAGTTCATCGATTGCGTTTATCTAGCCTACGGTGGCCTCCGGTCCCCACCACAAGGGGTGAGCCGCCGACCATAAGGGGCCGTGCCATGCGGCCGTGTGGCCGGAAGTTTCCTGGACGGAGAAATCCCAGCTCCCCACCCCCCCCACACGATTCCGTAACGCTACGTGGACCATCGACACCAAGTAGCTTTTAATGTTTATGAACGGATGTTTGTTTACAGTTTTAGCCTGATGATGCCTCCAACGTGGGAGGCGAAACGTCGCGAAGGAGAGAGCCGGAACACGTGACATGGCTATCCCGAAAGAGCAGCTACTGAAAGGGGGTCAAGGTAGAAGCGTTCACGTCGCGATCCCTGTCAGGTAGTACTTGGTATTGCCTGCGAATTCTACCAAACACTTCGAAGCCAAGCTGAAAGACGACCATGTCCAGAAGCTAGCCATCGTGCTTCGAAGAATCGCAAAGAAGAAGAAGCTACTGAAAGCAATTCTCATACATGGAGGTTGTACGTATGTGTGGGTGAGTGGGAGGGTGGGTGGCCATAACATCGGCGTGTAATTGAATTGCAGAGGACTAACATTGAGGGCTAGGCAAGATGGACTCTTCAGATCGTAGGATTTCACGGCTCAACATGAGAATTTCTCTCCAGAGCTGCTCTTTAAGGATAGCCGTGTCGAGCGTTCCTCCTCTCTCCTTCATGACACGCCGACATTTTGGGCGTGCAGCATAAACATGGAAACATGTTGTCTGCCCTCCTTCACCAGAGGAGGAGGAACCGCAAACACTACACGGCCTCTCTCCTAAGCCCTCTCCACATTGGCATTCAGCTCTTGATCATCTTGCTGCCATCATTCACTAGAATATAATATTGCCAATGTTCTCTGCAGAGAACGAATTAGCCCGGGCTGTGTTCACTCTTTAATTAATTGGCTAATAACATCATAATATACGGGACGCAGTGTCTGGCAAATGATGGCGCCGGCCGACTGTGTGGCTGCCTTCCCCCCCCTCCGTCTCTCTGCGGTTGATTATTTTCGCCTCTATCTGCGTGCGGTCCTTGAGCAGGCGTGGAATTTTGCGCGGCGCGTTAGAAATCGTACCATTGTACTGATGTAGGTTTTCACGGTTCGATTGATGACGGTCGCTCTTCAGAGCTGCTCTTTTGAGATAGCCGTGTCACTGAGCGATCTCCCTCACGACGTTTCGCATCGGCTAAACTGAATTGCGAATCCAGTCGAGCGAGAGGGAGAGTGGGAGATCGCTCGACACGGCTATCCCGAAAGGGCAGCTCTGAAAAGCAACCGTCCAATGCTATCGTTATTCCCCGTTAACGCCCGCGCCCGTGTCTCCAACGCCGTGCCCCCCGCTCCGCGCAGCCATGTTCGCCGCCCTGGAGCAGTCGCCGGTGCTGTACAGCGACTCGAATCTGCTGTGCGCGTCGTGGAAGGGCCGCGTGCCGCACAGCGAGCGCGAGCGGCCCGTGTGCCGCCGGCGCTGCTACCAGGAGGGCTGGCTGGCGCTGGGCAACGCGCACGGCGTGGTGGGCGTCACGTTCTGCAGCTCGCACTGCCGCCGCGAGCGCCCCGCGCCGCAGCGCGTCAACTTCAACCTGCGCGGACACAACAGCGAGGTGGGACGGCGAACGGGGAGCGGTGGCGCCGCGGGCGGGCTGCGGCCGCGCGGCACGCCCGCCAGCACCCGCACGCTCACCAGTACTGACACGCTCACCACCGCGCACACTCACCAACACCCACACACTCACCCTCCCCAGCACCACCACAGCCACACTCGCACAGCGCGCTCGCCCACGTGCTCACCGTGTGTGTGTGTGCCTGTGGTGTGTTTGGTGGTGGTGAGCTTTAGCGTAGCGGTTAGCATGCTGCGCTATGGACCCGACGGCCCGAGTTCGATTCTTGCTCACGACCCAACACCGGTGACGATTTTCTGAACCGGTTCTGTGCATCCCCTGGGTCGTCGTAGCCTCAAATGAGTACCATGGGGCGGTGTGCAAACATCGCCACTAGGGAGACAAAGGTGGCCAGCCGTATTGCTGGCCACCTACTCTCTCGTGTGCCATTCCGGCCTTCATAGGTGCTCGCTAACGGCACTTCACCCTACAGTCTGTTAAGGCTACACGGGGGATCTTTGTATTTCTCTTTGAAGGTCGTGCTTGTGCGCTGGAACGAGCCGTACCAGAAGCTGGCTACGTGCGATGCAGACGGGGGCATCTTCGTGTGGATCCTGTACGAGGGCCGCTGGTCTGTGGAGCTCGTCAACGACCGCGGAGCTCAGGTGCGCATCCAGCTCCCTCCCAGCTCCCCACGCTACCCCCCGGTTCACCCTCCCAGCTCCCCACGCCACTCCTGGATGACTGCTCACACACAACCTCGCCACCGTCCCCCCCGCCCTGCTTTCCTCCTGAAAAAACCTGGCAGAACTCTCCTGAAAAAGAGTCTTGGGCAAACTAGTGGAATCATAATAATAAAGACTTATTCTAATAAGTCTTTAGAATCGACAGAAGTCTGACCCTCTGCGGAGTTTTCTCTTTCGCAATCGAACGAGCGGAAAGCGCCAGTAGCTCTTGGATAATTCCGCCCACACGGCCTCCTCCCTGCAACGCCGCAGGGTGCGGAGCTGCGAGCGATCGGCGTGTGGGTAGCGGCGGCGGCACGCGGATTCACGCCGCGAGAACGTCGTGTCCTGATGAAATATTCACGAAGCCTTTCGTCGGGCCGTCGCCATTGTTTCGTGGGATTTGACAGGGTAAATGGTCTGCCGTGGGTTGCCCAAGTGTCTGATAACATCCGATAAGGCACGCTGCCGGTGAGGCGTTTTGTGGGCACGCAGGACGGGTTGTGATGCGCGCAGGCTGTCCGATATCATTTCCGCTCTCACCGTGTGTAGTACGTGGTGTGTGTGGTGTGTGAGTTCACTCTGTTTAGTGTGTGCTGCGTGTGTGTGTGCTCACTGTGTGTAGTGTGAGTTTGTGTGTAGTACATGCTGTGTGTGGTGTGTATGGTGTGTGTGCTCACTGTGCGTGGTGTGTGCGGTTTGCTCACCAGGTGAGCGACTTCACGTGGAGTCACGATGGCACGCAGGCGCTCATCTCGTACCGCGACGGCTTCGTGCTCGTGGGCTCGGTGAGCGGCCAGCGCCACTGGTCCTCCGAGATCAGCCTGGATGACAGCCACATCCTGTGCGGGGTGTGGACCCCCGACGACCAGCAGGTGAGTGTCCAGCTCTGAGCACCCAAGTCCTAGCATGCAGCTCCGAACACCCAGCTCCGAACACCTAGCTCCGAGCAACGAGCATCAAGCTCCGAGCACCCGGCTCAAGGAGGGAGTTCCACGTTCCGAGTACTCAACTCCGAGCACCTGGCTCCGAGCACCGAGCGTCCAGCTCTGAGCGACGGGCACCAATCCCTGAGCTGAGCTGTGTATACGTGCTGCTTGCTGGAGAGTGGCGGTGTAGCAGTTAGCGCCGCGCCACGTTACAAACCCGCCGATCCGAGTTCGATTCCCGGTCACGACTCACTATTTTCCGAACCGGTTTCTGAGCCTCTCCTAGGTCAACTCGGCCTCAATTGAGTGCCTGGGACGGTGTTTAAACATCGCCACTAGGGCAACAAAGGTGGGCGGATATTCTGCTAGCCACCCACCCCCTCGTGTGCTGTGAAAGCCTTGATAGGTACTACTCGCTAAGAGCCACTGACCTTACTTTTAATGTGCTATAAGCTACCTATATATTTTTTTCTCATCGTAATATTTAACTGTTTTAACTACCCTTAATTTTTTTGGTCACTTATGTGCAATACTGTGTGCAAATAATAATTGATTTGTTTTTATTTGGTTAATTTATTTTTATATTTTTATTATTGTCAAGTCGCGTGTTTGTTGTGTCGCGAGAATCCTTGCGAGCTCGCTGGGTAAGCGGGGGGAGCTTTGTGTTTGCACGTGCGACTTCACCGCCGCGTGCAGGTGCTGTTTGGAACGTCGGACGGCCAGGTGATCGCCATGGACTGCCACGGACGCATGCTGGCGCAGGTGGTGCTGCACGAATTTGACAGCGTGCAGGCGCTCACATGGAACTGCCCCGACTTCCTGGTGGAGGACTCGAGCGAGAGCGAGTCCGACGGGGACGAGGGCGCCGCGCTCGCACAGGGTACGCGCACGACAACAACAACAGCCGCCGTTCGACACTAAGTGGCGGTGACGTCACCACGGCGCCTGTGCCAGGCCATATGCACCTTGAGGCTTCGTGAAGTGTCGAAGGCTCGCCGACAGGTCACGGGACAGACACACACACACACTCACCCAAACAAACAAACAACCGTCTTTCGCCACTAAGTGGCGGTGACGTCACCACGTCGCCTGTGCCAGGCCACATGCACCCCGAGGCCACACTCACCCGCACACATGCACACAGGCACTCGTATGCACACTCACACGTGGACCCGCATGCACACACTACGTCCGTCTGTTTTATTGCATGTGCTTT
>JAZEWU010000045.1:5188203-5199127 GCA_036362915.1 Geotria australis | reverse complement strand
TGGAGAGCTGGGATGATCGAGTGTCCGGTGTTTTAAAATACCCAGGCAGACACACACACACTCACCCGCACACATGCACACAGGCACTCGTATGCACACTCACACTTGGACCCGCATGCACACACTACGTCCGTCTGTTTTATTGCATGTGCTTTTGTCCCCATGTCTTCGTGTGGTCTGTGTGTCTCTGTATTTATTGTGCGATGTGTCCCTGTGTCTTTCTCCCCGTGTCTGTGTGTCTCCATGTGTCTGCGTTGTCTGCCAATGTCTGTGTCCCCCTGTCTGCGTCTCTCCACGTCTCCCCGTTTGTCCCCCCGTGAACCCCGTGTCCCTCGGCATTTCTCCACGTTTCACCGCGTCCCCCCCGCGCGTCCCCCNNNGTGTCCCCCCGCACGTCCCCCCGCGTCCCCCCGCGTACCCACGCGCGTACCCCCAGACGGGCCGTCGGGAGAGTGGAGCGCCCCGCTGCAGGGCCCGCGCACGCTGCTCACCGTCATGTTCGGCTCGGGCGACGTGGGCCTCATGAACAACTACGATGACATGACGCCCACGCTCGTCAAGACGGCCCTCAAAGGTGCGGCGTGTTCTCCGCGTGTTCTCTGCGTGTTCTCCGCGTGCTCTCCGTGCAACGGGGCCGTCTCTCCGTGCGGCGGCCGTTTGCTTGCGAGAGCCTCGGGGTGTAACGTAATCGCCGGGGAGACGAAGGCGGCGGGGCGCGGCACTAGGCTCGCCGCCGTTCCGCGTCCTGCCACGGCGATGATCCGCGCTCGCTGACCGCGCCCGCCCTGCCGCCTGTGATCGCCGTGTGTGTGTGCGTGTGCGGGTAGATGTGTGGGGAGCGGTGGCTCAGTGGTTAGTGCGCTGGGCTACAAACCTGGCGACCTGGGTTCGAATACCGCTCACGGCCAACACCAGTGACGATTTTCTGAACCTGTCCTGGGCCTCCCCTAGGTCGACTCAGCCTCAAATGAGTACCTAGTGCGGTGTGTAAACATTGCCACTAGGGAGACGAAGGCGGCTGGGCGTGGTGCTGGTCACTCACCTCTTCATGTGCCGTATTGACCTAACAGCACTTGACCCTACAGTCTGTTAAGGCTATACGGGGGATCTTTGATTTTTGTCTTTGTAGACGTGACGGCGCAGTGGAACTCGGCCGGGGACATCCTGGCGGTGGCCGGGCAGGAGAAGCAGGCGAGCCAGGCCCTCCCCGCAGAGCCGCCGGGCCTGTTCTCGCTTGCCCGGAGCCATGCCGTCAAATTCTACAACGCGGCCGGGTTCCTCATCTACACGCTCGACGTGCCCACGCAGGTGCGGCTCGCCGCCGCCACCACCATCATCATCGTTTACGTCATCGTCAACATCACTATCATCATCGCCTTTATTGTCATTATCATCAGGCCTTCCTCCTCTCTCCTTCGCGACGTTTTGTCTCCCACGTTGGAAGCATTGTTATTCGCCTGATGATGCTGCCGATGCAGGAGGCATCGGCAGCAGACGCGGCTATCCCGAAAGAGTAGCCCTCGAGAGCAGTTCTCATATATTGAGCCGTGACAAACCTACAACAATATTTAGCGCGTAAAGATTTTTCACAGATCTTTATATTTCCGCCGTGAGCTTGCAGTGCCACGAGCATCCTTCTAGGTGCAGGGCAGGGGATGTGGTGCCCCCTGGTGGACCTTGGCCAATTGTCACAGTAATAATCTAAAACGTTTAACGCGCCGCGCAATTCCGTTCACTTTTGAGGAGAGAGGAGGATGACTCAGAGGATCGAGGAACCACAGTCTCTGGTGGGTTGGTGCCGGCTGACCGCGTGACTGCCTCCCCTCCACCTCTCTGCGGTTTCCCACAGCGCCTTGGGACCTCTGGGTGAAGGGGCGCTACTATGTAAATGCAATCAATTATTACTACCAAATTATTACAAGAATTTATTACTACGCAGTAAATTATTACTACTGGCCCAGGACACGTTGGAGAGATTATATCCTTTGGCTGGCCTGGAAACGTCTGGGAACCCCCCAGGAAGAGCTGGAACTTGTTTCTGAGGAAAGGGATGTCTGGTCCACTACCCTTGGACTGCTGCGCCGCGACCCTCACCAGGATAAGCGGTTTAGAACATGGATGGATGCTAATTATCAGCGGCAATGAACACGCATCCTCCGCCAGCATTGTCCAAGCGTCGCCGTGTCTCCCTCGCCCCGCCGCCAGCACCCGATCTCGTCGCTGTGCTGGGGCCATCGCGACACGCGCCTCTTCGTGACGGCGGGGCCGGCGCTGCAGGTGGCGCGCGTGGAGGTCGGCGTTGCCACCCTGCAGCTGCTGTGCCAGCAGGTGCTGGCGGCCGCCCTGCGCGACGACAAGGCGGTGGCCAAGCTAGCGCTACCCTCGCGCCTCGCCGGATATCTGCTCTCCGCCTTCACGCCCACCATCAAGGTAGGTGCCCCCCCCGCACTGCTAACAACGGAACCTGCTTGCCCTGGATAGCCTCTTCGGACTGCTGTAATGCTATTGATCGAGCACGCATAATGCGACAGGCATATTTGTTTGCTCTCGGCGAGAGAGGAGAACAATTTGGAGGTGTGAGGAACTGCATCCTCTATATATTAAGAAGTTATTGGCCAAATAGTGAATGGATTTGTAGATAAGAGAGGAAACCAAAGTACCTGGCGAAAACCTACACGGATACGGAGAGAACACACAAACTCGACTCAAAAAGGTCCTGAGCCAGGACTCGAACCCAGGCATGCTCACCTGTTCACTCACCCACTTACTACACTGCAGCTCAGCTCACTTCTCTTTCTGCATATTCCCTCACAAAGCTTCACTTTGCAATCCCCTCCTTACATCATCATCAGGAATCCTGTAAATAGTTTGCAAGGTCACTGGGTATTTTCTGCTGTATTAATAAACTTCTATCTATCATCTTCACCCCTTCCCACTTGCTTACAATGACAACAACGTCGCTCACCTCGAACGAAGCACTTTACACTCCTGTCCGGAACACAACTCTATAATAATAATTTTAAATGTAAAACGTGCACATATTCGTTCAATATTGAAAGTATTCATTCGAAGAGAGAATGACTCTGAGGCGCGAGGAAAGTGCAGAGAGGCGGAGGAGGCAGCCAGGCGGTTTGCCGGCGCCAACATATTGCCACCCACTGCTTCCTGTATATTACGATGTTACCGGCCGACTGAGCAACGTGCATGCCGCCCTCCCAGCCCCCGATCCCCGACCCCAGCAACCTGCGCGACTTTGTGAGCTACCCGCCGGGCGGCAAGGAGCGTCTGCACTGCACGATCCGCCGCGTGGACGAGGACCCGGAGGGCGGCGGCCCCTCCTACGTGCTCTTCCTGGAGCACCTGGGCGGCCTCGTGCCCATCCTCAAGGGCCGCCGCGTCAGCAAGCTGCGGCCCGAGTTCGTCATCCTCGACCCCAAGACGGACGGGCGCCTCGGTGCGGAGGACGGACACGCGGGAGAGACGCGCGGAGCGAGACGGGAGCAGGGAGGGAGATGTGCGGGAGGGAGATGTGCAAGAGGGAGATGTGCGGAAGGGAGATGTGCGAAAGGGAGATACAGGGAGGGAGATAGGGGGAGGGAGACAATGGGAGAGAGATCCAGGGAGACGCGGGAGAGACGTGGGGAACTAGACGGGGAACGAGACGTGGGCAGATGTGTGGGAGGGAGATCCAGGGAGATGCGGAGAAGGGAGATTCAGCGAGATTCTGGGGAGGGAGATGGAGATAATGAGATGCATGGAGGGTGGGAGATGTGCGAGAGGGAGATATGGGGATGGAGACACACTGCAGACGCACACATGAATATGTCTGCTGATGTAACCGTGTGACGTTCACCGGTTGCCGTGCGTTGCCATGCTGATTCGCGCGCCGGTTACCGTGCGTTGCCGGTCACCGTGCGTTGCCGGTTATCGTGTGTTGCCGTGCATTACCGCACCTTACCGTGCGTTGCCGTGCCGCCGCAGACGAGGTGGGCGTGTGCGGCGCCGCCTGCTCCGTGTTCGACAGCTGCAACTGCTCGGACGCGAGCGACATCGAGCTGGGGGAGGAGGCGCTTGCTCGCAAGTCGCCCAAGAGCTCGCGCGCCAGCCGCTCGCCCCGCCTCCCGCGGTACCCCTCGCTCCTCACCCTCACCCTCCCGATCTGCTCACCCTCCCAAACCGCTCGCTCCCGCTCCTCGTCGTCACCCCTGTATCGACCCTTTTGGCCGTGTCCCGCCCGTTTCTCCGTGCGTCGCTTGCGCAGGATAAACATGGAGTCTCGGCGCTCGCCGAAGCTGTCGCGGTGCAGCCAGGAGGGCGCCAAGTCCCCGCGCCTGCCCATCCGCAAACCCTCGCTCGGCTCGCCCAGCCTCGGCCGCCGAGACCTCTACCTGGACGACGGCCTGCAGGTGAGACGGGGCCTCCCACCACGACCCCGGCCTCCCCTCCACCCTCGCCGCCTCTCCTCCTCCCTCATTACCTCTCCTCTATTCTCACGGCAGAGTGGTAAGAGTGAGGGCTGAGCTGTTTAGATTTGATCTTAGCGTAACAATAGGCAGACAGTAGCCTCCAATCCATGTCTGTCTCTCCACACAAGGACTTCTGGTAGAGATTGTTATTGGTTCAACTCAAGCAAAACTCTGGACCAACATTCATTGTCTCACCAGTAGTCAAACTCTGGACCAACATTCATTGTCTCACCAGCAGTCAAACTTGAACAAATGCTGGTGAAACTGCCAGATGCTTCCAGACAAGGACCTGTGTTGGATGTGGGTGTTGGGAGGAGTGGCGGGGAGTGAGGCTGCAAGGCGGTTGTCTGTGCGCCCTGCCCTGCAGCACAACTACTTGGCTCAAGTTACGTCCAACATCTGGGGAACCAAGTTCAAGATCGTGGGGCTCGCCCCGTTCCTCCCGGCCAACCTGGGCGCCGGTGAGCAGCGCGGCCACGCCACACATCTGCGTTGTGTGTCGTTGCGTGTTGCCGTGTTGTCATTAGGACGTGTTGCCGTGTATTGCCGTGTGTCTCCGCGTGTTGCCGTCTCCTTGTAAGGAAGTGCTGTCATGTTGTCGTGTGGAAATGTTGCCGTGTTCTCGGTGGGGCTGCATGCACCCCGGTGTTCTGTCCCCTCGCCGCGCAGTGATCTACAAGACGAGCCTGCTGCACCTGCAGCCTCGCCAGATGACCATCTACCTGCCGGAGGTGCGTAAGCAGACGCAGGGCTACGTGTCCATGGCGGCCTTCACACCCGGCGTGTTCAGCGACGATGAGGACGAGGGCGCGGGTACGGCCCCCCTCCCCCC
Organism: Geotria australis; assembly: GCA_036362915.1. Taxonomy (NCBI): domain Eukaryota; kingdom Metazoa; phylum Chordata; class Hyperoartia; order Petromyzontiformes; family Geotriidae; genus Geotria; species Geotria australis. The sequence goes on along the minus strand of JAZEWU010000045.1, from coordinate 5,193,829 downwards.
CTCGCCCACCTCCCTCTCTCTTTCCCCCTCGCCCTCCCCCCTCCCCCTCCCCCGGTTATTGCTGTGGGAGTTTAGCACACCGTCTGCAATAGCTCTGTTTGCTTCACTGTTGCAGTTGGTTTTCACATTTTTACTTTTGTCATTTGGGTGACCTGGGGTCGAGTGCTGTGTGATTAAACACGAACCCCCCCTCTCCCCCTCCCTCCCTCTCTCCCTGTGTCTCTCCATACATCTCTCCTTCTGGCCCCCTCCCCCCCTATCTCTCCCTGCTCCCCGTGTCTCAGTGGCCGGGGCGTCAGGCCAGCGTGAGCCGAGTCCCCCGTGCTCGATGAACATCCCCATCGCCCCCATCTTCAGCTCGGCGCAGTCCATCTCTCCCACGCAGAACATCGGCCTGGCCCAGAGCCTGCTGGCCAATCAGAACGTGCAGCTTGACATCCTGACCAGTCATAGGCCGGGCCAGCCCGCGGCCTCCAACCACAGCCCGCAGCAGTTGGAAGTCCCGGCCAATCAGAGGCTGTCTCAGGTGGCTCAGAACGTGCAGTATGACGCGCTGGGCAGCCAGAGACTGGCACAGCAGAACCTGTCCAATCACAGCGCGCAGGTGGATTACACGCTGGCCAATCAGAGGGTGGCGCAGGCGGTGCTGGGCGGTCAGTTTGCGCACATGGACCTGCTGACCAATCAGAAGGCGGCGGCACACGCCCACCTGGGCAGCCAGGCGGCGCCGGGCGAGAAGCTCACCAACCAGCGCGCCGTGCAGACCGTGCTGGCCAACCAGAACGCCCAGCTGGACGTGCTGGCCAACCAGCGGGCGGTGGCGCAGGCCCAGCTGTCCAATCAGAGCACGCAGCGGGAGATGCTGGCGAACCCGCGCTCGTCGGTGAGCGCGGCGAGCGGCCACGCGGGCCCGCTAGACGTCATCACCAACCAGGCGGCGGCGGCGGCGGTGGCGGCGGACCGCGGCGACACCGAGCACTACGGCACGCTCAAACGCAACTCGAACCCCACGCCGGGGCAGGCCATCTTCGGCGAGCACCCCGGCCGGACCAGCGGCCCGGCGCAGGCTGCGTACGGGCAGCAGGCGGCGGCGTCGGCGCAGCACGGGCAGCAGCAGCACGGGCAGCAGCAGCACGCGCCGTTCCCCAACCAACAGATGCTACACCAGATGCAGTTGACGGCGCAGGCGATGCTGCACAGCCAGCACACGCAGTTCAACCAGCAGGCGCTGCACGCGCAGGCCGGGCAGCAGGCGACGCACATCCAACAGACGCAGTTCATCCAGCTGACGGCCTACAGCCAGCAGGCCATGCAGTCGCACGGTGCCGGCCAGCCCGGACAGGCGGCTGGGGCGGCGGCGGCCCGCGAGAAGGACGCGGCCGCCAAGAGCGAGCTGCTGTCGCGGCAGTACCAGCAGCAGCAGCTGTCGGACCGCGACACGCTGGGCTTCACGAGCGACCACAACGTGGCCGTGGCTCACATCCGCAAGGGAGGGGAGGCGCTGCGGCTGCCCTCGGCCGCCAGCGCCACGTTCGCGTCGCAGGGTCTGCAGGATCAGCAGCAGCAGCAGCATGCGCAGCAGCAGCACCTGTTACAGCACCAACAGCAGCACTCGCAACATCAGCCACAGCAGCACCCACCTCAGCAGCACGCGCCTCAGCAACACCCGCCTCAGCAACACCCGCCTCAACAGCACGCCCCTCAGCAGCAAGCGCAGCAGCAACAACAACACTCCGCGCAGCAGCAGCCCCAGCAGCAGCCCCAGCAGCAGCAGCAAGTGGCCGGCCTGGCGTGCACGTGCCCGCCGCTCGCCAGCCTGGGCTACGAGCGCATCACCACGTTCGACAGCAGCGGCAACGTGCAGGAGGTGTGCCGCCCGCGCGCCTCCACGGGGAGCGCGTCCGGGTCGGGGGTCGCGGGCGTGCGCAGCAGCCAGAGCATGTACGGCCTGCGCAGCCCGGGCCCCGCGCCCAGCTCCCCGCAGTCACCGTTCTCCCCGCAGGCGCCGCAGTCCCCGTTCTCGTCGACGCAGCCGCCTACGCCCCCCTTCTCCTCGTCGCAGGGTCCCGTCTCGCCCTTTGGACAAACGGCGGCGGCGGCGACCGCCCACACGGCCGCCGTCCCCGCGGCGCCGATCGCGGCCCCGGCGCCGCACCCGCCCGCCGTCGCCAGCTACCAGTCGGCGACCCTCGGCCACCAGCCGTCGGGCGTCTCCTACCAGCACGCCAACGCCGCCTTCCAAGCCGCCGGAGCCACCGGCGCCACGTACCAAGGCGGCAACGTGGCCGCCCTCCACCAGGCTCAGTTCCACGAGATCGGCAAGCAGCCGGTGGCGCCGCAGCAGCAGCAGCAGCAGCAGCCGGGCTTTAACACCGCCAAGAGAGGGAGCGCGGATCTCGTCAAGCCGGGTGGCGAGAAGCCGGCGCCCGTGGCGTTTAACCTGCAGGGCCAGTCGGCGCAGTACGCCCGCGCCGCCAACCTGGCGCAGAGGGTGGCCTCCAACACGCTGCCCTCCAAGAGCTCGGGGCAGTCGGCGCGGCTCGGCGACGCGCAGAGGGTCACGGCGCAGGCGAAGGCTCCCAACGCGGCCTTCTCCGCCGAGACGTGCCCCTGTCAGCTGAGACCGCAGCAGGGGCAGCATGTCCAGCCGCAACAGCTGCAACAGCAGCAGCAGAAGGGGGATGCGTACCAGCAGCAGCAGCAGCAGCAGCAGGCGAGACAGGCGGGTAACGGCGGGCACCACGGCGCCTACCTGGGGCAAAGCGGCGCCGCCGCCGCCGCGGGCAAATCGATGGAGCACGCGAGCACGCGGCAGATCCAGCAGCAGATCCAGCAGCACCAGCTGCACCAGCAGCAGATACAGGCGCTGCAGCAGCATATCCATCAGCAGCAGCAGCTGCACCAGCAGCAGTTGAAACAGCAGCAGCACATGCATCAACAACAACAGATGCAGCAGCAGCAGATTCAACCACAGCAGCATCAGCTAACGCAGCAGCAGCACCAGCTGCAGCAGCAGCAGCATCAGCCGTCGCAGCAACATCAGATTCATCCCCAGCATCAACAATTCCAGCAGCAGCAAAGCATCCTGCAGCAGCAGCACCATATACAGCAGCAGCAACAGCAGCAACAGATGCAGCAGCAGCAACAGATGCAGCAACAGCAGCAGATTCAGCAGCAGCAACAGCAACAACAATTACAGCAACTGCAACAGCAGCAGCAACAGCAGCTGCAACAACAACAACTGCAACAGCAGCAGATTCAGCAGCAGCAGTTGCAACAGCAGCTTCAACAGCAGCAGCTTCAACAGCAGCAGCAACAACAGCAGCAGCAACAGCAGCAGCAAATACAACAGCAGCTTCATCAACAACAACAGCAGCAGCAACAACAGCAGCAACAGCAGCAGCAGCAGCAGATTCAACAACAACAGATTCAACAGCAGCAGCAGGCACAGCCGCCACAAATACAGCAGCCGCCGCCGCCGCCACCGCCGCAGCCGCCGCAGCCGCAGCAGAAGCAGAGCACCGTGATCGTGCACTCGGTGAGCATCTCCCCGCTGAGCTCGCAGTCCTCCTACAGCCTGCTGAGCCCGGCCGACCCGTGCCGCGACCAGACCGAGTACGTCAACGGAGCCTTCTCCGAGGACGACGCGTCAGAAAAGTCCTTCAAGAAGGAAAGCGCCAAGTCGGACGCGGCGCCGGCGCCGGCTGTTCCTCCGGCCGCAGCAGTGGTGGCGGCGGCCAAACCGGAGCCGAGCCACCACAAGGAGGCTAGCAAGGACGCCATCGGCGCCGAGGCCAAGAAGCCGGCAGAGTGCCAGACGGACGGGCCGCCCGTGCCGATCGACGGCTCCCCGAAACCGTCGGAGGGCCGCCGGGCCTCGTCGGGCGAGACGCCCGCGGCCGCGTCCGCCAAGCTCGCGCAGAACCACCGCGGCGCCACGCGGGAGATGGGCACGGACACGCTGAAGAGGGAGGTGTCGAGCGTGCCGCTGCTGCCCAAGTCGGCGCAGCTTCCGGGCCGGGACGGCGCGTCGGCGGCTGGGAAGCCGGCGCAGTGCTACCGCGACGTGCAGACGCTCAACCCGTCGCGGGACCAGTGGCTGCAGCAGGGCGGCCGCGCCAAGTCGCTGGCGGGCCACTACGGAACCATGGTCCCCACGTCCCACCAGGCGCAGGCCAAGCACGCCGGAAACTTGCTCCCCGCGCCGGCCACGCGCTCGCAGAGCAGCCCCCGCGGCGCGCCGGGCGGCACCAACACGCAGTACTACGCCACCATGCGCCCCACCAACATGGCGCGCTACCAGCACAACTACGGCGGCGGCGGGGCAGCGCGCCACGCGGCCGTGCCCGTGGCCTACGCCAGCCGCGACGCGGGCGGCCTGGTGGCACAGTACGGCGACGGCGTGGCGGTGCCGCGACAGGCGCTCTCCGTCAACTACCCGCCCGGCGCCGCCGCCGCCTGCCTCCCGGCGGCCGGGCACTACGCCACGCTGCCGCGGCCCAACATCCTGGTGACCGGAGAGCCGCGCGGCGGCGCTGGCTCGAGCGTGCAGCCGTCGTACGCCGACTTGGCGCAGCGCTACGCTACCATCGCCCGGGCGGCGCACGCGGGGGAGCGGGGACAACCGGCGCCGCATCAGCAGCACCATCCGCATCAGCAGCAGCAGTATCAGCAGCAGCATCAGCAGCAGCATCATCAGCAAGGCGGCGCCGTGGGGGTGGACGCGGCAGCGGGCGGCGCCATCATGGGCCTGGCGGCGGCGGAGGCCGTGTGCGGGGGGCCGCGCCTCGCGGAGCCCGGCTACGGGGAGATGATGCCGGCGGACTGCGTGAGTGCGTGCCGCGCCGACAAGCCGGGTGAGCAGGCGGCGGGGCTCGTGGCGGCGTCCGCGACCTTGTACGACGTGTCCGTGTATAATGTGCGAGTGTGATAAATATTGGTGATGAATGTCTTAACCTGGGCCTCTCCGAAGTCGACTCATCCCTAAACGAGTGCCTGGTGCGGTGTATGTATAACTATTTCCACTAAGGAAACAAAGGCGGCCGGGTGTAGTGGCGGCCACCCACCCTGCCGTCCATTGACAAACCGCGTCCGCGCGTCTACGGGGGTCACAGGCGCTCACAAGGACGTGCGTCTGCTCACCGACCTCAACTCGCTGCTCGCGAGCCCCAAGGCCGGCCGCGGGGACAAGAAGAAGGGCAGCGGCAGCAAGGGCCCGCCGGGCCGCGAGCCGCCGGCCGGCGCCGTCGCCAAGGCGCCGTCCGGCAAGAAGATGCTGCCCAAGGGTGGTGGTGGTGGCGGCGGTGGCAGCGGCAGCCTGAGCGGGGGCGGCGGGGAGTTCCAGGACAGCTCGGAGAGCGAGCACGAGGTGGTGGTGAGCGGGGACGAGTTCACCTCCAGCCAGGGCCCCGCCTTCCGCAAGGGGTGGAAGGGCAAGCGGGCCGCACGCGGTGGCAGCGGTGGCGTCGAGGCAGACGAGGCCAAAGGTAGCAGCTCCCTTGCTCCTTCTCGTCACTCCCTTCTCTACACTCCTACCTTGATTTCCTCCTTCTCTCCCTCCCTCAGTCCCTCCCTCCCCAGTCCCTCCCTCCCCCTGTCCTTGCCTCCCTACCCGCCTCCCTCCCTC
>JAZEWU010000045.1:5086219-5104194 GCA_036362915.1 Geotria australis | reverse complement strand
TTGTAGAATTATTATTAGTTTCCCTGTTGCATTTTCTTTTGTCCTTTGTCTTATAATGCGTTGCTACGCTTGACTCTCAGTTTTCTGTTTCCCCGTTGTTGTTGTGCCGTTCTCTCCATAGCTCGGAAAAAAAAAATATATTGCTGATTTTCCGTGCTCTGTCGTTGTCGACATGTCGTTCTCTCTGCAGCTTTGTGCAGCGCTTTGTGACCCTCGGGTGAAAGGCGCTATATAAATGCTATTATTATTATTATATGGCCTGGCACAGGCGCCATGGTGACGTCACCGCCACGTGGTGACGTCACCGGAAGGACGTCACAACGCAGGGGCTGGGGACACGTGCCATCAGCAGTTTATTATCCGCTCTCAGCACAAGGCGCTTGTAATCAACAGAACATTTACAGACGGGGCAGCAGGGGAGAGAGGGCAGTCACGATTCGGCCGGCGACCCTGGTCCAGGCGGTGGCTACTGCGCGTTGGCGTGGATCCAGTCCAGGAACTTAGAGACGCGGCTGTAGACGCCGGGCTTGTTGACGCTGGCGCATCCATCGCCCCAGCTGGTGATGCCCGTAAGGAACCAGCGGCGGTTGGAGTCCTGGCAGACCAGGGGGCCGCCGGAGTCTCCCTGTGGCACAGACAGGACGGTGATGGCGAGCGCTCGGTCCTCCTTTGCGACGATTCACCTCCCACGTCGGAGGCATCACCGGGCTTCTGAATTTTCCATCAGGCTTCCGAAGTGTGATGATGCCTCTGATGTGGGAGGTGAAACCTCACGAAGGAGAGAGGAGGGACGCTCGATACGGCTATCCTAAAACAACATCTCTTCGGAGCAATCCGCATACAACAAGCTGTGAAAACCTCAATCAACGCTTTTGTGACAGTGCTGTTTGTTTATAGCCACGTGGCGTGTTGTGGCCTTGGACCCATGCTTTGCAACTGTGTGAGCGAGGAGAGCGACCCGCGACGATGGGGTCCCGGCGGCCCCCCACTCGGAGACACGCACGGGCGGCCGGGGCCCGGCCACGCCGAGCGGAGGCCGCTGCGCAACCTCTCACCTGGCACGAGTCCACCTGACCCTCGGGGTACCCGGCGCACAGCATGCGGTTGGTGATCTTATTGGCTGAGTAGGCACCGGCGCCCGGCAGAACGCAGCTGCTGAGGATCGCCACCGGAGCCTCCTGCAGGATGTCGGGCAGCAACCCTGCGAGGCGCAACGACGACGCGCAAAAATCAATTGAACGCCAGCGTCTATAACCCTGGGGCCCAGTTCACGAAACTCAAACTCCCGGAGCGATTCTCGATCTGCCACCGGCCACGTAGTGCAACCGCGACAGAGGGGACCCGACCCGTGGTCGCTCGCTCGCTCACCGCCACTGGTCAGCGTGCCCCAGCCAGAAATGAAGCACGATTTCCCCGGGTAGGGGAACCTCTGGAAGGGGGGCGGCAGGCACACGGGCTGCACGAAGTCGGAGAAGGGCACGTCTTGCGACAGCTGCATGAGCGCGATGTCGTAGTCGGTGTTGTATCGACTGTGGACGACGACCCGGCTCACGCTCCGCGCCACCACGCTAGAGTCGTTGAGGTGGCTGCGGGAGTGAAGGCCCAGGTAGATGGTCCAGGCGCCAGCTTGGTCCGCGCTGTAACGGCACGGCGGACGCGCACACGCTTGGCGGGGCCGGGCGGCGCGATCCAGCGAGGCCGCTCGACGGCGGGCAGCCCGTCTCCCAACCGGCCACGACGATTACCTGCGCTGGGCCAACGTCTGTGGGTCTTCTTGTGAGTATGTGAGTCACCGTGCTGACCCCTTAGCTGACCCCTCAGTGTGCGATCGCGAATCACGTGGCCGGGCAGCGCGTGACAGCACCGAGCGGAGCCGCAGGTGCGGACGCTTACTTCGTGAAGCAGTGAGCTGCGCTCACGACCCAGCGGCTGGAGATGAGCGAGCCCCCGCAGCGGAAGACGTCGTCGTAATAGAGGATGGCCTGCCAGGGCCACGCTCCCGGCCGCGCGTCCGTGCCGCCCACGATGCGATTGCGGCCGACGCGCTCCTTCACGGGAGCCCAGCCACACGCTGAAACACAACATGGTCCGGATGTCGGAAAACCCGCTTCCAAAACGCGTCACGATCAGCCGACACAGCCTGCTTCTTGACTGTCACTCAAAGCGTGCGCCGCGGCGCTCTGGGGCGCAGCAGCTAACTCACAGGGGTGCCGCGGGATATTCCAAATGTTCTCACTTTGGGTGCCGTGGAAAAAATCCTGATACACTAAGGGCGCCGTGAACCGAGAAAGTTTGGGAACCAATGGCATATATCGAAAATCTGGAATATCTCGCGGCGCCCCTGTGAGTTAGCCGCGGCGCTCCGGGGCGCCGCACGCTTTGGGAACCACTGGAGTATGACGTATCTGGCATCGCCGCTTCATCTGTGAATGTAAACCGATTCTGTGTGTGCATATCCTGCCACAGAAGTTGCAAGATAGGTGTCCCGTTGCTAGGTTGTATTCGGAAGTGTGTTTGAGTTCTTTAGGTCTCTGGTTTTCCTTCTCGATGTGTGCATCATCAACACGTTTTGTAGAATTTCTCACGTGTTGTCTCCATTGAGTTCTATTATTGGCATGAGCCACGGCCTGCAAACTGTGCGTAACCCCCCAGCACATTGTGAAAAGGAAGCAGAGTAAATGGTCACATTTCATGAGCGTGTGTACCTGTAGAAGCCTGCAGTGGAGCGACTTGGTAGAAATCAAACCTAAAGCCGTTGCCTGTAAGACAGTGCAGCGCGGGGTTAAGGGTCGCAATGACAGATAGACAGATGTACTGATGTAGGTTTTCACAGCTCGATTCATGATGGTTGCTCTTCAGAGCTGTTTTTTTCTGGATAGCCGTGTCAAGCTCTCTCGCGCTCCCTCGCGAGAATCCGGAGGAAACCAACGCAGAACAGGAGGGAGAGAACACAAAAACTTCACACAGAAAGATGCCCGAGGCTGGAATCGAACCGCCTCGGGCAAGACCTTTTTCCGTGAAGCGCAGATGTTCCCACTTCGCCACGACGATCGTTAACCAGTCACCACGACGATCTCCGACAGTGCAGGCAGCTCCGGCGCCCCCGCAGGGTACCCGGCGACGACGTGGCGCGATGACGCGACGGCCCCCAGGGTTACCTGGCTCGAGGGAGCTCCTGACTTTGAAGACGACGGTGAGGTTGCTGGAGAGGGAGCGGGCGCCGGGTGGGAGCGAGCCTCCGCAGAACACGCCGAGCGCGTTGCCGCGCTGCGCGGCGCCGTCGTACATGGAGAGCGACGCCGCGGCGCACAGCTGGTCGTCGGGGAGGCTGCCGGGACGGACACGCCACGGACCGCACGCGTTTAGCCGCCACCGCCGCCACCGTTTACGCAACACGAGGTAACGTAGTCATTTATTCGTTGGACTTGTGTAGGTTTTTCACGGCTCGATTCATGACGGTTGCTCTTCAGAGATTTTGTTTCGGGATAGCCGTGCCACTGAGTGATCTCCATCTCTCCCTCGCGACATTTCGCCTCCCACGTTGGATCAATGATGATGCTTCCAACGTGGGAGGCAAAATGTTGCGAGGGAGGGATGGAGATCGCTCGACACGGCTAATCCCGAAAGAACAGCTCTGAGGAGCAACCATCATTCATTCATTGTCAGAATCCGCTTCATCCTGTACAGGGTCGCTGTGAGCCAGGGCCTATCCCGGTAGACACAGGGCGCAAGGCAGGGCTACACCCAGTATGGGACGCCAGTCCACACCTGGGGCAATTTAGTTCGCAGGCCAATTAACCTATGCAGCAGCATGTCTTTGGACTGTGGGAGGAAACCAGAGTGCACACGCACACGGGGAGAAAATGCAAACTCCGCACAGAAAAGCACCCGAGCCGGGATTCGAACCCGGGACCTGCTGCGAATTATCCACACGAGCAGCGGTGCCCGACCACGGGATCGTCATCAAAAGCTTTTGCGGACCACAGCGTACACAAGCCATTTAAAAACTTGTTACTTTACGTAGCCTACGGCTGACGGGAGCCAAGCTTATATACGAACGGGTGTTACGACGCAGCCATGCGGGAACTCACTTGAAATAGCGAAAGTGCAGCTTGACAAAGAATCCCTGTGGCACGGTGACTGAGACCGTGCAGAGGCCCGTGGTGAAGGAGGCGAGCTGCGCAGCGCTGTCCACACTCCCCGCGGCTCCCGACACGCTCAGCGAGCACTGGCTGAACGCTGGTCATAGACAGCGGCACGCACGCAGTCCGAAATCCGATGGAGCTTTGTCGTGCCTCGATTCACGATGGTTGCTCTCAAGAACTGTTCTTTCGGGATAGCCGTGTCACTGAGCGCTCTCTGTCTCTCCCTCGCGACATTCCGCCTGGCACGGTGACGACGCTTTCAACGTGGGAGGCAAAACGTCGCGAGGGAGAGAAGTAGATCGCTCAGTGTCACGGCTATCCCGAAAGAGCAGCTCTGAAGAGCAGCCGTCGAGGTAGGTTTGTTTGGCTGCCGCGCTGGGTGGTGGCGGCGGGGTCTAACGACACGAACCAGATCATTCCGTGGCGGCGGCTTGACACAAACAAACCCTGTCAGCAACACTTGGTTAACACTGAGCATAGGCTATGAAGAGCTTTGTCTCTGGTGTGGGACAATCAGTTTCGAGGACAATTCATGTATTATCAGAACATTTTGCTTGCACGTATCATTTTTCACATTTTCTGTACACTGGCAAACCCGTTAGCAAACAACCGCGACCATTTAAGCGGCCCAGCAAAGCAACTCACTGTCGTAGTGAGCAGAGAATCCGGGGAACGTCAGGTAGAGGTTGCTCGTGAAGACGACGAGCATGGAGCTCCCGGTGGAGTAGACGTCGCCGGGCGTGGCTAAGCCGGAGAATGATCCGAGCAGCGGAGCCGCGTCCGAGTCGCCGTCGTACACCGTCACCGTGTCGTAGTCGCTCTCCAGGCTGCGGGACACGCGCAGCGTCACACCCCGCCTCGCGACCACACAGCGTCGACGCGGCAGCCGGGAATGTTGTGCGGCACACAGACCGGTCTCTGATTAACACCGCTATCAGATACGCAACTACCATGCTTACGATGGTTGCTCTTCAGAGCTGTTCTTTCGGGATAGCTGTGTCGAGCGATCTCCCGCTCTCCCTTGCGACGTTTCGCCCGAGTAGAGGCGAGACGTTGTGAGGGAGAGAGGGAGATCCCTTAGTGACCGGCTGTCCCGAAAGTACAACTCTGAAGAGCAACCATGATGAATCGAGCAGTGACAAACCTACATTGGTGAAACCGAGCAAACTCTGCACTGGCTTCTGTCCTTCAGGGGTCTCGTCGGCGGGTGAACTCCATTCATCCATCCATTTTCTAAACCGCTTGTCCTGGTGAGGGTCGCGGCGGCAGCCGCCCAAGGAGGGTGGACCAGACATCCCTTTCCTGAGCAGCAGATTCCAGCTCTTCCTGGGGGATTCCCAGGCGTCCCCAGGCCAGCCGAAGGATGTAATCCCTCCGGCGTGTCCTGGGTCGGCCTCTAGGTCTCCGGCGGGGTGGCCCGGTCACCTGAAGTTGGTGAAGGCGAGGCGGATGTTGTGGGAGGCCAGGGCGCGGATCCTCCACGTGCAGTGCTCGTCGTTCTCGTAGTTGTTGGGGAAGTTGTACGATTGGATGACGCCGCTCGGCTCGCTCAGCTCAGACACGCACGGGGTTTCTGCCACGCCGTTCGGTCACAAAGATGACATAGAACCGTTCGACGTGCATTCAGAGCGGCAGAGAATCAGCTACAGAGTCAGAAACGTCTAACAGGGGGCGGTGCGGTGGCACGGCGAGTAGCGCTGCCGCCTCACAGCAACACCTCGGGTTCGAATCCCGGCCCGGATGCCCTTCTGCGTGGAGTTTGCATGTTCTCTCCCCGTGTCCGCGTGGGTTTTCGCCGGGCACACCGGTTTCCTTCTACAGTCCAAGGACATGCTGCTGCATATGTTCATTTTCCTGCTGACTAAATTGCCCCCGGTACCGTCATGGACTGGCGTCCGATCAGGGGTATAGCCCTGTCTTGCGCCCTGAAAAAAAGAGTCTTAACATTCTGACAGAAGTCGACAGCGATGCGATCACTCGCGGCACACAGTCACCGGCGCTCAACGCTGGGAGTGCAGCAGCAGCAGCAGAGAGAGGTGAGGTGACCTGCTGCGGTGAGCGGAGACGTCAGTGGGTGTCTGAGTGAGTGCTTGAGTGAGCGCGTGAGTCGTCGCGACCCGCAGGTGTCCGCGCGCGCCCACCACCCGTCACCTGCGAACTTGGCGTTGAGCGTGTAGTTGAGTTTCCGCAGCGCGGGCAGGCTGACCCCCACGACGGTGCCGTCCAGCACCGTGAGGGCCGCCGACTGCGGGCTGCACAGGTCTTGCACCGGCGTCACCACGCTCGCCAGGCCCCACTGGGATCGGCTGCGCAGCACCACGACGGCGGCGGCGGCGGCCTCCACGCACGGCTCCGCGGGCCCGGCGGCCTCCGACTCGCTGCGGCCGCGGGAAGAGCGACAGACGGCCGCGTCACTCTGCGCGGGGTCGGGCCGAGGGGCGGCTACCTGGCGGGCCCGTCGCCGCCACTGAATCGCGCTTACGGAGCTGGCAGGCTCGCGGGAAATGTCCCGCTGTGCGATAATAAACATCTATCGATCTATAAGGATAGCTCTTTTTGTGAGTTAGGTCACGTCAATATAATAAGCGTCGTAAACACGCCTCCACCCGACGCAGCCAACCAGTAAGGTTTTGCTGCCGCAGAGCGACAGCATACCTGCTGAGCGTGAGCGTGAGGAGGATCCGCTTCTCGGAGACGGTGCGCAGGAACCAGACGCACGCGTCGTTGTCGCTCTCCAGGTCGCGCGGCGAGCGGAAGCTGCCCGCCGGACCCCTCAGCTCGTGGTAGCAAAGTCCCGGATCTGCCGACACGTTCGAGAGACGAACACATGCAGTTACACGGACAAAAGTTACGTTTGTTTGTTGTGCAAATTGCGTCTGTGTCCTTGGGAGTTGCATGAATGTCACCTTGGTGTTGGCACAGGAGAGTGAGACTGTCCGTGCAGAGTGTCTGAACTGTGTGCCTTTCTGTGTGCGGTTTGCGTGTTCTCCCCGTCTCCGCGTGGGTTTTCGCTGGGCACTCCGGTTTCCTCGCACACTCCAAAGACATGCTGCTGCTGCTGCTGCATAAGTTAAGTGGCCTGCGGACTAAATTCCCCCGGGTGCCCTGTGATGGACTGGCGTTCCATCCTGGGTATACCCCTGCCTTGCGTCGTGTGTCTGCCGGGACAGTCTCCGGCTCACCGCGACCCCATCTACAGGATAAAGTGCTTTCTGACGACGATGACGATGATGATGAAAAATAGCCGTCGGGAAATGTCCCCCCGCACCTGGAGGGCATTCTCCCTCGGAGAGCCGCACCTCGTCCAGCTCTGCGGCGTACAGCGGCTGCATCTGCGCGTCGGCGATAAACTCCAGCTGCGGACAGAGGCCAGGAACGGTCATCGTCGTCGCGATCGATGGGATCGTTGTCACGAGGAGCGGTCATTGTATGCTGGGGCTTCGATCGCCATCACTAGTAATCAGTCATGACGATCGAAGCCCCAGCATACAATGTAAGAAGGACGCCACAGAAACCCTGAGGAAAACCCGTGCAAGACAGCGGAAAACATACAAACTCCGCACCGATGCTCTGATCCTCGTGTGCAGCGACCGCAGCGGCGCGCGCGGTCGCCGCGCGTACCTGGTAGCGCGAGTAGCTGATGTTCACGAGGCCGTTGCCCCAGCGGTCGCCGAGGCCGGGCAAGGGGGAGGCCTCCCACAGCGGCTCGCGCTGCGTGCCGCCGCCGGCCCGCGCGTACAGGCCCAGTGAGCCCGCCGCGCCGCTGATCCGGAACCAGAAGCTCAGGCACTGAGAGCCGCTCGCGTTGGCCATGAGAGGGCTGAGCAGACTCCACGCGGATGTGGTGTCGGGGTTGATCAGCCCGACGAAGGAGCCGCCTTTAATGAGAGAAACGTCGCACGGCCGCCGGCGGCGGCAGCGTGAGCCTCCCGGACGCGTTTGTCAGGCCGCGTGTCGGAGCGGAATCGATCGGTCGCGCGCACTGCTCGGGGTCGGGTCACATCGGCACCCTGCGTCAGGAACAGTGCCACCTGTCCGGGTTTTACGCGGAGAGTCTAAGAATTGGCAGCTGTGTTAGGGTAAAAGCATCACGTTCACACAGCTCATTTGATTTGAACCAAGGTCTGGTGGCAGCTGACATTGTTCAGCACACGGTGACCTGGTATCGGCCTGCGGGTGGGCGAGGGTTTGCCCGTAGGGGCAATGATTGTTATGCGAATTCTCAAATTAGTAATTTGCAGGTTACTTGTTTTGAAAATGGTCAACGTTGACCGTTTACGTCAGCACACGATGGCCTACTCGTCTCAACTGTCTCCACAGGATCTCCATTTTCTAAACCGCTTGTCCTGGTGAGGGTCGCGGCGGCAGCAGTCCAAGGAGAGTGGACCAGACATCCTTTTCCTCAGCATCAGATTCCAGCTCTTCCTGGGGGATTCCCAGGCCAGTCAAACGATATAATCCCTCCAGCGTGTCCTGGGTCGGCCTCTAGGTCTACGCCAAGTGGGCCGTGCCTGGTAAACTTCCCGGGGGAGCCTTCCAGGGGGCATCCTTACCAGATGCCTAAACCACCTCAACTGGCTCCTCTCAATCCGAAGGAGCAACGACTCTACTCTGAGGTTCTTCCGGATTTCTGCAATGCTCACTTTTTCACGGAGAGTGAGCCCAGCAATCCTGCGGAGAAACCTCATTTATGCCGCTTGTATCCGCGATCTCGTTCTTTTCGTCATTACCCAAAGTTCATGACCATAGCTGAGGATAGGGACATAGATTTACCTGTAAACCGAGAGCTTTGTCCTAGGACCAAGCTCCCGCTTCACTACCACGGACCGGTACAGTGCCCGCATCACTGCAGACGCTGCTGCAATCCGCTGGCCATCCTCACGTTCCCGCTTACCATCACTCGTGAATAAGCGCCCTGTGCGTCGGATCCAACTCATTACCAAGTAGTGATCAGTTGACAGCTCTGCCCCTCTCTTCACCCGAGTGTCCAGAACATACGGCCTTAGGTCTACTGACACAACTACAAAGTCGATCATTGACCTTCGGCCCAAGGAGCTCTGGTACCAGGTACACTTATGAGCCTCCTTGTGCTCGAACATGGTGTTTGTTATTGATAATCCATGACGAGCACAGAAGTCCAGTACCAACTCACCGCTGAGGTTCAGATCGGGGAGGCCATTTCTCCCAATCACGCCCCGCCAGGTATCTCCATCGTTCCCCATGTGTGCATTGAAGTCTCCCAGGAGGACTATCGAGTCAGTAGACGGCACCCTATCGAGCACTGCACCAACTGTCTCAAAGAAGGCTGGATACTCTGAACTGCTATTTGCCGCATATGCACAAACATCAGTCAACGTTTTCCTCTCCGAGAGCCGAAGTCTCATTGAGGCGACCCTCTCGTCCAACTGTGCAGCATCAAGCCAGGGGCTGGTGAGTATCCCCACACCCGCCCTGGGCCGCTCACCAGGGGCCACCCCGAAGTAGGAGAGCGACCACCCCCGATCGAGAAGTTTGGTTCCAGAGCCAATGCTGTGTGTGGAGGTGAGACCAACTATGTGAAGCTGATACTTTTCCACTTCCTCCACACGCTCTGGCTCTTTCCCCGCCAGAGATGTGACATTCCATGTCCCAACAGCCAGTTTCCATTGCAAAGGTCTAGTCCGTCTAAGACTCTAAGTCAGGGGTGTCCAAACTTTTTTTCCTGAGGGCCACATACAGAAAAATATACGAAGGACTGGGCCACTCACAATACAGTTAAGCGCAAATATTATGTGTGGGCCATAGACCATTATATTTTTAGACTTTGATACGTGCCAATTAAAAATGGATGGCGGGCCGCAGTTGGCCCGCGGGCCGTAGTTTGGACACCCCTGCTCTAAATCCATCCTTTTCGCTGCCGTGACGGCATCGCACCCGACACTAACCCTTCACCTTGCGGGTGATGGGCCCACAAGGCTGCTCCACGTATCCATTTAGGGCTGGGCCCGACCGGGTTACGAGGGTCACCCGTCCACCAGGCGCTTGCTGACGGACGCCACCCCCAGGCCTGGCTCCAGGGTTGGGTCCCGTAACCCTAGTCCGGGCAGGGTTCTCATGACCTTTTTTCGAACCATCATAAAGGTCTTTGGGTGGACCGTACTTAGTCTGGAACCTCTCCTCAGAACTGTTCGCCATTGGTGACCCTACCAGGAGTACTGGACTCCAGACGACATAGCTCTGAGGTTCATTGGAACACACAAGCCCCCCCCCGCCACGACAAGGTCCCGATCCACTGGGGCGTCGGATCTCCAACCTCCGCTGCGAAACAGACGGCACATACGTTACGATCAATGGCGCACGTGAAGCGATAACCGGGGCGGCCGCGGAAAACCGAACCGCGAACCGGCACGAGCGACGCGCGACGACGTGGGCACATGCGCGCCGTGACGGAGCGACGCCGGGCGACACGACGGAGCCACGCCGGCACCGCGCCCGCATTTGCCGCCTCTCCGTGGGCCCGTGTGAGAGGCGGGAAGTCCTCCTGCACACGCGCAGTGCCGGGAGGGGCGGCCCTCGCGACTCGCGAGCCGCGGGGTCTCCTTCACGGTGAGGGGGGGAAGCGGGGAGCTCACTGGCTGGGTGCAGCTGTCTGTAGGGGTTGGTGGACTGCGCGCTCGTGTAAATCCCCCAGTGGAACGGGTCCTCGTCCACCGGCGTCCATCCACAGAAGCCGCGCTCGAAGTCACAGTCGACGGACGTGAGCTTCTCTGCGAACACAGAGCGCGAGTGTCAAAACGTGTCGCTCGCTTTTCAGTGTTCCACCTGCTCCTCCGGTTTGACGGGGAAACAGAATATGTCGATGCTTGCTCTTCAGAGCTGTTCTTTCGGGATAGCCGTGTCACTGAGCGATCTCCCTCTCTCCCTCGCCACGTTTCGCCTCCCACGTTGGAGGCATCATCAGGCGCGATATCAAAACGGTCACGTTTGTGGAAGAGCAGAGAAAATGTGTATTGCTTGGACGAAATAAAGCAGAGTCGAACCAACCTGCAGCCTGGTAAGTGACGTTGAAGGGGCCGTAGGTCTCCAGCACCACCACGTTTCCCGACGAGAGCACGTTGACCGGGTCGCAGCTGGAGCCGTCCCCGTGGCTGCCCAGCAGCGGCGCCGTGATCGACTGCCCGTCGTGGATCTTGTAAGAGCTGGCGGCAAAAGAGCCGGTCAAGCTCAGAGTGACGATTATCTGAATGTACTGATGTAGATTTTCACGGCTCGATTCACGATGGTTGCTCTTCAGAGCTGTTCTTTTTGGGATAGCCATGTCACTGAGCGATCGCCCTCTCTCGCTCGCGATGTTTCGCCTCTCACGTTGCAGGCATCATCAGGCGTGATTATCTTGATGGGTCGTGGGCGTCCCCCTAGGTCGACTCAATTAAGTATCTGGTGCGATGTGATATACTATGCAAACATCCCCACTAAGGCGATAAAGGCGGCCAGGCAAGACTTAATATTCGACAAGGCTTTCCTGGGTAAACTGCATATTCATAATAATAATTATATTATGACTAAACGGATTACAGTTCACGTAATGTATTTTCTCACGTATGTACTGTACAAACACTCATTAAATGGCTGAGAACATCTTAATACATCGATAGAGGACTACAGAACTCGGGCAATTGTGGTGCAGGCTGTCTGCGTGGCTGCCTTCCTGCGTGTCTGTGGGCGACTGCGAGAGATGCATTTAGCATAAATGACGACAATGCATAAAACTAAACAACACAAACAACTAAACAACACAGACAACACAGACAACACGCGGAACTCGGACACAGGATTTACCCACAAAAGCTGCCGTTCAGATCAACAGCGCTGTCGACGCCGGTTTCAATCAACCAGTAGCATGGCTCCGACGATGACGCGTTGCTGGAGAACGAACCCTCGGTGCCATTGAACGTTCCTCCGCACGAGACTGCGGGACAACAGTGCACACACAGCACGCGTCAGACGGAGTGCGCGGTACACGGGGCGCGCGGTACACGGTCTCTATTCACGATCAGTGCCCGCTTGATCCTGCAGGGTTACGGTTTGTTGTTCGCGTGTTTGTTGTGTCAATGCAGGATATCCCGTAAAGAGATTGCAAGCTCACTGTGGGTTTTTTTTTCTGCTGTAATAATAAACACATATCTATCTATCTAAGTCCCATTGGTTCGTTTTGCAAAGTACCGCATCCGACTGAACAGCCGTGACGTCCCCGTCGCTTATCGCACGGACCACGTTCGGCTAACCGCGAGAGCGAGAAACGGGGCGACAACCTGTGCCGATCGTCCTGAAGTTCACGTTGAAGGTCCCGGTCGGGTTCCACGGCTCCGACTTGAAGTGTATGAACATGTGGCCGTGCGACTTGAGCATGCGGCCGGACTGGGAGCTCCGGCACAACGTGTCCAGCACGGGCGTGTGCTCGCCATCGCCGTCGTACACGGTCAGGGCGTTGCCCAGACATCCGGGACGGAGAGGCGGGCTTTGCGACGCACCTGCTGCGTCCACTCTGCGGGGAGACGCACGCGCACAAGCGGCCTTCAAGCCAGCGATGGAGACCGGCTCCCATCCGTTCGTTGTCAGAAAACGCTTAAGCCTGTACAGGGTCGCCTGACCCGGAGCCTATTCCGACAGACCAACTCCCGTTACGCTGCAACGCAACGCGCGTGTGTCTGAGAGAAGAGTCTGCGTTAGAAAGACCACGGGGGGTGGAGGGGACCGCGTGCTGCTCTCACGGGGAAATCGGTGATCATTCACAGTACGCGCTCCATCAACTCGCATTGCAATGGGCGTTTCTACGCTCTTCAGGAAGCCGTCGTGATGCTATGTCTATTTGTGCATTACCAACCCCCCACCCCTATAGGAAGTGGAGCCCATGCAAAGTTGTGCCTGTTATAGCTAGGCACGACTTCCTGTATGAGTGTGTACATTGAAATGTGGATGAATGGACGCTAATTTGCCTATGAAGCACATTTGTTGATAAGTTCTATATCTGGATGAAACCGCTTTCAATGAGGGTGTGGGGGGGGGGGTTGGTAAAGCCAGTGCACCGAGGCGATGCTGTGTTCCTCCTCTCTCCTTCGCGACGTTCGTCTGACAATGCCGCCAACGTGGGAGGCAAAACATCGTGAAGGAGAGAGAACGAACACTCGACATGGCTATTCCGAAAGAGCAGCTATGGAGAGTAATTCTCGTACATCAAGCTGTGGCAAAGACAACATCAGTACAGAGCAATGTCCCAGGTTCACACTGCAAGCGACGGTGCAGCCGAGGTATGATGGCCACCTTTCTGGTATCGTGTCTCGTGCAGGAATCCCGTATAGAGCTTGCAAGCTCACTGGGTATTTTTCTGCTGTAATAATAAACATCGATCTATCTATCAACCCAGAGCTCTGATATAGCGCGGACCACATCTGCACACAACGAGGCCAGGACCAGCGCCACTCGTACAACACAAACCCCAGAAAAATATCCAGTGAGCTCGCAAGCTCTTTACGGGATTCCTGCACAGGCAGCTCCGATCGACCGTGCTCGACGCCCACCGAAAGTCGTAGACGGAAAACATGAACCCGTTGTTCGGTGGCGACAGGAGGAGCCAGACGCATTCCACGCTGCTCGGGTAGTTGCCGGGGAAGCCCGGCGACAGGATGGAGCCTTCCGTGGATTCGATGACACCTCCGCAGCGCGCATCGGCTGGAAACCCACGAACAGACAGAACACGAATCATCACGCGTGCGGCGAATGTGACCGCGGAGTCGGTGGACGCGCCGTCCAGGTGTCGTCGGCGGCGCGGCGGGCGGCGCGGCCTCACCTGGAGACGCGTAGTAGAATCCGGTCAAGTCGAAGTTCTTGTCGGTGAGCTGGCTGGCGTCAACGGTGACGCGGACCGAGGCGCTGAGCGACGCGTAGCCGTGGAAGTTGCTGCGCGAGCAGCTCCGCGGCAGCTCGGTGGCGTTGACGTCGTCGCGAACGGTCACGCTGACGCTGCAGTTGCCGCTCCTGTCACGCGGACGCGCGAGGGAACGAGGTCACGGGCGCGCGGGACTCGTCCCGGGATTGGTGACGCGCGGCCGTATCCGGCAAACGGCCCACACGGAGGCGCGGATGGCACAGACAAGAATGAAACTAAATGAAACGCACCGACTCCCGGGTTCGAATCCCGGCTCGGGTGCCTTTCTGTGTAGAGTTTGCATGTTCGCTGGGCACTCCGGTTTCCTCCCACAGTCCAAAGACACGCTGCATAGGTGTGTGGCAACCGGACCACGCACGGTGGCGTTTGCAACATCCTTGCCTATGCAATTTCTGATGTTGACGTAGAGCTCAGGTGTGGTGACTTGCAAGACCGGATTAACTCGCCGGCACGTCATTCAAAGGTGAGAGGTTTATAGAGTGTCTTGGCTGGCACCTTGAGATTGACAAGTTACGGCCCTGCCCACGATAGTGCTGGAATAATAATAATTTCACATTTATAACGTGCACATATTCATTCCCTGTCGACTCAGAGGCGCGAGGAAAGCGCAGAGAGGCGGAGGAGGCAGCCAGGCGATTTTGCCGGCGCCATATTGCCACACACTGCTTCCTATATATTATGATATTATCGGCCAAATAATTAATGAGTGTTTTTTTAAGTAGTGGGAGGAAACCGGAGAACCCGGAGGAAACCTACGCAGAACAGGGGGAGAACACGCAAACTCTGCACAGAAAGGCGCCCGAGCCGAAATTCGAACCCGGGGCCTTCTTGCTGTGAGGCGCAGAGGTTACCACGTTGCGCACAGGCGGATATAGAAACTCGCAAACTTGCAGATGGTCCCGAAATGTCAAGATTGTATCAAATAGGGTCCCCATAGTAACTAACGGATAAATGCAGTCTGTTCTCTCTGGCAAATATCCGCCTCACAGCAAGAAGGGCCCGGGTTCAAACACTGGCTCGGGTGTCATGTGTGGAGTTTGCATGTTCTCACCGTGTCCGCGTAGTTTTCGCCGGGTACTCCGGTTTCCTCCCACAGCCCAAAGACATGCTACCTAGGTTAATTCTCCTGACTAAATTGTCGCCGATACCTCAGATGTTGTAACTCGCTTACCCCTCCTCGCTGGACATCTGTTAAAAGAGCTACACAGCTCAACGGTTCCTTCCAGCCTCGATAAAATAAAACTGACCGACCTGCACCGCACTAAACGCTTTGGCCCACTTTCTCACCGGTACGCGGACCGCACCGGGATACTTTCGCCTCTGGGGGCCTGTACCTGAAGAAGACGATGTTGACGATGTGGCCGCGGGGCACGGCGATGTCCCAGCTGCAGAGCGGGCCCATGCTCACGGCGTACCAGAAGCGACCCGCAGACGCGTTCATCTGTTGCTGGCAGGCCGGGCCCTGCAACGGGCCCATGCCGCTGGTGCTCGGGTCGCCCCACACATGTCCCGCAGAGGTGGGGAGCAAGGGAGGCACCGCCGACGGCGATTGTCCGGCCGCGCCTGGGGGACGGAGGCCGGCCGGTGTCCGACAACCGTTACCCTCCACGGCTAGACGACTTGTTAACCTCCACAGGTGGACCACTCGTTACCCCTCCTTCCACAGGTGGACAAATAGTTACCCAATGTACTTGATGTAGGTTTTCACGGCTCGGTTCCAGATGGTTGCTCTTCACAGCTGTAAATTTGGGATAGCCGTGTCGAGCGATCTCTATCTCTAGCCGGCAACGTTTCGCCTCCAACGACGATGCGTCCAACGTGGGAGACGAAACGTCGCGAGGGAGAGATGGAGATCGCTTGACACGGCTATCCCGAAAGAACAGCTCTGCAGAGCAACCATCGACCTTAGCATTGTTTAATAAACAAATTAATCTTCTTCTTCTTTGCGATTCTTCGAAGCGCGATGTTAAATTACAGTTTCCCATTTTCTTACACAGCCCCTTGCATTTTCATTGAAAAATTTATCTTACATCAGCAAAACGCAAATATACATAATGTTACCTTGAAATAGCAGACAGGCGGCTATTGCGAGGCAGAGAAGCAGCACCGTCATCACGCCGTGTGGTTGCTGCTGCCAGTCTGCCGCGGACAGTCACACACCCTTTAAATAGCACCTCCACGTAGCATTATCATCATCTCTGAGGAATGCGGTCACGCAACCCCTCGAATTGACTCGGCTTCCTCTCACCTTCAGTTGTTTACATTGGGCAGAGGGAAGCAGCCATTCAGTATCATGAATGGGGCCGCTTTGTCACACAGAATGATTTGCTTGTTGACCGAGTGCATGTTAAGGGTAACATTTAAGATAGCAAACAATTGAAGCGAAGTGGTTCCAGGTGAAAATCGGTGGCAGATCGTAGCACACTTTGAACGGCCGCGCTTTCCCCCTGGCAGTCTCATGGTCACAGGTATAAACTGAGGGACTAAGTCTCCCGTCTGATTTCAGCGCCTGTGCAACTGGCCGCACGGACGTTTAAAAGCGCAGAGGGGACCTTTTTGCCGCCTCACAGCAAGAAGGTCCCCGGTTTGAATGCCGGCGTGGGGTGCGTCTGTGTGCAGTTTCCATGTTCTCCCCGTATCCGCGTGGGTTTTCGCCGGCCACTCCGGTTTCCTCCCACAGTCCCACGACATGCTGCTGCATAGGTTAATTGGCCTGCTGACTAAATTACCCCCGGGTGCCTTGTGATGGACTGGCGTCCCATCCAGGGTATAGCCCTGCCTTGCGCCCTGTGTCTGCCGGGATAGGCTCCGGCTCACCGCAACCCTATACAGGATTAAGCGGTTTCTGACGATGGATGGATGTGTATGGGTGGATTGTGTCACGTCGACCTTCATAGGTGCTCGCTAACAGCACTTGTCCCTACAGTCTGTTAAGGCTATATAGGGGATCTTTGTCTTTGTTGTGTCACAGGCAACAGGAATTCGATAGTATGCGGGTTTGTGTGCCGGACGTCACGTGAAAGTGTCGATTTATAAATGATCTCAGACACCAGACACCTCACCGGGCACGCCGCCCAACGCGCTGACACCACGGAGCAGTCAAATACTGCGTGTGCATAAGAGGAAGCTAATTTGCAAACAATAGGCGGCCCGTTGGGGAATACCCCGATCTGACAGGAGGCGCCGTCTGTTTTGAAAGTCGAAAGAATGTGCGTTTAAAACCCATCAAAAGATGCTTTGGTCAGATGGGGCTACAAGACCGGCCCAACCACCTGTGAATGTGGAGAAGCAGACCATACTATGGAACACTGCCTTGTCTGTGCTCTACTACCCAACCTCTGCAGCTCAAAAGACCTTGCGGAGTTCAATGAAAATGCAAGGGGCTGTGTAAGAAAATGGGAAACTGTAATTTAACATCGCGCTTCGAAGAATCGCAAAGAAGAAGATCCAGGGGTGGGGTGAGCCGGACCCTATCCCGGCAGATACAGGGCGCAGGGAAAGGTTATACCCTGGATGGGACGCCAGTCCATCACAGGGCACCGGGGGCAATTTAGTCACAGGCTAATTAACTTATTACAATAGAAAATACCCAGTGAGTTTGCAAGCTCTTTGCGGGATTCTTGCGACAAAACAAACACGGAATTGACAAAAAAGAATCCATCCATCCATTTTCTAAACCGTTTGTCCTGGTGGGGGGTCGCGGTGGCAGCAGTCCAAGGAGAGTGGACCAGACATCCCTTTCCTCAGTTGTTCGCACAAACGGATGGAGGAAGCCAGTTTCCAGGTATGGGGGCAGCAGAAGAGAACACGCACTCTGATGTCACAGGGCACGGAACATGCTGTCACCTTGGAATCCACACCGTAGAGACTGTACTTGCATAGGGTACAGAGCGCGCTGCTATGCC
>JAZEWU010000045.1:5073420-5083511 GCA_036362915.1 Geotria australis | reverse complement strand
CCCGGCTTGGCTCCACATCAGCTTGGCCCGACCTGACCTGGCTTGGCTTGCTGTTGTGAGCGTCGCTCCTCCGCGCTCTGTTGTTGTTGGAGGGCAACTGTATCCAATTGCCCAGTAGCGTCCTTCACGAACAGCCACACACGGTACCCACCACCCCCAGCCACACAGCGAGCTCCAGGCAGTGATGCGACCAAGCGGTATCAGGTTCGCCGCATGTTGCACACTATTGTGGTTCGAATCCGGCAGCCTGTTTAACACCACGGGTGGATTAACCATACAAATCCTATCAGCCGTACAAATCACAATGGGTGTTAAAGATCCCGTGGTCTCGGTGAAAATAAGTAGGCCATTGCGTGGCGGTGTCGCAGTCGGAATTAATAAGAATTATAAAAATGACACTGGAAATTAGTCAACTGGGATGACACTCAAAGCAGGCAGCCCGCTACGAAAACTCGGCAGGCCCCTCCTGAGTGAGAGTCTCGAGACTCGTGAGTCTGACGAGCGAGCGGCGCGGTGCTCACCGTGGCGGTGCCGCCACCGCGCAGGTCGCCGGGGTTCGGGATCTCGCTCGTCGCCGAGACCACGGACGGGTGTTTCCTGAGCGCGGAGCTGGCGTCGGCGCCGGGCGGCGAGGGCCCCCCCAGCGTCCCCGAGGACGTGGGCCGCGACTGCGCCCGCCTGCTGCTGGAGGAGATCTACCGGGTGAGTGGGGCCACCCGGCCTCGCCGCGGCCGGGCGACCTCCAACGCGGCTCGCCGTTGTTGATTTGGTCGTTTGAGATGTCCTGCGTTTTCCGACGACGACGACGATGTGCGTGGCCGTCGGTGTTTAGGGCGGCTGTGTGGACTCGACCAATCAGGGCCTGGCGCTCTTATTCATGGCCCTGGGCCAGCAGGACGTCTCGAAGCTCCTTCTGGGCCCGCTCTCTCCGTACACGTGAGTACACAACACGCTCAGACACGGCCAGGGACGCACGTCCCCCACGCAGCCTTTACGGGCTCGTTGGAGCGAGTCGTTGGAGCGAATCCTGTCGAGACCGCCGCTCCTATAGCGCAGGGATGTCGCAGGCGGGTATGGTCTGAGTCATTTGCGGCGGCGTTCAATAACGAGTCCGCCGTCGTGTGTCGGCACCATTGTCCAAATGTGCCAAATAAATAAAATTGACACTGGAATTTAGTCAATTGGGGTCACACACAGCAGCAACATCGCCCCCTACTGCAAAAATGGGGGTCAAGGTAGAAGCGTTCACGTCGCGATCCCTGTCAGGTAATACTTGGTATTGCCTGCGAATTCTACCAAACACTTCGAGGCCGAGCTGGGGGACAACGATGTCCAGGGGCTGACCATCGTGCTTCGAAGAATCGCAAAGAAGAAGACTGCAAAAACGTGGCTGAATTCTCCTGAAAAAGAGTCTTGAGACTCCACGAGGATTTCCTTCGTAAATAAGTGGCACACGGTGTCATGCTCATTTCGATGACGTCACGGGATCGTTGACGTCTGCTGTGAGGCAGATGTTGTGTAGTCATTTGCCGGCCAATATTCGCCGCAGTATTAACCAGGGTAGCCCGCCACGTCCGAACCGGTCACCTCTGCCGGGAACGGAGAACGTCGGCGTTAAACGCGTGCCCCCTCTCGCCTGTCGCGGCAGCGTGGGGTTCCTCCGCCACCTACGGGACTACTTCTCCGTGACGTTCAAGCTGCAGCCGTGCGCGGCCGAGGAGGGAGACCGGAAGGGGGGCGACAAGGTCCTGCTCACGTGCGTTGGCATCGGCTTCTCCAACCTCAGCAAGACGGTCTCTTAAACTGCCCCAGCCGGCCTGACCCAGCGTCAACCGGCCTGATCCACCCTGAACCGGACTGATCCAGCCTCAACCGGACTGATCCAGTCTCAGTCTCAACCGGGCTGATCCAGCTTCAACCGGCCTCAACCAGAACTCTGTCTGGGAGATTCACCTCACCAGGGCGGCTGGATGGCAGCGCAGTGATGACGTGCCTCACAGCAAGAAGCTCCTGGGCTCGATTCCTGTTCCAGGCGTCCGTGTGTGGCGTTTGTTCGTTCTCCCCCAATTCTGTGTGGGTTTCCTCCACCGTCTCTTCCTCGCATAGCTGAAAAAAACAATGATGGTTGCTCTTCAAAGCTGTTCTTTCGGGATAGCCGTGTCACTGAGCGATCTCCCTCTCAGCAGTACAAAAACCCTAATTGTAACTGGTAATGGCCAATATGTCCCAATTCTGAAAAATATACTTGAAATATACTCAGTTGAAACATCGCCCAGTATTGCCGTGTGGACTGATTCTGACTTGAGGTCGTGTCGGGCTCGCGTGACCTCCACGCCTGCCCCTCGTGTCGGAGTAAACGGACGCCGTCGCCGCCCTGTTCCTCCACGTGACAGTGTCGATTACACGGCCCATCAGCGGCACCGCATTCTGGGACCGCCTGTTTTCAGCATCGTTAGTTTAACACTGCGGACTAAATTGCCCCCGGTGCCCTGTGATGGACTGGCGTCCTATCCTGGGTATAACACTGCCTTGCGCCCTGTGTCTGCCGGGATAAGCTCTGGCTCACCGCAACCCTGCACAGGATGAAGTGATTTCTGACAATTATGATGATCATCGTCCCCGTTGCCTTCCCCTTACCCGCCTCCCCGCGGCTTCCTCGCTCCTCTGAATCACGCTTTCTTAGAACGACCACCTTCGACATTGAACGAGTATGCGCGGCACCTTATACATTGTAATTATTATTATTTGTAATAAACGTGTTGGGTTTGTTACGATTGCCTGGTGTTGTTACTGTGTGATTGTGGTGACTACGGTGGGGAGCGGTGGCTCAGTGACGATTTCCTGAACCGGTGCAGGGCCTCCCCTAGGATGACTCGGCCTGGAACGATTAGCTGGTGCGGTGTGTAAACATCGCCACTCGGGAGACAAAAGCTGCCGGGCGTGGTGCTGATCACCCACCCCCTCACGTGCCGTGCCGTCCTCCATCGGCGCTACTCGCTCACGGCACTTGACCGTACAGTCCGTTAAGGCTGCACGGGGAATGATGTCTGTGATGATAATAATAATAATATCATTTTATATGATGGTGATAACCTTATCTCAGGCAGCCAATGGCACTTGGGTCTGTCCCGTGACCTGTCGGCGAGCCTTCGACGGTCTGCGTGATAGCCTCAAGGTGCACCTAGCATGGCACAGGCGCCGTGGTGACGTCCCCTCCATTTAGTGGCGAACGGCGGTTGTTGATTGCAAGTTCACAGTGCCATGATCGTTGTACCGCTGTGGCACGATCTGAATTTGTAAAAAGTAATTTTCATTGCGGTACAGTATTTGTGTGTTACGCTCACCGTCACGTGGGGTCCTGGGCCTCCCCTAGGTCGACTCAGCCTCAAATGAGTACCGAGTGCTGTGTGAACATTGCCACTAGGGAGACAAAGGCGGCCGGGCGTGGTACTTTTCACCCATCCTCAATCGGCGCTCCTCCCTAACGGCACTTGACCCTACAGTCTGGTTGAGGCAACACGGGGGATCTTTGGCTTTGCTCACCATCACGTGACACGCCCGGCACCACGTGACTTCAAGCTATGGCGGCGCCCGTGAGCGACCACGCTGGGCAGAGCGGAGGGTGAGACTCAGAGACTTACAGAGGCTCTCTCACAATGCTATGTGTAAATTGATGTTTTTGTTGGTTGATTTAAATGTTGGTTATTGGGTGGCAGGGTGGCGCCGTAGCAAGAAGGTCCCCTGGTTCGAATCTCGGCTCGGGTGCCTTTCTGTGTGCAGTTTGCGTGTTCTCCCCTTGTTTCTGCGTGGGTTTCCTCCGGGTTCGCCGGTTTCCTACCACTACTTAAAAAAAGACATTCATTATTTGGCCGATAACATCATAATGTGTAGGGGGCGGTGTGTGGCAGTTTTGCGCCGGCGGGACCGCCTGGCTGCCTGTTCCTCGCGCCTCTGGGTCGTTCTCTCGTCGAGTGAGTGCCTTTGACAGTGAATGACTATGTACGCGTTATGAATGTAACATTTTGTTAAAAAGTATTATTATTTATTAATCTTATATATCCATCCATCCATTTTCTAAATTATTATTGTCAGCAATTCACATGTTTGTTGTGTCGCAGGAGTCCCGTAAAGAGCTTGCAAGCTCACTGGGTATTTGCCTGCCGTAATAATCAACATCTTTCTATCTATCTCTCACAGACGCTCTCTCACAGAGACTCGTACACATTCTGTGCACCATCGCGGTAACCCGGGTCTGATTTAAACGGAGACGCAATCCTGGTCTCCCGAGTTTTCACCTGGTTAAAACTGAGACGCGCTGCTCTGTGCCGTGTCGTGTGCTGTGACCGTGCTGTCGGGTAGGAGCTGCGAGGCGTGCGGTGAGGCCGCCGCAAGGTACCGCTGCCCGCGCTGCTCGCTACGCTCATGCAGGTGAGACAGGCCCTGAAAGAATCTCCCCGAGCCCCCTCCCCGACCTTCAAACAACTTTTAAAAAGACACCGATTCACAACAAACTGATTGAGCCAGGCTCCACGCCTCTGAATCAACAGGCGCAACGAGCCCGGAGAATATGCAAGCGTTAAATATTATATTGTGATGTTGAGCCACTTCCAGATATGTTGTTTAGATATTGTTATGGGAGTAAACCGGCGGAACAGGGGGAAAACATACAAACATAACACAAAGTGGCACCTGAGTTGGGAATCAAACCCAGGAACTTGTTCTTGCGAGGCGCCGGTCAGCACTCCGCTGCCGTCCTGCGCCACCTTGTCGCCGGTTTATTGGCCGCTGCGTTGTCATACTCAGTACCGAGTGATAGCCAGAAGAAGAAGCGTTGTACCGCGTGGAGCCCCCGGTAAGTGGCGTGAGCAGCGTGTTGTGCGCGTGTGTCGGGCAGCTTGGCGTGCGTGCAGGCGCACAAGACGCAGCGTCAGTGCACGGGCGTGCGAGACAAGACCGCCTATGTGCCCCTCGGCTCCTTCAGCGAAGGACACCTGCTGAGCGGTGAGCTCTCCACGCGGCTCCGGCACAGAGCGACTCCCTCTGTCGGCCGGGCTAGGCTCCGGCTCACCGCGACCCTGGACAGGATTAAGCGGTTTCTGACAATGGATAGATGGATGGACGATACAAGAGAATGGTTTTGCTCTGGATAAGAATGGCAGTGTGATGACAGTGTCTGTGTGGTTGTGTGGTGGCGGTGGCGCCGGTTCACAGATTACCGCTTCCTGGAGGATGTGGGCCGGGCGGTGGGGAACTCGACGCGAGACACGGTGCTGCACGGACACGGCCACAGGAAGTCCGTACGTCACTCCTGCACCGTGCTTCACACATGTTTACGCAGAAAAGCCTCACTGAGACTCTTGTCCAGAGGGGTCCTGCTAAGTTTTCGCAGTAGGGACAAAATTGCTACTCTGTGCAAATCCCAATTGTGTAATTTAATTGTCAGGTAGTTCTCGAAGCAGTGGGTTGTTCGAGATGAGATTGGAAAACCAGGAAGAAGCCCACGCAGAGCAGAGGGAGAGAACGTACGAACGCCACGACACACAGAAGGACTCCCGAGTCGGGATTCGCACCCAGGCCGTTATTGCCGCGAGGCGCGTATGTAGTCGCCAGCTCCGAAACCATTTTCCGAAACCCACGCGGACACGGGGAGAGCACGCAGACTCCACACGGAAAGGCCCCCGAGCCGGGATTCGAACCTGGGATCCTTCTTGCTGTGAGGCGGCAGCGCTACCCACTACGCCACCGTGCCACGCCCCATCGTCGTCGCCAGCGCACTGGGTATTTTTCTGCTGCAATAGTAAACATCTATAGTGAGGTTCTGTTTGTGAGTTTAGGTCATGTGAAGGTGTGTAAGTGAAGTGCACACGTCGATATACCGGAGCAAACGAATGAGCACATGCATCACTTACCTCAAAATATGGCAGCGACGTTTCGCTGGCATTACAGCTAGCATCATCCTGATGAACAGAACCTCACTATGAATAACATTGGTCATGAAAGCCTTCGAGTTAAGTAAACATCTAGCTATCTATCTAATAATCAACATCTGTCTCTCTCTCCCGTGCGTGCGGCAGGTGAGCGTGTTGAGGAGGAGCGCGCAGAGAGACGGCATCGACCTGCGCGTGCTGCCTTCCGGCATGCAGCGGCACCGCGACAACTTCTCCTTCTTCCACAAGCGGTGAGCGCTCGGCCAACGCTTCCGTCAGGATAATAATAAGAATAATTCATTGTATTTATAACGTTGCGTGGCACATATTCATTCAATGTCGAAGGTATTTATTCGAAGAGAGAACGACTCGGAGGCGTAGCGAGGAAACCACAGAGAGGTGGAAGAGGCGGCTTGCCGGCGCCAGCATATTGCCACACACTGCGTCCTATATATTGTGATGTTATCGGCCAATTAAGTAATGAGTGTTTGTTTATGTTGTGGGAGGACCGCAGAACCCAGAGTAAAACCCACGCAGAACAGGGGTATAGAACACACAAACTCCACTCAGAAAGGTGCCCGAGGCGGGAATCGAACTGCCTCGGGCAAGGCCATTCTTTCTGTGAGGCGCAGATGTTACCGCTTCGCCACCCTGCCGCCCTCCCGGCTGCTGACACCGTAACCAGGTGAACTGTATCCGGGAGATGCCTAACACAGTATTGTGGTGAGCAGCCAAGAGCTATACGTCTCAATGGGCGGAATCACCTGGGGCGTTAGTCTGACCGGAGGGGTTCGTGATTGCTCACTGCGTCACACCGCGCGTGTTGATGCGATGCAGGGATCAGAGCTTTGTCCAGACTGTGGCGCTCAGTGGTTAGTGCTATGCTGGGCTACAAACCTGGCGACCCGAGTTCGAATCCCGCTCACGGCCAACACCTGTCACGATTTTCTGAACCGGTCCGAGGCCTCCCCTAGGTCGACTCAGCCTCAAATGAGTACCTAGTGCGGTGTGTTAAGGCTGTATGGGGGGATTTTTGTCTTTGTCTTTGCAGGGATCGGAGCTTCTTCTGGACCGTGAAGCTCATCTTCCCGCAGAGTCGCGCGGAGTTCACGGAGCACAGGTGACGCACGGCGTCACGCCGACACGCCCACACGCCCACACGCACACGTCACACGGACACGCGGCGTCACATACGTCGTGATCTGCGTGTGTCCGTACGCTCAGGGTGGCCGGGAGCCAGAGCCTCGCCGACCTGCTGGCTCGCTACGTGGGGACCGACCGAGTGGAGCCGGTGACGCGGCAAAGGTGAGGGCAAGACGTGCGATTCCCGGCGCTCGCTAACGGCACTTGCCCCTACAGTCTGTTAAGGCTATACGGGGATCTTTGTCCTTGTGATGGCGCAGGCTGAAGGAGTACAACCGTGAGCGTGTGAGCACCGTGAGAATCTTCATGAAGGAGGAGTGTCGTCCGCCCGGTGCCGCGAGGTTCGTCCCCCAACACGCGCACCGCGCAATCAATCGGCCGATAACGCAATATGTAGGACGCAGTGTCTGGTCCTGATCCGTGGGATCGCGGCTTGCGTCCCGAGGGATCGTGCTGACGGCGTCCCTCGCGCACCGCCGGCCCCCCGCAGGTACCACGAGCTGTCGGCAGGCCGCTCCCTGCACGAGAACCTGCGGGGCAAGACGCTGCTGGAGTACCCGGTGCTGCACGTGGTGATCGCCACTCTCGCCGGCGCCTACCCCACACGCTCAGGTGTCAATCATCGCCGATCATCACCTATCGCCACCTACCCCACACGCTCAGGTGTCCAATCATCGACTCCCCCTCAAGTTTCATCGTTGGTGTGGAATGCGTTCATCTAACGGAGCGGTTCCCAAACTTCCTCAGTTCACGGCGCCCTTAGTGTATCAGGATTTTTTCCACGGTGCCCGAAGTCAGAAAATCTAATATGGCATATATCGACAATGTAGAATATCCCGCGGCTCCCCAGTGAATTAACTACGGCGCACACTTTGGGAACCACTGATCTAACGTTATAAAGAATTAAGAGGTTGACAGTATATATAGATTACTACCTTATAGTTTTGTTTGACCCAGGAAAGTACCTCTCAGTCTAAAGACTATTTTAGGAGGTTCCTGACAGGTTTATGCAGAAGATGGAGGATCATGGTGATGTGTGGGCCCAGTCGAGTGCTCTGCACATTGTACGTGTGTCTTTCAGCCAGTGACTGCTAACACGAAGGTGTTTGTTTTGTCTTGCAGGAGATGAGTCTGGAGAAAAGCCCGCGAAAGTTGAGGCAGAGGGTTGAACGATTCCACAACACCTCAACGGGGTCGATCACAGAGTTCAGGGTGGGCCTTCATGCGGGATGTCTCTGTGGGTCACCCTACTGTTGTCCCTGGGTGCGATGGTAGTGTGAGCTTCTTCTCTACTACAACCACGCACCCACTACAACCACGCACCCACTACAACCACGCACCCACTACAACCACGCACCCACTACAACACCCATCCACGAAACCACTCGCCCACACACTGCCTGTTCTTTCGGGATAGCCGTGTCATTGAGTGCTCTCCATCTCTCCCTCGCGACGTTTCGCCTCCCGCGTTGGAAGCATCATCAGGTTGCTCCGAAGAGCAAGCATCATGAATCGAGCCGTGAAAACCTACATGAGTACAGGAGTCTTGTTTTCAATATTAAACATATTTTAATCTTCTCAATGTTTGATATCTGCTTTGTTGAGACGAGGCCGGGCACCCCCCGGGTGCCTTCCCAGAGCGATTGTTTCCAGTCCCACCCCCGGGGTGGTTACAAGCGAGTGACACATCGCTTGGAAACATGATCCATCTCTCCTTGAGACTGGGCGAGGCTGAGCTGAGTAAAGCAGGCCACCGCCGCCCCGTGTTTGTGATGATGGCGTGACCCCCACTTTCATGATGCCGCTGTGTGGTCACGGATTACCTCCACTCGCACTCTTTATTCTGGGATTCACACAAGGACAGAGGTGGTGGGGGAGGCGGAGACAGTGGTGGGGAGCGGTCGCTCAGAGGTTAGCGCGCTCGGCTACAAACCCAGTTGCAGCAGTGACGATTTTCTGAACCGGTCCTGGGCCTCTCCTAGGTCGACTCAGCCTCAAATGAGTACCTAGTGTGGTGTGTAAACATGGTCACTAGGGAGACATGTGGCCGGGTGTAGTCCTCGCCAACCACCCCATCGTGGACTGTGCCGGCCTTAATAGGTGATCGCTAACAGCATTTTAAAAATGTCTGGGCACAACACTCGACCCCACACTCACTTTCAGCACCCACATAAACAACGTCGCGAGATCATGCAATTACCACTTACGAGCACGCTGGCAAATCCGTCCACTAATCTTCACCCTCGTCGCCTGCCCCTTCGACTACTGCAACGCTAGACTCACAGGAATCACGAAAAAACAGTGCGCCAAACTGCAACGTCTCCAAAACAAACTAGCACGTCCAGTCCTCGACATCAAAGTGAGCGACCAACCAACCACAAAACGCACGGACACTACACTGGCTGCCCATCCGTCAACGCATCACTTACAAAACAGCAATCACATGCCACCGCGCTATCCACATAAGTCACCGTCAATACCTCGCATCGCTACTCGCCTCAACACAAACCCGCACTCTATGCAGCTCATCACAGCACCGACTTCACACACTGCGCTCACGCACAACCTTCGCACAACCCCGATTCTCTGTCGCAGCCCTCACACCCTGGAACAGCCTGTAGCCACATCTACTGCGCCAAACACAATCCCCAGCAACCTTAAAAATAAACTAATAAAAGAACACCTCTTCACCGACTCACGACAAACCCACTGAGTCAGGCTCCGCGCCTCTGAATCGACGGGCGCGATGCGCCCGGGAATATGCGCCACGCGATACAAATGTATTTATTATTATTATTAGGCTTTCATGTTCTTACATTTGTAAGACCATAGTCACAGGAATGCGCTGTCGTAAACAAGACCCGGGTGCGCCCCCACAGTGAATCATCCCAGCAGAAAATACCTGGCGATGAGTGTGTCACGTGGACCCTCGTCTCCGAGGTGGTGGCGGCCGAGCCGAGGGGAGCGTGCCACAATGCATTCCCTTCCCCTTAGCTCACCTGTGCAGGTGTGACATGCTGG
>JAZEWU010000045.1:5058689-5071477 GCA_036362915.1 Geotria australis | reverse complement strand
TGATGACGTCAGCATGGGTGCCAGGACCGGTTCGTGCTGTGGCGTGATAATTATAATTGGGGTGGATTTCAATACCCGGCCAATGACATGCCGGAGGCGGACACAATTATCATATCAGCCAGGCAAATATAATTATATCGTGCGACAGCGCGGGCCCCGGGGGACGTGGGAGCGTTCTGCCACGTGGTCGGTGGTGGTCCCGCCACTGGCACGGCTCACAGCCAGTAGTGCAAGATCATAGCTCACACTAGCCTGCTGTATCTCCACAATCAGCAGTGGATAGACCATAGCTGCTAATGACGACTGTGACGATAGTCATAATTTGTGCTGATGTCCGTTTGTCACGGTGGCTCGATGTGTGATGAGACTCGCTCTCCATGGCCGCCCTTTCGGGATAGCCGTGTCGCTGAGTGTTTCTTTCTCTGCCCTTAATGATGAATTATTGATGTTCAAAGGAACGCCGCGGAACACCCCGGGTCCAGGCAACCGTGGGCCGGTGCCAACAAGCAACACAACAACACCGCCGCCGAGCCACGGGGCACCCAGGGCGGCAGCAACAAGCAGCCTGATCAGCTGATCGGAGCTGGTTCCCAGCCCTCGGCATACCTCGCTTCAACAACATCCTCATCAATTATAGCGTCGCGTCACTCTTAAGAAACTCTCCGCGTCTCAAGTCTCACCTCCTCTGGCACTTTCGGGAAACCGCTCCGTCCGGTCTATTGACTGTGGGCGACACGGACAGAGCGAGCGTTCCCGGAATAGCCCGCGACCGCTGGAGGGAGGGGGAGGGATGGATGGCGTGGATGGACGAGGGATATTCGCGAGCACCTGCTGAGGTCGAAACTTCGCTCGAGAGGGAGATGTGGCCGGCGCCGCCCCGGCTACCTGTTTCCCCAATGCGGATAATAAATCATGAAGGCTGAGGTGAAGAACCCCAGCTCTACAGGATGAAGCGGCCGACATTGCACAAAACACGACGAGCGTTCTACAACCTGACATTTGAACACGTGGCTTGCGAACGGCACTGTCCCGCGGCGCTTGGGTTAGAAACTGGAATGGCGTGTTTTCAGGGGCGGCGCTGGCTAATTGTGGGCCCTATTGTCAGGGGAATAGCAGCCAGATTTTTCTGCGTGGGTTTCCGCCCACAACTAATAAACACTAATTGATTAATTGGCCGATGACATCAGAATATATCGGGACGTCGTGCCTTGCAAATGTTGGGTTAATATTGTCCAATTCCACCCCTGATGCACGCCTATTTCACAATGAATCTGGATGCCACTTGAATTACTCGGGATCCTGAGCCTTTCCTTGATTCCCTCGTTCCGCCCCGCGTGCTGCCCACGCCGCACTGTCTTCGACAGTTTACATTTTTTCTGCAATCCGCCTCTTTTTGTCTCCTTTGTTCACTGCTCATGGTTTGCATAGTTATCATTCTTTGCAGGGGGTCAAGGTAGAAGCGTTCACGTCGCGATCCCTGTCAGATAATACTTGGTATTGCCTGCGAATTCTACCAAACACTTCGAGGCCGAGCTGAAAGACAACGATGTCCAGAGGCTGACCATCGTGCTTCGAAGAATCGCAAAGAAGAAGATTCTTTGCAGGCTTTGCATGGGGCACACTCGTTACCGACACGTGTCCGAGTAGTTCCGAGGACGGGGCGCGGAGGTAAGCGCCGCGGGCAGACCCCGGGCCGCTTGTCCGTGGAATTTGGGCGCCTTTCCGTGTGGAGTTTGCATGATCTCTCCCCGTGTCCGCGTGGGTTTTCGCCGGGCACTCTGGTTTCCTCCCACAGTCCAAATACATGCTGCTGCATAGGTTAGTTGGCCTGCGGACTAAATTGCCCTCGGTGCCCTGTGATGGACTGGCGTCCGATCCTAGGTATAACCCTGCCTTGCGCCCTGTGTCTCCCGGGATAGGCTCCGGCTCACCGCGACCCTGTACAGGATTAAGCAGTTTCTGATAATGGATGGACGGATGTGGCTCAGTGTCGCAGCCCTGGCCCTGTGTGTGGCTCCAAGATAAGAGCCGTAAGGAGGCTGTGGTTGTTATGCAAATCGTACTGCGAGCCCTCTGTGCTTGCAGTGGTTGCCAGGGCGAGCGATGCGAGGCTCCGGGCTTCATAACAATTACTAATAATAATGTATTCATAATCTATTAAACCTAGTAAGGATGTAACAAGCCGGCGCCGTCTGCCTTCAACACGCTTCACGAGTTGCGCGCGGCAAGGGGCGCCGTGGTCGAGACGACCTGCGGACTGGCAGCCAACGGACGGAAGGCGCCCGAGGAGACGTCATTTGGGAGATGGAGCGATGGAATCAGCCCGTGTTGCGCACATGTGCGGACTAGTCCACCATAGGCTCGTGGAACACGGCCGCGGTTTGGGAGAATATCCGTCCAGCAGAGGATTGACCATGGCTGATGAGTTTAAATATTGAGCATTGCTTTGCAAAGCTGTTCTTTCTAGATAACCATGTCACTGAGCGCTCCCCCCCTCTCCCTCGCGACGATTCGCTTCCCACGTCGGAGACGTCATCACCCTCAGGCGTTGCGAGTGTCTCAGAACTCAGTACGGCTGAGATTTCTGCCAACGTGGGAGGCCAAATGCAAACGAAGGAGGGAGAGCGCTCAGCGACACGGCTGTCCCGAAAGAACAGCTTTGCAAAGCAATTATCACGTATCGAGCCGTGAAAGCCTACATCAGTCTCAACAATAAAACCGATATGCAGTTGACCTGGAGCGTCTCAGACGTGGGGTGCGAAACGTCGCGAAGGCGAGAGCAGGATCCCTCGACCCGGCTGTCCCGAAAGCGCGTTCCCTCACAAGTTCCTCCTCTCTCTGTCTCTGGCTAAACGCGCGCCTCGCTCCACGCGTCCCAAACGCGTCAAGTTCTCCCCGGGCTGCCGCCCGAGCTACGTGGCCGCGCTGTGTACAAAACATCGCGGGCGGACCGGCGGGTAGAGGTCACGGCGAGGGGATGCCGAATGTCCTTTTGAGAGTCCGCGCTGCTCCGATCCACTTAGAGCCAGATCGGCGAAGGACACACGGCAGGCCGCTACGGGTTCGCACCCACACCCAGGGCTGGTCGCAACCGACCCCCGCCGCGGCTGTTGTCGCGGGTGGGTCGCCGAGCAGAGGGCAGCCAGTGCCGTCATCATCAGCCGTGGTCGATCCACTGCTAGACGAAGGCGTCTCAAAGTCATGGCATATCGCGCGATTGCATCGCTCGATCTTCTGAACGGGGCGTCCGATGAGATGCGTTCCACGCCGTGGTCGCCACTCCGTCATTATCATTGACCATCAGCAGTCATACCGGCCACGCGTTCTGCCCAAGCCACACTCACGTCGTTGACTGTGAAGGGTGTCGGTGACCGGCGTGTGCTCCCCGGTGTCGCTCCGTTGCACACATTGTACTGATGTGGGTTTGTTACGGCTCGACGTGTGAGAATTGCTCTCCATAGCCGGACTTTCCTTCTCTCTCGTTGGCGACGTTTCGCCTCCCACGTTGGAGGCATCATCAGGCGTTATGAGAACGCAGGATGATGCCTCCCACGTTGGAGGCATCATCAGGCGTTATGAGAACGCAGGATGATGCCTCGCAAAGGACAGAGAAGGAAAGCACCAGCTGTGGAGAGCTTCGCACGTTCTATGCAGGACCAACAGCTGAAGGAGTATTGTTCATTCATTCATTCATTGTTAGAAACCGCTTAATCCTGTACTGGGTCGTGGAGAACCGGAGCCTATCCCGGCAGACACAGGGCGCAAGGCAGGGCTATACACAGTGAATGAATATGTGCGCGTTATAAATGTAAAATAATTATTATTATGATACCCAGGATGGTACGCCAGTCCATCACAGGGCACCGCTGGCAATTCAATCAGCAGTCCAATTAACCAATGCAGCAGCATGTATTTGGATTGTGGGAGGTAACCGGAGTGCCCGGCGAAAATCCAACACAGACACAGGGAGAGATCATGCAAACTCCACACAGAAAGGTACCCGAGACAAATCAAATGATAATTTACTGCCGGTTGTGAATGCACCGCTGGACTATAAAGGCTGTGTCCGTGTGACCATGATTCACCGCGCTGGCCCTTGTGTGTGTGGCAGTACGACAAACACAAACCACGCGTGACTCTCCCCGTCAAACCAGACTATCAACCACAGCTTCCAAACAGACGCCACAATAAATACGAAGTGTTATTTGAACCACAATCTATTCTGCTGTTATCTCTTTTAGTTCCACGTTTGTTTGTTTTGTTTTTCTACACGTCTACAGGTGGGATGAGACAGGGGGCGGGTGCCACGCATTCCGTCCGCGAGCTCACGGACGGACGTCAACATCGCCAAGATGGACACGTGATGAGCAACGTCTCCTTGGCGAACACACGTTACGGTCGCCGTGAATAGCAACAGGTTGGTTATTGAGGTGAGAATCACACACGCCAGGCCGCCTTTGTATCCACCCCCCCCACTCCCCACCCACCAGTGTTGTGCGTGGTGCTTACACAGACTAAGGCATGCACACACACGGATGTACTGTACACACACACACCTCCCCCGATACGGCCTTCAGAAGACTGGTGGGGGAAGATTTGTTAGCGAGCATCCTATGAAGGCCGGCGAAGCACACAAGGGGGTGGGTGACCAGCACCACGCCCGACCGCCTTTGTCTCACCAATGCAGACGTTTACGCACCGAACGGGGTACAGTGCACATTTAAGGCTGAGTCGACCGAAGGGAGGCCGAGGGCTGGTTGAGATATTTGCCACCATTAAAGGTCGTGAGTGGGAATCGGACTCGGATGGCTGGGTTTGTAACGCAGTGCTCCCTAAACTACGCTCACACAACAACAACCGCTGCTCACCACTAAGTGGCAGTGACGTTACCACGGCGCTCGTGCCAGGCCAGGTGCACCCATACACACGTACCTTCGCACACACGTGCAAATACGCCCAAACACGCATACACAAATAGACACACGCATCAGAAGTCTGGCACCATAGGAAATATCCGCGACATTTTCTTCCTGTCAGACAAACACGCCGTCTGTTTACATATTTCAGGAATTGAAATACCCCAACACCTTGACGGACCTATATTATTCAAGTATGAACCAACTTGACTAAGATGTTAATCAAATGTGTATTGCTCCGCTTCCCCCATGGGTTCCTGGCTTCTGGAGCGCCCCGTACAGTGCCGAGAGGACATTTACGAATCTTCTATATGTTTTAATTATTGTCGGCAATTCGCATGTTTGTTGTGTCGCAGGAGTCCCGTAAAGAGCTTGCAAGCTCACTGGGTATTTTTCTGCTGTAATAATAAACATCTATCTATCACACGAACATCCCCGTGCAGCCTTCGCAGAAAGTTGTGCCGAGTGCTGTTAGCGAGCACCTATAAAAGCCAAGGCGGCACACCAAGGAAGGGGTGGTGGTGGGCACCACGCCCGGCCACCTATGTCTGCCAAGTGGTGATATTTACACATCACAGCAGACTCTCATTTAAGCCCGAGTCGATCTGATGGAGGCCAAAAACTGGTTCGGATAATTGCAACCCACGTTGGTCGTGTGTGGTGGGGTTCTTAGCACAGCGCGCTAACCACTGCGCCACCGCTCCTCCCCAACAAACGCACAAACACACATAAATAGCCCAACACACTCTCCCACAGACGCACACTCAGACATACACCAGACACACCCGCACACACCCGCGCGCTGTCACACTCCTCCCCCCACACGCCCTGGCGTGACCCACATTGGTAGCGAGACCTCCCCACACCCTCTCGCGGTGTAAACGTGGCTCCCTCGCTCGCGTAGCCGGCACAGCATCGCGATTCCGGACGGTTGGCGGCACTCCCTCGCGCGCTCCCGACATTGCGAGATCGCCGCGGCCCCGGCACCGCGACCCGCCGGCCACCACGGCTCCCGGCCTCACCGTCAACAATCTCACTCGACGTAACCACGTAGGTTCGTCGCGGTTCGACGTGCGACGAGAACCGCTCTCCGTAGCCGTTCTGCTGGGCTAGCCGCGTCGCCGAGTGTTCCTGCTCCTCTCTCCTTCACGACGTTTCGCCTCCCACTGCGGTGCCTCAAACATTTCAATATTTTTCTTGTTATTTTTGTCAATTCGCTGGTGTGGTGTGTCCATGCAGGAATCACCTAAAGAGTTTGCAAGTCAACTGGGTATTTTTCTGTCGTAAAAATAAACATCTGTCTATCCACTGCGAAGGAGAGAGTAGGAACACTTGACACGGCTATCACGAAGCGCAGCTATGGAGAGCAGCCGTCAGTGTAACGCCACATTGGCGAGTGGCGCCGCCACCCCGAGGCGCCCAGGGCGGCCCCCCTCCCGCCCCACGCCCGCTGCGGCACTGCCAATGCCGTCGGCAACTCCGCGTGTCACGCACAGTCGACTCGGTCCAGGATTCGGGTTTCGGAATGACGTCATCTCCTCACGTAGGCGCCAGGAGGGTTCCTCCGCGGTTCTCCAGCTTCTCCCCACGCCGAGCCAAACACACGTCCCTCACGATGTGAAATCGTCCCCCCACGCTCCCCCAAGGAAGCGTGACCCTCGTGGCGCGAGCCTTAACAAGCGGGGAGTCAGTCTGGCATCGCGATGTCTGTGATGACCGCAGGAACCCACTTCTGATGCGGAGTGGCTCACCCCACGCGCACAAGTCACCGGTTCGATTCCGTCCGATCGCGCGGTGCGGCAGCTGAAACGAACGGGAGTGCGTCGCAAATCCCTATCGCCTCCCGGTTCGTCCATTCGCAGGCTTCGGTCTGGTGGAGGAGTAAAACGTGGGCAGCTCCCACCTCGCTCCGAGAACGTCCCGGCCGGTGCGGAAGCGCGGAGCAAACGCCGGCTTCGAGAGCTCTCTCGAGACATAGAGATACCTCGAGTAAATCGGTCCGGCGGGTAGTTACAGGGCATCTCCTTAATCCTACCTATTACATTAATAGCTACGCTAAGCCATGGCAACTATGATGACGACACTGAGCGGGGCGGCGGTCGCGGGTGTCGCGGCCAGCGGTGAGCAGCGTGGCCGATCAACACAATCTGGCCAAACGCGCACCGCCTCACTTAATCTACCCACGGTGGTATAGCTGACTTAACGTGAAATATTAAAGAGAGAGGTGAGCGTAGCGCGCGACCTCGCCGAACAACCAGCGGCGCGACGCCGACCCCGGGCGACCCGAGGAGAGCCGTCTTGTTGCGACATCCCCGTTGTGACATCGTTCCCTGATCTCCCGGTTGGTTTAATTGTAACAGTCTCGTCACGATCTGTATGGCGTTTGCGTCGCGTGACGCGCCGCTTACACGCGGAGCGCGGGTGCAGACGCCGTCCCGTTACGCAGCGGGCTGGCGCGGGAATGCGCGGCAACGCCGAGTGGAAATCCCAAGGAGAACCTATTCAGCTTTCATAGTATAACTGGCCTGCGGACTAAATTGCCCTCGGCGCCCTGTGATGGACTAGCGTCCCATATTCGGTATAGCTCTACCTTGCGCCCTGTGTCTGCCGGGATAGGTTCCGGCTCACCGCGACCCTGTATAGGATTAAGCGGTTTCTGACAATCGCATGAGACGAGGACAAGCGTAATCGAATTTGACGAGTCGCTCCATAAATCTTCTATCGCCTCGAGAGATGGACCGTCTGAACCCCACCTCACGAATCTATTG
Organism: Geotria australis; assembly: GCA_036362915.1. NCBI lineage: Eukaryota > Metazoa > Chordata > Hyperoartia > Petromyzontiformes > Geotriidae > Geotria > Geotria australis. The sequence goes on along the minus strand of JAZEWU010000045.1, from coordinate 5,063,793 downwards.
CCGAGTCGCGAGCGGGCCACTCGTGCCCCGCGCGTGCGGGCCAGCGGTGGGCCCCACCGCTCGTGCACCAACCCGTGCGGGCGTCGCGCTCAGCAGCAGTAGCGCACGAATCTGAGCGTGGTGCTGTTGAGGAGGTCCGCGGGCTCGGGGAAGGCGGCGTCCAGCACGAAGCCGTCCCTGAGCGCCAGCTGCATCACCTCCTCGGTGAGGGCCCGCACCCCGTCCACGTCGCGCGCGGGGCCTCCGCCCGCCGTGCTGCGCAGCTTGGCCAGGCCGAGCCGGGAGAACTCGGTCGGCGGCAGGCCCCGCGTGTCCCCCGGCGACACCCACTGCAGCCGCATGTGGTAGCGCCGCGGGGGCGCCGCGCCGCCGCGCTCGGACTTCGCGGACGACGAGGCGGCGCTGGACGGGCCGGTGGAGGCGTTGTCGGCCCGCGACGCGTCCACCGCCGCGTCCACCACCGCGTCCACCGCCGCGTCCACCACCGCGGGTGGCTCTCCGTCACCGTCGTCGTCGTCGTCGGCGGCGTCCTCGTCCTCCTCGTCGTCACCGATGTCGTGGTCGCGCTCGCCGCGCAAGCACACGCGCAGGTGAGCGCGCAGCACCTTGAAGAAGGTGGGCGCCGTGCAGAAGATGTTGGTGGTGAACACGTCGAGGCTGCGGGCCACCAGCGTGTAGACCTGCGGCGCCTCGCGGACCGTGTAGTGCACGGTGAGGGCGCGCTGCTGCGTGTCCACGTGAAGCAGCGCGTTCCCCTGCCGCAGCCCGTAGCCTCCTCCTCCTCCTCCTCCGCGGCCGCCAGCGCCCGGCTCGGAGGCCCAGCGGCCGCGCAGCGCGTCCATGAGCGGCGTGATCTGGTAGAAGTCGGCCTCCCGCATGAGGAGCTCCGTCTCGCAGAAGCCGGCCGGGAGGTCGAGGCGCGACGTGCGCAGAAAGTTGAGGACGTGTCTGAAGATCTTCCCGTCGCGGTCGATGAAGAAGCGGCCGTGCGCGTCCTGCGCCGTGGGTAGCTTCCCGCTGAACATCGCGGCCAGCATGCTGTCGGGGAAGCGCGTGAGCGTGTCGAGGCTCGTGGTATACACCGTGCCGCCCACGTTCAGGGTGACCGGCTTGGCCATGGCATGCGCTTGCGGCTCGCCCCAGGCGCCCTCCTCCTCCTCCTCTCCTGTCGCGTCCACCTCTTCCTCTGATGCCGCCGCCGCTGCTGCTGCGTGGAGCTGCGAGGATGTCCGCCGCCTCCTCCACCACCACTCACTGTTGCCGCCGCCGCTCTCCTCCGATCGACCGCCCCCGAGTGTCGCCCGCTGTCGTGTCGCCGCCGCCGACCCCACCTGGCTATTTGGCTCCGCATCGTTTCCGAAAGGAGCGGGTGAACGTGAGGCTCGGCCGGGTTGAGTCCCGACCGGCCCGACCGCGACCGGTCCCAGCCCGAGCCAGGCCGGCGCCCACCGGCAGCTGGCGGCGCCTCAGTCTGGACTCGGTTAGCGAGGCCGCGCTCCGACGAGCAAGTGTCCACACGGGCGCTCGGCACCGCGGCACAACGGGGTGCTTCGGTCTGTCCNNNGGGGGGGGGGGAGCCCCGCGGAGCCGTGGCCGCCACTCGCTCGCGAATGGCGGCGTGTGTTGTTCTTGTGTCTGGTCACCGCGGCGCCACGGGCGCGAGCCGGCTTCCGAGGAGCGCCGCTCGCATCGCCGCCTGGCTCCGTGTGGCTGTGTCTGTCCCCGTGTGTATCGATCCCGGTGTCTCTTTGTCTGTCTGTGTCTCCTCTATGGGGACGAGGCGCCTTTATAAGCTGCCGTGGCGACACGGCCAGATTCCCCCGCGGTGACGTCACACGCAACCCGTCCAAGCGCGGGAGACACGACGTCATTGCGCGGGCGGTGCGGTGACGTAGTTGTTTTTTTTACTTTGGTTAATTTTTTTTTATTTAGTTTTAATTATTTTTTGTCAATTCGCATGTTTGTTGTGGGCGGCACGGTGGCGTAGTGGCTATCGCTGCCGCCTCAAAGCAAGAAGGACCCGGGGTTCGAATCTCGGCTCGGGGGCCTTTCTGTGTGGAGTTTGCACGTTCTCCCCGTGGGTTTTCGTCGGGAACTCCTGGAGAGTGCTTGGATAATAGCAATGATTCATGACATATAGTAGCGCCTTACACCAAGAGGTTCCAAGGTGCTGCTGGAAACCGCAGAGAGGTAGGGGAGAGGCAGCCACGTGGTCAGCGGTCAGCCGGCGCCAACCCACCAGACACCGCGTCCTGTATCCATCCATCCATTTTCTAAACCGCTCGTCCTGGTGAGGGTCGCGGTGGCAGCAGTCCAAGGAGAGTGGACCAGCCCCCCCTTTCCTCAGCAACAGATTCCAGCTCTTCCTATATAATATATATTATGATTGTTGGCCAAATCACTCGTGTTTTTAGTTGTGGGAAGAAAACGGAGAAGCCGGAGGTAACCCACGCAGAACAGGGGGAGAGAACATACACACTCCACACAGAAAGGCGCCCGAGGTTGAAATTGAACCGCCTCGGGCAGGACCTTTCTCTTTCGGAGAAGGCGCGGAAGTTCGCGCTACACGGACACCCTGGCGCCCATTGCGGGAATTCGCGGCTCCCTCTCCCGCCGCTTCACGTCCCGGAGATGAACCAGACCAGGAGGCGGCGAGACTCGATTCGTTCTTTATTGAGCGCCGCGCCTTCTCACGCCCACGTGTTCGCACACAGCTGACCCCGGTGTGTGTACGCGCGTGTGTCAGCGTGGCCGCGTGTCGCCCCTCGCGGAGGCCCCTCCCGGTGGGCCCTCAGTTGGAGGCCATGGTCTGGTCGATCCACGTGCGGAAGCTTGCGACGCGCGCGTACACGCCGGGCTTGTTGGCCTGCGCGCAGCCGTACCCCCACGACACCACGCCGTGCAGGACCCCCCCGCACACCATCGGACCACCAGAGTCTCCCTGTAGGGGGGGGGGGGGGCAGGCCGCACGCACAGGTAACACGCGCGGGTGAGATTTGTCACATGCAGAGGGAGACAAAGGCGGCCGGGCGTGTTGATGACCACCCACCCCCTCGTGTGCCGTGCTGGCCTTCATAGGTGCTGCTCGCTAACAGCACGTGATCCACCAGTCTACTCAGGTATAGAACACAGGCGAGCACAGGTGAGAGGAGCAGATGGCTGAGAGGCGGATGACTCATGGCCGTCGCGAGTCATCAGCGAGACCAAACCCTACATTATAAATAAAAATAACTATAAATGCCGCGGTTACATCATCATCATCTCGCCATCATCACGGGTCTGCGGGGCCAGGTGCGGCGGAGATGGTGATGAGGGCCGGCCATGCATGACGTCACCTCACTCACGGAGCCGCTACTCAGGCGCGCCTGCATTCAGTCACGTCCACTGGGATGCGACGTGGCTTCCTGTGTGGCGTTTGTATGTTCTCTCCTGTCCGCGTGGAGTTTTCGCCAGGCGCTCCGGTTTCCTCCCACAATCCAAAGTCATGCTGCTGCATAGGTTAACTAGCCTGCTGACTAATTCCCCCCCCAGGTGACTGGCGTCCCACCCTGGGTGTAGCCCTGCCGTGCGCCCTGTGTCTACCGGGATAGGCTCCGGCTCACCGCGACCCCGTACAGGATTAAGCGGTTTCTGACAACGAGATGAGAGGCGGTGTCCATCCAGCCAGCCCCCCGCCGTCTCTCACCTGGCACGAGTCCTTTCCGCCCGACATGAAGCCGGCGCACACCATGTTGGCGGTGATCTGTCCATTGTAGGCCGAGCCCGCGTTGCAGGTGCTGGTGGCGATCACGGGCACGTCCACAGCCATCAGCTTGTCGGGGTAGGAGCTGCCGGTCGGGCGCGTGTTGCCCCAGCCCGACACGCGGCACGACGCGCCCGTGCTCACCGCGGAGCCCTGGGAGGGCAGCCCCACGGTGCCCACGTAGCTGTTGAGGCTGGCGGCCGACTGGAGCTGCGGGTCGGTGAGGGAGCGGGTGGGAGCAGAGGGAGGCGGGGTTCGGTCATTCGGTCGTGCGGTGCTGTGTCGGTCACTCGTTTGGGCGGTAGGGTGGCTGTGCGCGGGTACCTTTCAGTATATTCGAAGCAGCCTTAATACAATTTTTTTGTTCCTTTGTTTTTTTATTTTTTTATTTTTCATTGTTGACATGCTGTTCTCTTCGCGGCCCTTGTGCAGCGCTTTGTGACCCTCGGGTGAAAGGCGCTATATAAACGCTATTATTATTATTATCCGTGCCTCGTCACAGAGAGAAGGTCCTGCCCGAGGCGGTTTGACTCCCGCCTCTATCACTGGCTCCTGTCTCTAACACTGGCTTCTGTATCTATCACTGGCCCCGATCACAAACCCGACCAGGGTAGTGATCTAACCCCGTCCTGTCTCTAAAACTGGTTCCTGTCTTTAACCCTGGCTCCTGTCTCGAACACTGGCTCCTGTCTCTAACACTGGCGTCTCTCACTACCCCTACCAGCATAGTGAATCTAACCGCGTCCTGCCTGACGCGGTTAAATTCCCGCCTCGGGGGCCTTTCTGGGCGGAGTTTGTGTTGTCCACCTGTTCTGCGTGGCTTTCCTCCGGATTCGCTGGTTTCCTCCCATAACTAAAGAACCCCACTAATTAATCGGCCGATAACATCGTAGTGTAGCGGACGCAGCGTTTGGCAAATGTTTGCGCCGGCAAACCGCGTGTCTGCCTTCTTCCTCCCCTCTCTGCGCCTCCGAGTCATTCTCTCTGCGAACGAATACCTTCGACATTGATCGAATACTGTGCAGCCAGGCGTTATAAACCCACCCATCCCCTTGTGCGCTGTGCTGGCCTTCAGTTGCTCGCTAACAGCACTTGACCCCACAGTCTATTAATGCTATACAGGGCGTCTTTATCTTTGTATTTGTGGCCATGATCCAAGACTCTGCGGAGATGTAAGACAGCTCCAGCGTGTGACCCCAGCGTGTGACCCCAGCGTGCGAGCCCGTCACGCGCCCCGGGTCACCTTGATGAGCAGCACGTCATTGTCCATGGTGTTGGCGTTGTAGCTCGGGTGAGAGATGACCTTGCTGACCTTGAGCACCTGCTCCGTCCCCTGGTTCAGGGACAGAGAGTGCTCGCCCA
>JAZEWU010000045.1:4972683-4983279 GCA_036362915.1 Geotria australis | reverse complement strand
GTCACAGCAGCGGGGGTTGAGACTTCCCGTCGCGGTTCGTCGCGGTCATGCCGTCGTGGGTTCACACGTAAGTGCAAAAAAATAAAAATTTTGAAGTGCATTTCTCGTTGACGTTTTTTGATCCTCCAATCGTGTACTCGCTACGTGCGTCTCAGTGATGACGATGTCGCTGATGTTACTATTTATAATGCGCAGATAGGCGCGGCAGGGCAGCCACGCAGTTAGCTGGCGCCATCATTTGTCATACACTGCGTCCTATAAATCATATTATTGGCCAATTAATGAGTGCTCTTCAGAGCTGTTCTTTCGGGATAGCCGTGTCGAGCGACCTCCCTCTCCCTCGCGAGGTTTTGCCTCCCATGTTGGAAACATCAGAGAACCTGGAGGAAACTCATGTGGAACAGATTCTCCAGTTTCCTGCCACAACTAAAAAAACATAAATCAATTGACCGATAATATTTTAGTCTATAGGACGCAGTGTCTGGCTGGTTGGAACCAGCCGAGTGCCTGGCTGCCTCCCCCCTTCTATGCAATTCCTTCGCTATGCCTCGGAGTAATTCATTCTTCAAAACGAAGAAAGAACGAATCAGTGCAGCCATGCGTCACGCTTACAAACCATAGCCTTAACTTAAAAAAAACACATTAATTATTTGGCCGATAACATCATATTATACGGGAAGCAGTGTGTGGCAACATGGCGCCGGCAAAACCGCCTGGCTGCCTCCTCCGCCTCTGTGTGCTTTCCTCGCTACACCTCTGAGTCGTTCTCTCGTCGAAGGAGTACCTTCGACAGTGAATGAATATGTGCCACGCGTAATAAATGTAAAATTATTATAATTATTATTATCGACTTCGCGCGCCTGGGGGACAGCGTTGCACGCGGACGCGGGAGCCTCACCGCCCTCGGCCTCCTTCCAGAGCTGCGCGTCGGTGTAGAAGACGAGGCCGCTGCCGCCCTTCTCCCACTTGAGCTCGATCTCCTCCTCGTAGAGGCGCTCGTCGCAGCGGCCCTGCCGCGTCACGTCCTCGTGCAGCGCCTCGTGGCGCTCCCACTCCTCGCACGAGTCGTCGTCCTGCGCACGCAAAAAGATAAAGACCCGCACTGTTTAGCCTTGACTTACTCGAGCGTAAAGTGCTGATCGCACACTGAGATGCGTGCATTCGCACGCAGACACGTGTAATCACACTCAGACACACAAAGACCAAGATCCCCTGTATAGCCTTAGACTAGGGTCAAGTGCCGTTAGCGAGCACCTATGAAGGCCGACATGGCACGCGAGGGGGTTCGTGGCCAGCACCACGCCCGGCTGCCTTTGTCTCCCGAGTGGCGATGTTTACACACCACACACAGACACGTGCATTCACAGTCAAAAAGTCCCCGTATAGCCTTAACAGACTGCAGTCAAGTGCTGTACAGGAGTAGCACCTATGAAGACCAGCACGGCATACGAGGGGGTGGATGGCCAGCACCACGCCCGGCCGCTTTTCTCTCCCCTGTGGTAATGTTTACACACTGCACCACGTACTAATTTGAGGCCGAATCGACTTAGGGGAGGCCTAGGACCGGTTTGGAAAATCGTCACTGGTGAAGACCGTGAGCGGGAATCAAATTCGGGCCGCCGGGTTCATAGCCCAGCGCGTTAACCGCTACACTATCCTTCCCCACACGTATAGATCCCGTATATCCCAAACAGACTGCTGGGGCGAGTGCTATTAGCAAGCAGCCCCTAACGCGCATTCACGCTCGCGTAAATGGACGTGATAACCCCGCAAAGCTCTACACACGCGAGCCGGGTGGCGGGAACCCGTGAACATCTCACATCGTCCGAGTGCGACTCCTCCTCGTCTTCGCTCGGCAGCTCCGTCGTCTTCCTCCTGCGCACGCCGCGACCTCCCCTCCTCTCCTTCCCCGTGCGACCCCCCGCGTCGCTCCCACTCCGCTCTCCCTGCGGCTCTGCCGTCCTTTCTCCGGTCCTCTCTCCCGTGCTGTCTCCCGTCCGCTCTCCCAGCGGCGGCGACGGCGGCGGAGGCGGCGGCAGCGTGGCCCCGCCGCCCGCCGCGATCTCGGCCCCCGTCCCGGTGAGCACGCTGTCGGCCACGCGCGCGGTGCTGCCGAGCGCGTAGCGGTACGGCACGTTGCCGTAGCGACGCGACGAGCCCGTCCTCGGGAAGCGCAGGCCGAGGCGGGCGATGATGCGGGGCGGCAGGCGGCACGAGCGGATCAGCTGCAGGAAGGTGCCCACGGGGGTGCCCACGTTGCCCTGCGGCATGAGGGGCGGCGGGTTGAGCTCGGGCAGCAGGAGGAGGTCGCGGCCGCTCAGGTCGGACGGCGCCGAGGACGGGTGCCGGCGGCTCGCGTACGGGAAGAGCGACGGCGCCGACGCTGTGAGGGGAACAGGACGGACGCACGGGGAGAGGAGCGGAGAGGACATGTTTGATGTTCATTATTAATACGGCAGAAAAATACACCTGCTCTTTCGCGCTCTCTCACCTCCAATCCCCCCTCACACTCTCTCACCTCCACACCTCTCTCACTCAGCCCCAAGCCCTCTCGCAACAGGGGGCCACAATACCGACACAGACGGGAAGACAGAGAGACAGACACGAGGGCGAAACAACGCCAATCCAAATCAAGCAACCAACACTGAAGCACAAGAACACACACATAGACGACACACGCAAGAGCAAAGAAAAAACGCAGCCATCTACAAGAACAAAAACACAACTTTCACATGCGACACCTGGGCCACACCACGAGGCGAGTCCAGGTAAGGCAGGCCCCACACAAACTGGGCCATGAGTCGGCGCAAAACAGACAAAAAACAAGGAACAACAAAAGCCTGGCAAACAACAAAACCAAACTCAGATAGAAACAAACCATCAACAAAAGAGAAAATGAACAGATGAAAAGCGACAAATGTAAAACAAATCAAAGATAAACAAATGCGCTCAACACAGGGAGCTGCAGCCCACGTGCCCCCAGCCATTAGTGAAAAATACACATTACTATGGCAGGGCTAGGTCTACCCATACAACATTCACCGCAGCCCTCTCTCACCTCCGGCCCCCGTCTCAGCAGTGGCGCCGCGCACCCTCCGCACGAGGCAGCGCGCGCGCATGGGCTCCCCGGCCGCGTCCACCCAGTGTCGGCCCGAGTACGAGTCCAGCAGCTCCCCGACTCTCCCTTCCCGCACGCGGACCACGCAGCAGCAGCAACTAGCGCGGCCCGGCCCGGGGGTCGCGGGGACGCTCCCAGCGCCGGGTTTCCCTCCCGTCGTCAGGGTCCCTGGTCCGTCTTCCGAACCCCGAGTTCCGGGTCCGTCTCCCGGAGTCGGGGCCAGGTTGCCAGCGAGCTGTGGCGATGCGCTCTCGGCACCTTCCGCGTCTCGACTCGCCCCCGCGTTCCCGCCCGTCCTGGGCTCGGCGCGCTCGGGCCGGTGTCGGTAGTGGAAGCAGTGAAAGCCGTCGCTCTCCACGAGCTGCGAGAAGTAGTTCCTGAGGTCGGCGGCGCGGAACGCGGCCGGGATGTTGGTGATGATGGCCAGAACGCCGCTAGCACGTATGCCAGCCGCCATCGCGCCCCGCCGTGACGTCATTTCGCAGTGAAACCGCTGGTGGGGGACGGTAGCAGGGCGTGACGTCATGTCCACAAGATAATAATAATAGCATTTTATAATAATATCAATTTATATAGCGCCTTTCACCCAAGGGTCACAAAGCGCTGCACAGACATATATAGTGCGCCTTTCACCCGAGGGTCACAAAGCGCTGCACAAGGGCCGCGGAGAGAGCGGCATACCCAGTGAGATTCGCAAGCTCTGGATGGCGGATTCCTGCCATAAAACATTGGCCCCTATCGCTAACCCTGGTCCATATCGCTAACACTGCGAGTCCTATCTCGAACACTGGCTCCAGTCTCTAACGTTGATAGTTAGATGTGCATTATTACACCGGAACATACCCAGTGAGCTCCAGTCATGTATGACATCTTTGTGTCCGATGTGACGTCCCAAAGGAGATCGTGACGTGGCACCGAACCACAACAAGGTGACTCCGTCAATCAACATTTGTAGCCGTTAAGCTTTTACAACATTAATGTGGTTTAGATTTCACTTCATCAACATTTAACAACCTCCTACACTGCCGTATATACAATATTTTTCAAGATATTTTATGCTCCAATCCTCTTGTATGATCTTGTATGTTGTTGCATGATGTATAAGCTCGTGGTTCTCTCCCTATGCAAGATGGCGCGCATATTCGCACCCCGGAAGGAAGTCACTCCGCCATGACGCTACGGTGGCTCTAATAACTCAACCCCCGCCCCCCCCCCGAAAGTGATTGCGAAATAGAAATTCACAACTAGAGCACGATGTTGCATAACATGTGGTCCAGTGCTTTAGTCAATTTTATGGAAGCTGGAATGAACGCTAGCGCTATGTAGTTCTTTTCGACAATTGTCCAGCGGGGAGGGGTAAGCAGATTGCAACATCTCAGGCCACCGGGGGCAATTTAGTCAGAACAATTAACCTCGGAAGCAGCATATGATTGAACTTTAAAACAACAATGCACAAGACTCTACATGCGGGCTAGGCAGACGAGGGGAGAGGGAGCGCGGACACCGCCGCCCCTGACCTATGACCAGCAGCGTCAGCACGGGCGCCTCCATCTTGCCGCTCTCCCCGAACGCTCCCTCGCACTCCCGTCTCTGGCGAGACCTCACAGCAGCGTCTCCCCTGCTCTCCCTTATCCCATATATACCTCCAGTTCCTCCCTCTCCCCGCTCTCTCCGCATCACGAGTGTAGGTAGTCAGCATTCATACCGTGCGGAGTCGCCGCTCTCCGCACACACGTGGTGGAGACGCTTTAGGGAGACAGTGGTGGTATAGAGAGGATTTCAACTACAACCACTGCCGCCGTTCTCCCACTTAGGCCCCCTCTGCCTCACGCACCGCGTCTCGGAGCCGACCACCGTCAGTCACCGCGAGCAGTCGACACCTCAGCCGCCTCGGCCGCGGCGCGGGAGGAGACCCGGCGTCGATGCCCTCCGGTTCTCCGCGTCTCTCCCTCCTCCTCTTCCATCATCATCATCACCAGCAGCAGCAGCCGGCGTCCTCACGAACGGGAGAAGATTCTGGTTGTTTGTGAGGAGAATCTTGCGCGAGGGAGGCCGCCGGGCTGTGAGGCAGCATGGGAGAGTGCGAGTTCGCGGCGTGGCTGAGCAAGCGGCTGGAGGCGATGGAGGTGGACGCCGAGGTGTACGGCTCCTACCTCACGGGCATCCTGGGCGAGGACGACGACCCCGACGAGGAGAAGGAGGAGGCCATGAAGGCCGTGCTGTCGGCCGTCGCGGTGAGGAGGCCCCCAGCCTTGAATTACATTTGGCTATACATTCATTCGTTCATTGTCAGAAACCGCTCGAGTCTGTAACAGGGTCGCGGTGAGCCGGAGTCTATCCCGCCAGACGTAGGGTGCAAGGCAGGGCTTGTGGTGTCACAGGAATCCAGTACAGAGCCTGCAAGCTCACCGGGTATGTTTCTGCTGTAATAATAAACATCTATCTATACCCAGGATGGGACACCAGTCCGTCACAGGGCAGGGGGGCCAATTGAGTTTAATCCGCAGGCTAATTTATGCAGCGGCATGTCTTTGCACTGTGGGAGGAAACCGGAGTGCCCGGCGAAAACCCACGCGGACACGTGGGGAACATGCAAACTCCACACAGTAAGGCACCCTAGCCGGGATTCGAACCCGGGACCTTCTTACTATGAGGCGGCAGCGCTACTCACCGCTACGCCACCGTGCCGCCCAGCCCTGATTACAGCGTGGGTCAAACCCGGCTGTGGCCATGACATTGCGTGTGTGTGTTTATTAACTCAGGGACTAAACCGGAGACCCGCGAGGAAACCCATGCAGAACAGGAGGAGAACACACAACTCCATGTAGAAATTGGAGCCTAAGGCGGGGATTGAACCCAGGCCCTCCTTGCTGGGAGACAATTGTTAACGCTGTCAGCAGTCTGCTGCTCCTGGGCCGTGTTAGCCACACAAGTCGGGTCTTAAAGGGGCAGTCAGGTCGTGTGGTAGAGTGTTGGATGTTTATTATTACAGCAGAAAATACTCAATGAGCTTGCGACACAACAAACAAACATTAAATATGAAAATCACAAGGAAACACAACGGACCACAAAAACATAACGTAAACATTTTACACACAGCATTGCACAAGGCGTAAGTATCGTCAGTTCCACGGTGGGACGGTGAGAGGCGGCGACAGCCCTTCTTCCAGCAGTGGATCGGTCATGGCTGCTGACGGTGAGGGTGGCGCAGTAACTGGAGTTGGGACAAAAATATACATGGGTTGCTGTGTATTTTTAGTTGCAGTTGCCGGGCCCCGGCTCGGAGACAGGAGGGACGGGAGCGGGCGGCGGCAGCACCGGCTAAAGATAGCGCCGAGTCGGGTGGCGAGGGCCACGCACCGGGTTCCGTGACCCCATCGCCCGCTGGCCTCCGCAGATCCCTCGTCATCCGTAAACGTTCTGGCCGTGCAGCGGTAACATCCGCGCCGCGCAGAATTAAGGTCCTGCCCGAGGCGGTCAAGATTCCCGCCTCGGGCGCCTCTCTGTGCGGAGTTTGTGTGGTCTCCCGCCGTTCTGCGTGGATTTCCTCCGGGATGACATGATTTAGGACGCAGTGTCTGGCAAATGTTGGCGCCGGCTAACCGCTTGGCTGCCTTCACCCTCCGTGCCTCTGATCCGTTTGCTCTTCAAACAAATAGATTCGACAGTGAACGAATGTGCGTGGTGGCGCATTAAGATTTGTAATTATTGTTATTGTTGTGGCTCTGCGTGCGTGTTTTCACCGTTGACAGGAAGAGGACTCGCTGGACTCGATCTGCAGGGAGATCCTGAGGAAGTGGACGGAGATGGAGCAGCTGTCGAAAGAAAAGCGGCGAGTCCTCAATGGTAAATCAATCCTGTGGTCAATGTGGCCGGTTTTTTCCCTGCTCAGTCCATAATAGCAACACAACTCAACAGCAAAAAGGTCCTGGGTTCAAATCCCGGATCGGCTGCCATGTCCGCGTGGGTTTTGGCCAGGCGCTCCGGTTTCCTCCCACAGTCCAAAGACATGCTGCTGCATAGGTTAATTGGCCTGCTGACCAAATTGCCCCCGGTGCCCTGTGATGGGTTGGTGTCCTATCCTTCTTGCTGTGAGGCAGCAGCGCTACTCATGTAAAATTAATCGAATTATCGTGGGGAGCAGTGGCTCAGCGGTTAGCGTGCTGGGCTACAAACCCGGCGACCCGAGTTCGAATCCCGCTCACAGCCAACACCGGTGACGATTTTCTGAACCGGTCCTGGGCCGGCCTCCCCTCGGTCGACTCGGCCTCAAATTAGTATCTTAGCGCAGTGTGTAAACATCGCCACTCGGGAGAGAAGGTCGGCCGGGCGTGGTGCTCGTCATCCACCGCCTCGTGCGCCGTGTCGACCTTCACAGGTGCTACTCGCTAACGGCACTTGACCCTACAGTCTGTTGAGGCTACACGGGGTGTCTTTGTGCGAGGCAGGCTCACGGGACGAGGTGCAGGTGCTGGCGAGCATGATCGAGCGTCAGGCGCAGCTGGTGGTGCCATCGCGAGAGGTGACGAGCGAGGAGCGCCGGCGCAAGGAGGCGCTGCTCGCGCAGTACGCCACCGTGGAGGAGGCCGAGGAATATCCTTCCCTGTGCACGGACGCTAGTGGCAACCGCTTTGAATCATCGCGGAATTGAGTGATTGTTGTCACGATGTAGGTTTGTCACGGCTCGATTTTCATGGTGGTTGCTCTTCAGAGGTGTTCTTTCGGGATAGCCGTGTCACTGAGCGCTCTCCCTCCCTCTCTGCCTCGCGACATTTCGCCTCCCAGGTTGGAAGCATCATCAGGCGTTCTTCCAACCTGGGAGGTCGAAACGTCGCGAGGGAGAGACGGAGATCGCTCAGTGACACGGCTATCCCGAAAGAACAGCTCTGAAGAGCAACCATCAGAAGTGAACATTGTTTAATTTTCCCTGTGGGTCCAGAGTTACACCCTGTCTAGCACCTTTCACTCAGAGGTCTCAAGGCGCTGCAGGAAACCGCAGGGAGGTGGAGGGAAGGCAGCCGTCGTCAGCCGGGGCCAACACGCCAGACACTGCGTCTCTATATGCCGTGACGGTATAGGCAAATTAATTGAGAGTATTTTTTTTAGTTGTGGTAGAAAATCGAAGAACCCGGAGGAAACCCACGCAGAACAGGGGGAGAACACACAACCTCCGCACAGAAGGGCACCCCCAGAACCTTCGCCACGTGGAACCCAGAACGGCGCTGCGCGTCTCTACACGCCGCCATACGCGGTGATCACATCGCCCGAGTGTTGTAAGCGCGGCGTAGCGTGTGTGTCTGTGCCAAGGTGGGGAGCGGTGGCGCAGCGACACGCTAACAACCCGGCGAACCAACTTCAATCGCAGCTCATGGCCAACACTCGTGACGATTATCTAAACCAATCCTGGGCCTCCCATAGGTCGACTCAACCTCAAATGAGTATCTGGTACGGCGTGTAAACAGCGCCGCTCGTCTGACAAAGCCGGCAGGGCGTGGTGCTGGCCACGCAACCTTCTGTGCTACTTGCTAACAACACATCCTCCCCTTCAATCTGCTAGGGCTACACGGTGGTGGTGGTGGGGGGGGGCTTTGTCTCTGTGCCGCGGTGACGTTAATGCCTTGACTTGCCGCACCGATGAGAGCGAGGAGACTGAAGGAGCCACGGCCGCCAAGCCCGTCGCCGGAGCGACGGACAAGAGTAAATGTATCCTCTCCGCCCGCCCGCGGGAGTTCCTCCGCGATCGCCGCGGTCACTCGCCCCTGCGAGTCGCCGGTCAAAACGATAACAAGGCCGCGCGCTCAGTTCTGTTGAGCCGTTGGTCTGGGTAAGGCCAGGGGCATTCGTATGTCCGCTGCTGCACGTGATGGGCTACGGAAAAACCTGTTGCTGTGCTGCACTCTCCGTGCCCCCATATCGAGATGCGACAACGCGGGACGTGTGTAGCATCGCGTGCGCAAAGGGTGTCAGCCTTGGTGAGGTTCTATCCGCAGTTGTTCTTTCGTGATAGCCGTGGCCAATGGTCCTTCGAGATGAGACACGCTCGACACGGCTGTCCCGAAAGAACAGCTACGGAGGGCAATTGTCATCACAATGCCGTGACAAACCTACATCGGGACATCGGTGACGTTAGTCGGATAACCACCCACGATGAGCACAGCGTGGGGGGGTTATCCAGCAGTGGATTAACAAGACACTGTAAATCGATGTCGTCTTCGTCATCGCAACTCGATGTGGTAACCAGTCCTTGCACACGCGTCGTTTGCGCAATGCGCTCCAAAGATTTCTCAATGCCAATCGCTCTTTGAGCGAGTGGTGGTAACCCCATCGCCAGGCGTTGAGCAACGAATGTGGCCGGTTTGTCTCCCAGGCGAGTCCCGGGAGGAAACGCAAATTGGTGCTCAAGTTTTGTTGATGCTGGCTCCTCTTTTTCGGGCGGCACGGTGGCGTAGCGGTGAGTAGTGCTGCCGCCTCACTGGCGTCCCATCCTTGCGCCCTGTGTCTGCCGGGATAGGCTCTGGCTCACCGCAAACCTGTTCAGGATTAATCAGGTACTTATAATAATTATGATGGCTCGTTTTTACGGGAGTCACGATGCCATGCCCCCTTTCCCACCTTGGCCGGCCCGGCAAAACGCGGTTGCGTTGCTTAACCCGGCGGGCGACGGCGCTCAGCTCTGTTCCGCAACACGAACGCGGAGACGGTGGCGGAGAAGCAGCGCGTGCAGCGCGAGCAGGCGCGCGAGGACTCGCAGCGCAAGAAGGAGCAGGACAAGATGCAGCGCGAGAAGGACAAGGTGCAGAAGCAGGAGAAGAAGGACGAGAAACGCAAGAAGGCCCAGAAGGTCGAGCGACGGCGATGATGGGGTTGGGGCGTGGGAGGGTCGGCGACGCTCGCGGGAACCGTGGTCGCGACCCCCGCGTCCTCGGCGTGGCTTGTTTTCGGCAATCGACAATAATCGGACTTGGTTCTAGTTTGGCGAGTTGGCCGCTGGCGGTGTGCGTGGTTGTGGCCGGGTGATTGACGCACGCACCGCGCTCGCTTGAGGCGACGACGGACTTATTAAACGCAACAGCGTCATTAGGAGCTGGCCTGGGTTATTCTGTTATTGCTACTGCTACGCTCTGCCCAGGAAAAAAAAATCTCGGTACCAAGACTCTGTTTCAGGAGGGTTTCTGCCAAGTGTTTTTGCAACAGATATCGGTGCTGTGTGTGTGTGAGATAACAATAAAGTAATTTGCAGGTCATCGTTAAGCATGTTTGCGTGAGAAGAACCTGGAGAACACCTATGCAGGACGGGGATTGGGGGGGGGGGGTATACAAACTCCACACATTCACAATCAAAACACTGCAGAACATCCATCCATTTTCAGAAACCGCTTAGTCCTGCACAGGATCGCAGTGAGCCGGAGCCTAACCCGGCAGACACAGGGCGCAAGGCAGGCCATCGCAAGGCGCCTGGGGGCAATTTAGTCCACAGG
>JAZEWU010000045.1:4922694-4934027 GCA_036362915.1 Geotria australis | reverse complement strand
TATGCGGTCTTTGGACTGTGGGAGAAAACCGGAGTGCCTGGCGAAAACCCACGCGGACACTTGCAGAACATGCAAACGCCACACAGAGAGGCCCCCGAGCTGGGATTCAAACTCGGGTATTCTTTCTGTGAGGTAGCAGCGCTACACACCGCGCCACCGTGCCCCCCAGCAAGATGATATGATAATAAGCACTAATATCATACGGCCATATGTATTGACAAGCAATTGATAGGTAGCGGCTGCACCAGAGCTGCCTCCACCAACGGGCGCTGTAGCACGACAGAATTGTGACTTGCCGTGTAATTTCGTGTCTTCTTCTTTGCGATTCTTCGAAGCGCGATGGTCAGCTTCTGGACATCGTTGTCCCTCAGCTCGGCCTCGAAGTGTTTGGTAGGATTCGCAGACAATACCAAGTATCACCTGACAGGGATCGCGACGTTGGATTACGTAGTCATACCCGCCTACGTCATTAATTGATTCCAAAAGCCTGACGTAACCCGATTTTTATCTAAATCGGACGGAATGCCTTAAAAATGCCTTCAAATGAAGACAAACACCGTAAAACTAGCGTAAATAACTCCCGAAAGAATATAACTATCGCTAAACCTTAAAGAACACTAAAACACATTTTAGTCATATTTTTTATGACGTGATGACGTTTCTGAGTGACGTAACGTCGGACGTAATGACGTTCACTGAACTGAAATGTACTCTAGAAAAGTGGCGTAAAGGCGAATTTGACGTAAAGCGGGGTATCGCTGAATATTTGTGTCGCAGGAATCCCACAAAGAGCTTGCAAGCTCACTGGGTATTTCTGCTGTAATAATAAATACCTATCGTGGCGTCACTCTGCAATGCTCATTTGGTATAATGATATTAAGATAGATAATTACAGCAGAAAAATAACACCCCAGGTGCCCTGCGATGGACTGGCGTCCCATCCCCGGTATAGCCCTGCCTTGCGCGCTGTGTCTGCCGAGATAGGCTCCGGCTCACCGCGACCCTGTGCAGGATTAAGCGGTTTCTGAAAATAGATGGATGGATGGAGCCTGCGAGTTGTTTACGTGTTTCCTGCGACACAACAGACATGACGTCCGCAAACACGTCGCGTTACGTAACACTTGTGGCGGTCGCGTCGTGACGTCGCGCGAGTCACGTGTTCACCGTGGAGAGGCAGCGCAGCAGCAGGCAAGATGGACGCGGGCTTCTTCAGGGTGAGACGACGGGCTAAAGATAACGGCGCCGCGCTCTTTCCTCTCGCCCCCCTTTACCCCCTCGTCGTCCCGACGCGGCGGGGTCCCGCGGGGAGCCTCCGCGTAGAAGCCCCCGTGAGGGATCCGCGAGGAAACCGTGAGGCAGCCGCGCTCGCGTTCGGGGCGCCGCGGCCAAAGATGGCGGGGCGCGTGCGCGGCGCGCGTCTGCGAGCGGGACGCGGCGCCCATTGGCCGAGCCGCCGGCACGTGGCGGGAGCGCGCCGCGCGATTGGCTGACGCGTGGGGGTCTGCGGCCTACGCAAGGCTCCGTGAGGCGCCCCCTCTCTCTCTCTGTGATTATTTCTCTCTCCCTGAATCTCTCTGCGACTCTCTGTGTGACTCTCTCTGAGAGACTCTGTGACTGATTCTCTGTTGACGCTATCTGACTCTCTGTGTGAGTCTCCGTGACTCTATCCGTGGCTATTTATCTGTGACTCTCCGACTCTCTCTATGACTCTGACTATGATTCCCTCCTTGACTGTGTGTGTCTCTCTGTGTGACTCTGTTACTCTGTGTTTGTGTGACACCGGGTATTTTTATCCTGCGACACAACAAACACGCGAACTGACGGAAATAACTGCAATGGAGAGCAATTCTCATACATTGAGCCGTGACAATCCTCCATCATAAGTACATTAGCAGGACTTGAGATTCGATAAGACTTTCGTGAATAAACAAGCGTAATACCCTAGTAGTAATTTTCGCCGGGCACTCCGGTTTCCACCCACTGTCCAAAGACGTGTCGCTGCAAAGGGTAATTGGCATGCGGACTGAATTGCCCCCGGTGCCCTGTGATGGACTGGCATCCCGTCCTGGGTATAGCCCTGCCTTGCACCCCGTGTCTGTCGGGATAGGCTCCGGCTCACCGCGAACCCTGCACAGTATTAAGCGGTTTCTGACAATGAATGAATGAACTGTAACGTTACTCCTTAATGGACATCAATAACAATACCACACTGGGTGAAGGCCGCTGGTGCCGAGTGGTGGTGAATCCGCTGTCTCGCGCTCACCGCTGATGTGTCTCCCAGGGAACGAGTGCCGACCAAGACAACCGCTTTTGCAACAAACAAAAGAAGCTCATGAAGCAGATGAAGTTTGCTGAAGGACTGGAGAAAAAGGTGGTGACCCCGAACACATGCCCGCGGGCTCCTCACCGCACCGGGGGCAGGGTAACGAGACACACTCGAAGGGAATTATGGTGGGATAGTTTATGGGAATACCCCTCTCTGAATTAAAATCTAAGGCCATTCAATTTTTCAGTGATGTGTTTTTACTGTAATGGTTGGTCTACTGTGGTTTGGAAAGGAATGGTGGCTGCCGAACCACATTCAATTTTTTATTATTATTATAATATTTGGTTGCAAACAGTATTACAACAGCAGCATCTGGCTAACGTGGGGTGTGAATTAACAGAACGTTAACATACGATGAACGGGAATAGGGAACATTTGAACACCTGAGGCCACAAACAGTATTATTATGAGCTTTTGTGGGGGGTGTCAAGGGGGTAGAAACCGCACGGGGGCAAGGATGAGGGTTGCCAAACCACATTGTGTAAATGAGAAGTTCTGCATAATGTTGACGATTTTGGCGTTTGCGACGGGGATAGCCTTGGTTCGGGAAGGACCGAGCAGAGCGTGTGGTGGTGATGGTGACCAATGTCCTGGTGCGTGTTTGTTGTGTCGCAGGAATCCCGTAAAGAGCTCGCAATCTCACTAGGTATTTTTCTGCTGTAATTATAAACATCTATCCAGGTTGATATGACCAAGGTGAACCTGGAGACCATCAAACCGTGGATCACGCAGAAGATCACGCAGATGCTCGGCTTTGAGGATGACGTCGTAATCGAGTTCGTCTTCAATCAGCTGGAGGAGAAGGTGAGACCGTGCACTGGTCACCCGCGCTGCACACCAGCAATCCGTCATCACGGACCGGCGCGCCAGTCGGCAGCTCACGGCTCTAACCTCACCGCGATCGCAGTTAGACCGTGACGATTTTTCAGTCCCGGCGATTTGACACTTTAAACCAGTTTACGGTCACGATTTGATTAAAAAAATTACCGCTTTGCTTGTTTTTAACATCTTGAGCAGTGTGTCCTCGAAAGATCGCGGTGATCTGAGCTACCCCGTTATTTCCATTCAGACTGTTTACGTCTATTTATATTGCTTTTGTCGTTATGAAAAAATCATTGCAACGGGTAAACAAACCACCACTGATGCCACCAAACATCGCAAGCCAGCACCGGAACCCTCAATCCAGCGGTTACTGGATGAGTGAAGCGTAGAGACACAGCACACGGCGAACTGGCATTGCGGTTTGGGTTTGAGCTTAAGAATTGATGTGTTTAGATTGTTTAGATTAATGTTTAATGTTCCCTCCCCAAAACGCATCATTTCGAGGACAAACTGTACAGCTTGGCGGTTGCCCCGTGATGTATTTTTCACAGCATTACCCTGAACGTCGTTACGCGCCTAAGTACTGGCGTCTGCGACCCTCTTACGTTGATTAAACCGTGCCCACCCCCCACATTGCCAAAGCCGCGAGCTTGGCGCAGCTTAGCCGACCGTCCGTGATGGCGTTTTGCTGCCGTGCACTGTGCGCTGCAGCGATCGCAGCAGAGCCACCTCTGCGCTCTTTGAACATGGGGGGGTTTCCGCGATACGACCAGACCGCTATATACATACAGGGCTGTTGCGATTGTCGTAAAAAACGATTGTGTCGTGACAAATATTTAAGTGGTCTTAATCGTACTAGATTACGTTGAAGAAAGGAGTGCTTTGCAAAATGTGTTCCAGAGTAAGTGGCAGCATGGGGATTATTCGACATCATCCGCATAGCTAATTTAATTAAACGTTTTCTTGTATAATTTCCAAAATATAAGCATTTATGAAACATAAAGATGCAGTGGTTGGGAGACTGGGGCCAAGCTTGTTCTCGGTGAGCCGCAGTCGGAGAGCTTTTAATTGAAATCTTTAGTTGTATGGGAAGTGCCGCAAAGCACAAACGCGACGCGATGCAAACGCGGGATTCATATCACGGCAGCGGGTCACAGAGTCCAGCGGAGGCTGCGGTCGCTGCTGTCGGCGCACACAGCCACACCTAGCAACGCGATGATGAGGAGTAGCGCTCATGTTGCTAGGCGGCTGTTGATGATGGGGGGGGGGTGTTAGCCTTGAAATCGTATTGTTAAGCAAATGCACAATAACTGTTGTTGAATGTTGTACACACGTTGTGTTGATGGTGTCTAATGGTGTGATTTATTATTTAAAAGGCCTGACACCCAATTTGGAGTTATGTCATCTCAAGTTGTTAGCTCACACAACATGACTCCCATTCTCCAGGGCTGTGTTAAGCGGAGGTGAGTCTGACGGCAGGTTAATCGCACTGAGCAATCATTGTAACGCCTTAAACTGTTAATCGTGTTTTATAACTGCCAATCGTCAGAAAGACGTTTTATACCGTACTATTTACGTAATATCAAGTTGTTTTTTTTAAATAATTAAATTAATGAATTCCAATCCCAAGTGTGGTTTTCTGGGTGTGATTTTGTTAAAATCAACTGTTGTACGCGCCCGCGGTCGGCAGTGCGTGGCGAAATCTTGAGAGAGCGAACGCTCAAACACGCGGTCCAGCCGAGAAAACCCCACTCGTGATTACGAGCGCCGGCTAAATCTCGTGCTAGTTTTAATCGATGTACTAATTCTATTCAAAGCATACCTAACGACCGCGTATATTTGAAATTACCATTGCTCGTGCGCGGCGTGTGTGCGCGTGTGGTTAAACTTTATAACGCTGAAGTTGTTGCTTTCTCAAACCCCGGCGACAGTTGTAACTGCAACGATAGAATTTTTCGCGATACTGAATTTATACGGATGGGATACCAGATAAATATTCGCAATACAACAGTTATATCGCGATATCAGTTTCCCGTAACGTGGTGCTCGAAGGCTTTTTGTAGGCCGGCGTATCCAGTGGCGGTTCGCTCGCCACGCGCCTGCTGTAAGTATTGAAATAGCCGAGACGCTACTGTTTAACGATAATGATGCTGCGTACGCAATTAACCATTATGTTATTAGACAGACTGCTAAATATGCGTCAATAATCATTTTGCGTAGTGCTGATTACATTTATAAATGGCCGTTTATTCACAAATGTAGGATTGTGCGTTTATGTCACGTAAAATGAGTGACGATAATCATAGCAGAATGATATTCTGCAAACCAGACGATACGATTATTGAGCATCCTTTCTTTATTTGTATGTTACTTATTATTAATTATTTTATTCAGGAAAGTCTCGTTGGGACGTTTGACCAAACCCAATTGCAGCGTAGGTTTTGTTTTTATCCATATACTATCAATCACGACGATTCCTCGCTCTTATGAGCAGCCCTGCTGAGCCAGCGGTGGAAATTCCTAATCCCTCTGGCGAGGGCAAGCACAACCTTAGGATAGCCGCAGTATCGTGGCGTCGCCGCAGCCGCCGTAGTTTGGAGCGTCGTGTCGCCGTGCCCTTCTCACGATTGCTTGTTCGTGTGTTGCGATTCAGATGTGTGGTACACGGTGGTTAGTAATGGCTTGCGCTAGCGGGGAGGGCCCGGCCTGCCCCGGGGGGGGGCCCGGCCCTGCAGCACGCCAGCCCGACTCGCCCGCGATCACCACGGCTGAAGACGCCAGTCGCGCACCCACTCTCCTCCCTCCCTCCTTCCCTCCGATGTCTTAGTATCTCCCGTGCATCCTCACCGTCACCGCACCACGATACCACCGCCGATGCTCGCCGCGGCCGCGTCGCTGAGCCGCTATTGCAGCTAGCTTTGCTGCTCTGTGTTGTCATTTAGAATCATGTGGCCATTTGTGAGGAGGTTGAGCGCAGTGTGCCTTAGCCCGTTGGCCGATTCCCCTTCGAGACCTGCGTTAATGAGCAGCGTTTCAGCGTACGCTGCGCTGGGTTTCGACCTTTAGTGACTCGTCGGCAGAGTTGGACTTGTTTTTAGCACCCTGCCCCGACGGCAACGACACAAGGACAACACTTTGTTTAACGGTCGGTAAACTCTAACGCTTGCGTTAAACACTCGTACGCATGACGGTTACATTTTTTTGGCGACGGCGGGTGATGGAGGGTCTTACGACAGAAAATGTACAAGATCGTTACACGGTCTAACCCACAAATCATTTGTGAAATTTTGCTTTTTTGAGACTCGTTTTGAGACTTTCAAGTTTAAGAAGTTGGCTTCGCTGACAGAGGAGCCGGGGGCCTTGATGGGACCCGTGGGGGGAGAATGGCGGAGGGGCTCAGGACCCCGTGCGTGTAGTTTGACGAGCGACGCGTCGGACCGGCGGTCGGGGCGCGGGCGCTGAGATGGGTGTGGCGCCGCTGTGCCCGTTGTTGCCCTCAGAACCCCGACGGGCGCCTGATGCAGATCAACCTCACGGGGTTCCTGAACGGCAAGAATGCGCGTCTGTTCGTGGGCGAGCTGTGGCCCCTGCTGCTGAGCGCGCAGGAGAACATCGCGGGCATCCCGTCCATCTTCCTCGAGCAGAAGAAGGAGGAGATCAAGCAGAGACAGGTCCGTCCTCTCGCGCGCTCGCACATAGTCGGTGACGGTTGCCCGATACGGGCTTCAACACGCCACTGCCTCTCTTCACGCACATGATGCGACTGATAAAGCTGATTACAGCTATCAGCGAAACGTCATATCTTCATTGTAAATGTTGTGGGTTCGCTCTCCAAGTAAAGAATTGGCACGTTTTTTTCACGTGACAAACCTTACTAATTGGTTGTGTCGGGTGGAGGTGGGTTTACGACACTTATTTTTTACGTGACCTAATCCATTAAAGGGATATACTATTATGCGACTGCCTGCCCACCACCGGCTGGGTAGACAGGGTGGCTGTGCTGTGGTAACATCCACACCGCTTAGAAAGAAGGTCCTCCCGGAGGCGTTTTGATTCCTGCCTCTGGCACCTTTCTGTGGGGAGCTGGTGTGTTCTCCGCCTGTTCCACGCTAGTTTACTGTGGGTTCTTCGATTTCTGGAGCACTGACCTTAACAGATCGAGCTGCTGACCTTTCTGAGGACCTACCAAGGCTGACCCCTGTTGCCCGTGCCGCTCTCAGCTGGAGCAGGAGAAGTTGGCGGCGCTGAAGATGAAGGAGGAGGCGCTAGCGGAGAAGAGGGAGGAGGAGAGGAAGGCGCGGGAGCGCTCCAAGTCCCCCCGTCGCAGCGGCCCCACAAGGTGACCGCACGCCCCTCGCACGCGCTCTGAGGACGTCAACGTCACTCGTGGCCAATGGGAGCTCCTCCTGTTGACTTGTTGAGGGGAGTCTGCGCAGGCTCACACGCGGGATGTTTGTTGATTGTCGGGGGGCGTGTGATGACGCGCGTGTTTTGTCCGCGCGCGTGCGTGTCCAGGCGCCGCTCCCACTCTCGCTCCCCGCGCCGTCGCGACCGCCGCCGCTCCTCCTCCTCGGCCTCCCCGTCGCCGTCGCGGGCGTCGGCCCACGTGCTCCCGCACCACCCCCACGCCGCTCTCCTGGAGGCCTCCAACGCCGCCGCCGCCGCGGCCGCCCTCGCCCTCGGCGCCACGCAGCCGCCCCCGACGCCGCCCGCGATGCCCGCGTCGGCCGTGCCCAACCTGGCGCAGCTGTCGGCGCTGGCGCACGCGCTGGGGCAGATGAGCCACCCGCCGCCGGGCACCCACCACGGAGACTCGCCCCCGGCGCTGCCCGATCAGTCAGCGACGCACCTGGGTCTGGCGGTGTCGTCGCCCGTGCCCGAGGTCACCTCCACCACCAGGTGGGCGCCGGGCCTCCTCCGGGGGTTCCGACTCGCGTGACCCTGGGGTTGACTCACGATACGATGCATTATGAATTCTCACGACGCGATACGATGTTCGTTTTCACATTGCAGCGATTTTTCACGGTGTGACGATCGTTTGCAATATAGGTTTCCAATAACGTAATTATATGTCACGATTTAGTTATTTTTTTAAAAATGTAATTACAATTTCGAACGCGCACAGTATTCGTTTAATGCTAAAGATGTTTGTTCGGAGAGAGAACGATTTTGAGATGCAACGAAACCGCAGAGAGGTGGGAGAGGGGAAAGGCGGACATGCGGTTCCGCTGACGGGCCGAATGCAGTGTGTGACCACTCTGTCTGGTTGTCTGCGTGTGTGTGTACGTGTGCATGCTCGTAATCAGCGAGGTGATGAGGCTGGAGGCGGCGGCGCTGGCGGGCGGCGCCGAGGTGGGCACCACGGTGGTGCCGCCGCCGATCGCCGTCAAGCAGGAGGCGGAGGCGGGCGACTCTGACGGGGAGGCGCGGGCGACACGTGGCAAGGAGCGGCGCCGCTCGCGCTCGCACTCCCGGCGGCGCCCGCACCACCGCTCACGCTCACGGTGAGGCTCCGCGCCGTCACTCGCTCCACTGCTGGATGAATACCCGTTCCGATAGGGAAGGTGGTCTGTGGTATACAACCGGGCGAAGAGAGACCGAGAGTGGAACGTCATCGTGGTGGCTAGTGTGACTGCGATGCCAGCTAGGTCTACTGAGCTTCAAAGGAGAACATGTCGCGGTGTGTGAAAAACATTCCCGGGAAATGAAAGCGACCGGGCTTGGCGCTGGCCGCCATAGGTGCTCGCTAACGGCACTTGACCCTGCGGTCGGTTAAGGCTGTACGGGGGATCTTTTGTCTTTGCAGGTCCCGCTCGCGCCGCCGGTCGTCCCCGTCGCGGCGCCGCGGCTCGCCGCACCGGGTGCGTCGCGCCAGCCCGCGGCGCCACCGACACCCGTCGCCGTCGCACCACCACTCGTCGTCGTCGCGCCGCCGCTCGCGCTCCCGCGGGCGCCGTTCTTCCCCCCGCCCGCGCACGTGAGGCTCGCACGCGGCGCGCTGGTGCGCCCGCTCCCCGTTACACGCCGGGGATCCGTTATGGAAACCGTTGCGGATCGATAGCTGATTTCACGAGTGGCACCGTGGCCCGGGTATACATACCCTGCTGGTACTTAATCTTGCGAAACATCGGCCCTTCATGTGGCCTCAAGGTGCATCTGGCCTGGCACAAACGCCATGGTGACATCACCACCACTTAGCAGCGACCGGCGGTGGTTGTTGTATGATGTTTGGTGGTGCATGCGGTGTGCTGTCTGTGGGGTGTATCTGTTAGTGCTTTGTGTGGTGGTTTGTGTGGTAACGCTGTGTAGTGTGCATGACAGTTCTTGTGGGAGTGTGTACTAAGGGCGGTGTGTGTGGTAGTGTTGCGGTGTGATATGGGGGGCTGTGTGTGGTGGAGTGGGAGATGTAGGTGGTGCATGTGGTAGCTCTCTGACCATGACGATGGCGACTGCTGGTGTTGGCACAGGCGTAAATCGCGGTCTCGCTCCTTCAGTGGCTCCTCTCCGCGCCGACGCCACTCGCACCGGTCGGCGCCTCACCGGACTCGCCACCCTCACCGCTCCCACTCTCCTCAACCAGGTGAGGAACACTCACTCACTCACTCACCGGCGTGCTCGCACCTCCAGTCAATCACAAACTCACACCCTCCCCTTCCCCATGCGTATGCATACAAAGCAAAGACAAGGATCCTCCGTATGGCCTTAATAAACTGTAGGGCCAAGTGCTGTTAGCGAGGACCTATGAAGGCCGGAACGGCACATGAGCGGGTGGGTATCCCAACGCCACACCTAGCTGCTCACACGGCTGTAGGACGCTCTCAGCGAACGCACTGCGCTCTTCACGTGTATTGCAGACATGAAGCGGCACAGTGGAGGTGGTGGCGGCGGAGGAGGAGGAGGCGGAGGAGGAGGCCGCTCCTTGTCCAAGTCGCCCAAGGCCGATTCCTCCGACTCTGGTGAGCACGACGCTGTGCCGTCAGCGGGGCGCGACCGGTTGGGGGATGTAGACAAGGGGGTTGTTTAACGAGAGTTTGGCTAACGAGGTAACGTTGAAGGCGGTTGGCGAAGGTGGGCAGCCTAGTACGGCGCAACGTTGGATTTTGCCGCACTGCCATCCCAGCCCTCGCTTACCGGCGCGGCGAGGCGCGTTACAAAAACCGTCACGATCCACGCGGCGTGGGCTAGCCCTCATCCAGCAGTGGAGTGACAAACGGGCTTTACGCGCGCATCGATAAAGGCTGCTGACGAAGCATCGATGGGGGGGGGGGGAACTTAGGGGTTGTTGACAGCGGCTAACGACGAGGTTGTTGGTTGGTTATCGAGGAAGCGTCGATGAGGGGGTGTTGAGCAGGAGCCGTTAACGAGGTGGCGCTGCGCGCGTTTCAGATGAGGAGCGGAAAGGGACGAACCCGGACTCGGTGCAGACCCGGCGCCAGTACCGCCGCCAGAACCAGGACTCGAGCTCCGGTAAGCGCGGCATCGGCGCCGCAGCCCGGCCGCTAGCGCCACCCGCAATCTCTTCCTCGCCCCCTCTTGCCGCCGACGCGTGACGCTCCCCGCCGTGTCGCCCCGCAGACTCGTCCCCGTCGTCGTCGTCCGAAGAGGAGGCGGGGGCGGCGGTGGCGGCGGCGGCGAAGCCGGCGGAGAAGGATAGCGGCCACCCCCACGCGTTGTCGCCCCCGCGCCGCCCGCGGCACAGGGACCACTCGCCGCCCAGGTGGGGGCCGCCAAGCCGCGCGGCGCGGATTTATATTCGCCGGCTAAATACGACCGCATCTCGCAATGCTGCACGCGGTCAGCGCAGTTATGCTGTCGCGAGTAAGCTAGATAGATGTTTATTATTACAGCAGGAAAAATACCCAGTGAGCTTGCAAGCGCTAGAAGCGGGATACCTGTGATACAACAAGAGGAAAGCGGAGATGTCTGAGTCTATGGGTGACTGAGAGGCAGCGGAGCAGAGGGAGGTCTTCAGCCAGGGGCAGGGAGTCGACAGCACAGATGGCTGGGGGAATGGATTTACAGACAGTGGAGCAGCAGAACAGAATGAGTGCCTTCCTGCTGAGCAAAAGTTGTCTGGGATAGATAGATGTTTATAGTGGGGGACAGCCCCGTGGGATTTCCCGGCTAGAGTGTCGGGAGCTTTCCCCGCTACATCGGCGGGTAGCTCGGCTCCTACATGCGTAGT
>JAZEWU010000045.1:4908067-4921883 GCA_036362915.1 Geotria australis | reverse complement strand
CAACGAGAGGCGTCCCTCTCCGGGTCCCCGTCTCCCTCCCCTCCCCCGACGCCCCCGCCCCAAGCCAAGAAGGGGGTCCCGGCGAGGTCCCCCCGGCCGCGCCGCCCCGCCTCCGCGAGCCCCCCTCCGGCCCCGCGGCACGGGGAGCGCGGGTCGCCCTCGGCGGAGAGGGGGGCCGCCGACAGGGGCGGCCAGTCCCCTCCACCCGCGCCGCCCCCCGTCAAGTCCCGCGCCCGCTGGGACGCGCGGCCCGTGGCCCCCCCCGTCGACGGGGCCCCCGGGGAGAAGCCGGGGGAGGAGCGGCAGGCAGCGCCGGCGCCCGCGCCGCCCGACACGCGGTGAGCGCCTCGCGCGCGCGCGCGTGCGGCGTCCGTGATATCGCCGACTTGGGTATATGAGGTCGAGTTAGGCGTAAGAGGGTTGGTTAGACGGCTGTGTTAGGGTCAAGGTTAGTAGAGTTGGGAGCGGTGTTCAAAATTACTGGTAGGATTTGAATTAGCGGTAGGGTTATAGTGAGGGTAGGAGTAGAGTGGTGGGATGTGTTTGTGTAGGGGTTGTATTAGTGTTGTGGTTAGGGGGGGGTAGGTGATTGTGTGTTTTGGTGGGTAGGGTTGTATGTAGGGGGTCGGGGACTAGGGTCAGGGTTGTGTGTCCAGGTGTGAGTTTTGTGTGTAAGGAGGTAGAGGGCTAGGGTTAGGTGTTGGTAGTGTTGGCATTATAGGGTTAGACTTGTGTATTGGGGTGTCGTTAGTGCTGTGTGCAGGGGTGTTGGTGTCGCGCTGCGAGTGTCTCCGTGTCTCCACTCACGCCGTGCTCGTTTGTCCGACAGCGGCGAGCCGTCGCGCGCGGGGTTGAAGCGGCCGGCAGAGCGCTCGGCGTCGCGCTCGGCGTCGCGCTCGCCCTCCCACTCGCCGTCACGCTCGGGCAGCGAGCCCCCCGCCCGGGCCCCCCCACACCCCTCCGCCTCGCCTGCACACGTGGACCACGACGACTCCCACAGCGCCTCCCCTGAGCAGGTACGTGTGTGTGAACATGTGTGTGTGTGTGTGAACGTGTGTGTGGGGTTGTGGGAGAGCATTAGCTCAGTGGTTAGCGCGCTGGGCTACAAACCTGGCGGCCCGAGTTCGAATCCCGCTCACGGCCAACATCAGGGACGTTTTTCTGACCCAGTCCCGGGCCTACCCGAGGTCCACTCGACCTTAAATGAGCACCTGGTTCGGTGTGTACACATCGCCACTGAGGGAATGAACTCCCACGTCACATAACAGACGATATTCAAACCGACATCAATATATATTTAAAAATAACATGTATTATCGCAGTGTTAGCTCTTGTACACGCGCGCAGCGCGCGTCGCGGGCGGAACCCCCCCGATCTAACGCGGGCGTGTGGCGGCGCGCAGGCTTCGGACGGCGAGTCCAAGAAGAAGAAGAAGCAGCGAAAGGAGAAGAAGCACAAGAAGGACAAGAAGCACCGCAAACACAAGAAGCATCGCAAGGAACGCGGCGGCGGCGGCGACCTGGCCCCCGAGGTGCCCCCCCTAGCCTCAACATAACCCCTCGCACGCAGGGTCAGCCAGGGCTCTGAGTGACCCCGCGTGCGTGCGTGCGTGCGTGCGTGTCGGCAGTGTGCCGCTAGCTGCGGAGAGCAGGGCCGGGGAACACCTTCCTTACCGAGGGCCGGATCAGACTTTGCAATCGGTACCGCAGGCGGGGCGGTCGGGTAATTCTGTCAACGTGCACACGCTGTCACTGCAAAGGCGTTTTGACCCGAGCGGCACGCCAAAGTTAGATTCGCAGCGGCATTTGTTCTGCACGGTCAAAAAATTCCTCCCCCTCCGGCACCCGATTGGTTCGGCCAACACGCTCGCGCTGCAGGATTTGAATTTAAGTTTGTGCGCAGGCCGAGTGGTTAGGCCTCGTGGTGGCCACGGTCCGTGCAAAATTTAAGTTGCGGGTGATAGTCCGGCCCACGGGGGAAGCCGTAGGTTCCCCACCCCTGGCTCAGGCTTCTGATGGTGCGGTTTGTGTTGAGTAGCTCGAGTTTAGTTTGTTTGTTTTTTTTTTATATCGGTGATTTTGGATAGGGTGGAGGAATCGTACAATAATGTCTTTGGCACTGTGGCAGTGAGGCTAGCACACAGGCCCTGGTGCAAGGGATGTAATGTGTCCCAGCCCTTGGAGACACCACACAGTGGCCAGGTCCTAATTTGGTCTGTAGAGAAGGCCACAGAGCGCTGAGCCAGCACCGCTGGGAGCCTCGGTTTGAATCGTGGGTTTAGCCGCCTCGACTGTGATTAACGCGGCTTCCCAGGTGCAGTGAAGTCGGTCTTGGCCTGGTCACCAGTGACTGTACAAAGAAACGCCCACCACATAACATTTTGCTTCTGCACTGGATCCGGAAAAATCCCATCTCCGAGAATTTAAAATATCGGTTCAATGGTCGAGTGACGAACGTTACTGAAAGGTTAGCAGGGCGAGTGGGAAAGTGCTGCGCCCCTACTGTCTGGACCGGCGGTCCCTTGGAAGCAATCTCAGAGGTAGCTCTGTGACTTCCTCTTCCACGGCCATTCTTTAACAAGCGGGGTTCTGCGCTGCTCTGAGATTTCCGAATGGATTCTTCGTCATTTTACATAAAACCGATAGCACGATTGGGGGATAAAACTGGGAGGGAAAAAAACAAAAAAAAACTTTAAATATATAAACAGCTTGTTAGCATATTATAGAGGGGTAGATTGTGGCCCTGGATCATGGGTCACTGATACGCGGTCGTATGCGCCGTGTGTCACGCGGCTTGGGTGAGGTATCGATGTCGTTAGAGCTAAACCGAATTATTCCGAGCAGGCCCATGATGCCTGTGTACGGATGAGTGAATGCGAGTTGGTGGGTGAGTGCGAACATGGGTCAGTGTAGTCTCCGAGTGTCTGGGTGAATGCATGTGTGTGTGTGTGCGCGCGCGCGTCTGGTTGAGTGACCTGGTTCAGACCTACAGTACCATCAATAGGTCAGGGTCTGGGTGAGCGAGAGTGGCGGCGTGTATGCGAGCGTGCTGGTGAGCGAGTGTGAGAGGGGGCCTGTGTGTGTGAGCGAGCGAGCGCTGCTGTGAGCGAGTGCCGGTGTGAGTGAGAGTGCCGCTGTGTGAGTGTAAGTGTGTCTGGGCTGTCCAGGCTGGGCGGGGGCGGCACGACTCAGGAGGGCTCGACGACCTGGAGCGCGCCCTGAGGGAGAAGGCCCTCGAGTCAATGCGCAAATCGGCCGCCCAGGCCACGTCCTGACGGCCTCGCCGGCGGCACACCTCCCCCTCCCCCCGCGGCACACCCAGCGGCACACCCGGCTCGCGGTAACACGAGAGCGCCGCGCGCGGCGTGAAACCACCCGCCACTGCCAGAGGCACGCGGGGCACGGCTCGTGAGCGGCCGAGTCACATACCACCCCACCGAGCATGCCACTACACTAACCACACCACCACTACACCGCACCTCTACACCAGACCTCTATACCACACCACGCTGCTACACCACATTGAGCACACCGTCTTAACTACACCACACCACGAATAATTATCCCAGGCTCCACACCACACTCACATTACACTCACACCCACACTAGGCTCCGCACGCTTACGCGCCTCGCCGACGCACACGCTTGTGTATCTCCGCGACGTCGCTAGACGTTGTTGTGACGGATCGAGAGAAATAACACCGGCTACATGGATACGACGTTTTTGTCTGGTGGGCTGATTTCTTTATCTGTAAAAATGTGTCGTCCGCGGCTATTAGCAACACAGGCACCGGTCTCGGCCGCCAGTAATACTCACGCAGCGCCGATCGCGTCACGCACTCGTCAACAGTGGTTGTGTTACTGTAGCGCTTTGCGTGTGGCTTCGTGTTGGGAGAGCGGTAGTTGGGGCGCATCTGGCTGAGGCTGCGCGGGAGTGAGCACGACTTGCCCTTGAGGCCTAGCCAAGGTCTACTCGTTGGTTTTAATTTAATCTGTCCCCCTTCCCCCCAGAAAATATCTCGGTACCCAAGCATCGCACCGCATCTGATTCACCCTCATAATGCTATTGGTTACCACCGGTCACTTGCCACGTATACCCCCCCCCACACCAGTCTCCTGGAACATTGAGTTAGAATAGAAGGCCTGGGGTCCAAGGGACCACGCATGGCCGGCCGCGATGCAGGGCTGTCTTCCCGTTGTTACTGGTTGGCGTCGTGATTTGCAGTCGACGCCGCGCCGGGCTAGGTAGGCCCTCCAGCCCTCGGTTGAAAAACGTGGCGGCGTGCCAGGGCTTAGCCCTTCCGATCGGCAGGAACGGCCACCCAGGGCGGTCTGTGCCACGAGCCAGTGATGGGCGCGCCCGCGACACTGGGGCTGGCGCCTTCCTCGGGCAGGCCGCCGGTGACACTACTGGCAGCTGAGAGTGCAGAGTACACGCAAGCCAGGAGCCGGCGTCCACCCCGCCACCTCCAACCCCACGGGTGACTGGGCCACGGTGACGATGGCTGCTTAGCGCTCGTGCTTTTCCGAATGTAAATGACGCAGATTTGGCGAGTTGTTGATTTGATATTGTTCTTTTTTTTTCCTCTTCTTCCAAACTTGTGGATATTCGGCAAAATAAATCGAAGGTTTCATTCTGCGTCGTCATCGTGCCGTTTTGTCTTGAGTTCACGTGGGGGCGCGGGCGCCAGTAGTCGGTGACGATGGAACCAGCCAGGCGGTCCAACGTCGTTCTCTCGGCCGGCGCGGTGCCGAGCCCACGGAACAGGTCTTCGGTCGGCCGCAACGGGACAGTTGACCGATGGGGAGCGACGTTCAAGTGACAGGTCGCACCAGCCAGGAAGTGACATCACTTCCTGTAAGATAGTTGACATGAACATTCTAGATCAGGCTGCTGGAGAACTTATCGTGGTTCTAAGCGGCAGAGTCCAACACGCAGAGAAGCGAAACGATCACGGGGGACCGTGACCGCTTTAAATTCTGATGTTAGAAACAGCGTCATGGCTAGCGCTTTGAATAAGGGGGGGAGCGAGGTGATGACAACATCCATCCATTGTCAGTAACCGCTTAATCCTGTACAGGGCCGCGGTGAGCCAGTGCCTATCCCGGCGGACACGATGCAAGGCAAGGCTGTACCCAGGATGGGACGACAGTCCATGACATAACAGCAGTGTACAAACCCATTACCATCGTCCAGGGTCTTGTAGAAAATCAGGCTTCACAGGAAACAGGAGCTCACACATGAGACACTTGCCCTCTCATCACAGTTGGAGGAGGATCCAGGCTGCCGTGTGGGAGCTGGGCGTCGCGAGCACCCGCGTGCTCGGGGTCGCGAGGAGAGGGGGCCTGTGTCCCCACGCCGTCGCTGATTGCCCGCCACAGCTCCCTGCAGTACAAGGCGAGCAGGTGATGGGGCAGGCCCAGGTCACATGGCAATGCCTGGCTACCTGACTCTTTCAATGTCCTTGCTTGCCAGAGGAGGTGACTTCTTGTTACCCAGTCCAGTCTAGTTTTAACCCCAAGTGTGAATCGTAGGCAGACTGGTGGCCTGAATGTTTCAAGCCAGCCCAGGTGTTCTTGTTAAAGGTTTCACTTTTCACAACTACCAAAGACTTGAGAAGACTCGGTGCTTCGTGTGCAGTCTTTAGCGGCAGAAGTTACATTAGTTACGTTAGTGTGGGTGTCTTAGCCTCGTGTGTGTTGTGCGAGACTGGCGAGTGTAGGGCCGGGTGTCTTACTTCTGTGCTTGTGGTGGGATCTTGTATCGAGCCAGGATGCGGAGGAGTTCCCGCTCCAGTCCCTGCGTGCCCAGATTACGCAGCTCGTTACAGCCGTGTGCAACCACCACGACCTCTCAAGGTCGACAAGTCATCGTGGCCAATGCCGCTGATGCCACCACCACCACCACTGTCACCTCCTCGCTACCGACACGTCAATTGGGGAAACACGTGGCAAGTCGTCGTGCCCTACTGCCGAAACTTTGCAGGACCCTCCAGAAAAGAGCCACGAGACTACGGTTTTCCTGGTTAAACAACCAAACATCAATAATAAAGACCGCCGACTCACAAGGGTCAAAGTGTGGGCGCAGTGGATCTCACCTGCGCCGATTCCTCCAGGTGCCGCGTGGACCGCGCCAGCCTGGCTGCCTCCACCTGCGCCACAGGTGTAGCTTCAGTCATAATCATCGTCGTCCACACCTCAACGCGCCGCCACACAGTGTCCTTTACTCTCGAACACAACCATTACAGGGGCGGCACGGTGGCTTAGCGGTGAGTAGCGCTGCCGCCTCACGGCAAGAAGGTACTGGATTCGAATCCCGGCTCGGGCGCCGTTCTGTGTGGAGTTTGCATCATCTCCCTGTGTCCGCGTGGGTTTTCGCCGGGCACTCCGGTTTCCTCCCGCAGTCCAAAGGCATGCTTCTGCCTAGGTTAATTGGCCTGCGAACTAAATTGCCCCCGGTGCCCTGTGACTGACTGGTGTCCCATCCTAGTTATAGCGCTGCCTTGCGCCCTGTGTCTGCCGGGATAGGCTGCGGCTCCCCGTGCCCCTGTAAAGGATTACGCGGTTTCTGACGATGGACGGATGGATGGAAAACCACTGCAAGCCCTGCAGCGCTTTGTGACCCTCGGGTGAAAGGCGCTATATAAATTGAATTATTATTATTATTAATTATTATTAAGGCAGAAGTCGTTGTGGGTGACGAGGTGTGTCGTACACACTGGCCCGCGTGCCACACTCACCCGCGTGTCGCGCACTCTCTGTCCCAACAGCTGGGTCTCCGTGCTGGGCACCAGCTGCTGCCGCCGCTTGGTCCTGGCGCTGCCCAGCGCCCGCGTGGCGCCCGCCACCTCGGCCCGCAGCGCCCGCACGCGAGACGCGGGCGACGGTGCCCGCGGGGACTCGGGGGGCCGTGGGGGTGGGGGCTCTGGTTTGAGGAGGGGGGGGGGGTGGTAGAGATAGATAGATGTTTATTATTACAGCAGAAAAATACCCAGCGAGCTTGCAAGCTCTTTACGGGATTTCAACGACACAACAAACACAGGCTGTGAGCATAGAGGGTGTTTCAGACGTGTTCTTACGCTTGTTTACCCAGGAAAGCCTCACACCGGGTCCCGTGATGCCTATTCAGGAGGGTCCTGCCAGTGTGTTTGCACTTTGGGGGCGATGTTGCTGATGCTGTGTGCTATCCAAATTGAGTAACCTGCAGGTGATTTGTAAACATTGCGACGTTTGGCCAATACCAGTTACATTGTGCACGTGTTTAGCTATGGGAGGAAACAGAACGTGGAGGAAATCCATGCAGAACAGGGGGAGAACATAAAAACCCACACAGCAACTCGAGTCAGAAATCAAACCCAGGATTTTTTTGCATGAGGCACGAGTGATACCACTGACCCGTATTGCTGACCACAGGGTCGTACGTTCAGAGATAGAGTGCATACTACACAGTGTCTGCGGAGTGGACATCGGGTGTGTGTACTGTTATGTTCACACACGGACGCCGCCACTGACCCGGGGTGAGAACCGGGGTCTCCGTGATGAGCGGCTCCCTCTCCGCTTCCCACAGCTGAGAGCGAAGTCTGGCACAGGGAAGGAGGGGGGGAGGTCACGGGGTCACCCTGAGCTCAAAGACAAAGATCCCCCGTATAGCCTTAACAGACTGTGGTGTCGAGTGCTGTTAGCGAGCACCTATAACGGCCAGCACGGCACACGAGGGGGTCGGTGGCCAGCACCACGCCCGGCCGCCTCTGTCCCCTTAGTGGCGATGTTTACACACCGCACCAAGTACTCATTTGAGGCTGAGTCGACCTACGGAAGGCCCTAGACCGGGTCAGAAAATCGGCACTGGTGTTGGCTGCGAGCAGGAATCGAACCAGGGTCGACGGGTTCGTTGCGTAGCGCGCTGACGCTACACCACCGCTCTCCTCTCACCACCAAGAACGACAGTGACAAAAATTAACGACAGTTACGATGACGACGATGTTTATGCGGTCGATATGCCCAGCAAGGACCAGGGGCCTTCCCTTTCCCGGGCCCCTGTGCACTGGGAGGGCCTCTCACCGCTCGCTGCGGGCCAGGGCGGCCTGCGCCCGGGCCTCAAGGTCCCAGAGGGCCCGCTCGGCGGCTCGCAGCTCTGAGTCGCGGCCGTCGCCCACGGCCCGCAGCTGAGCCACGAGCGCCTGACGGGAGGAGGAGGAGGGGGGGGTGCAGGAGAGGCTCGCTCGAGAGAAATCAACTCTTCGTAGATTATTGTTATTACGAGTTCTTATTAATGAGCAGGAGTGGAATTGGAAAAAAATCACTTTAGGAACGCAGCTGGGTCCGCGTCCATTTTAGAGTTACATAGAGACTCGTAGAGAAACATAGAGACTCGTAGAGATGCATCGAGACTCAAGAGAAACATAGATGCTCATTTAGAAACATAAAGACTCGTAGAGATACACTCAGAGATACAGACACAGAGATAGAGTGACTCAGGGGTCCTCCCTCAGAAAATGTTGAGTTCATGAGAACGCATTTCCTGCATCTCTGTGACTTGTGAGATGTAAAATAACCATCCACATGTAAAGAGATTGAACGCTGAATAGGTTCCCTCTGGGATTTTCACTCTGGGAGCAGCGCTCCTGTGCGTTCCCGCACGATCCCCACTCCTGAATTATACGGGGGACCTCTGTGTAGTCTGTGCTCTGAGTCAGGGCTACACAGGGGACCTGGTGTTACGTAAACATGCAGCAGGTCAGAGTATCCCCTGCAGAGGTGGTTGTAATGATCTATATCCCCACCAGGTGGCGGTGTAGCCACACGTTTGAATTAAAATTGAGCCATTCCAATGTCTTGCCTATTCGATTCCAGTTGGAGGCATCGTCAGGCTTCTCCAACATAGGAGGCGAAACATCGCCTAGGGGTGAGACGGAACGCTCAGTGACACGGCTATCCCGAAAGAGCAGCTATGGGGAGCGATTCTCATCGCACATCGAGCCACCGTGACAAACACACATCAGTGCATGGTACCTACCTCGTAGTCTGTGCCGTGCTGGGCATCCATCAGCACCGCTAGGTAGTCATCGTATTCTCTCTGCGGGGGGGAGGCGAGGGGGTAGAGGTGGGCAGAATGAGTGGAACCCTAGGGTGGGTCTGCGTCCCTCGTAACGAACACTGACGCACGTACAGTACAATCCCCAACACACACACAAAAAGGTCCCTCGTATGGCCTTCGGCAGACTTTTGGGGCAAGTTCTGTTGGCAAGCACCTATTAAGGCTCGCACAGCTGTGTGCGATTCCAATTGAGCAATGTAATTAAATAATTTGCGAATACAGCATTTTCTTTTTTGCGTTTGGCAAATATAGACCCTGACACCGGCTGCTGTTCGAATGACGTCGCACGGTCTTTAACATCGACCGTGAACCAGACGGCGCGTTGTAGTACTTAAAGGTGAAAACGTGCCACAGCATTAACGAGGGCCGCCCGCCGGATCCGGACCGCTGGAGCGCATCACCGTTGGGAGCGGGGACGTGTGCCGAGTGGATGGCGCCGGGGCGCTGTGAGTGGTTAGAGGGGTGACTGTGTTGTCGTTGCAAATGTTGCACTTGTTCCCTCTCAATGTTGAATAAGCTACCTATAATTTGTTTTTGTATTTTTCCCATCGCAATGTATAATTGTATTTTTATTTGTTTGTTTGATCAATTATGTGCAATGCAGTGCATATTTTTTTGTTTGTTTGGTTAATTTGTCACCGCGACCCTCACCAGGACAAGCGGTTTAGAAAATGGATGGATGGATGGATGGTTAATTTGTTATTTTTATTTAAAAATATATTTTTGTCAATTCGCATGATTGTTGTGTCAATGCAGAAATCCCGTAAAGAGCTTGCATGCTCACTGGGTGCTTTTCCGCTGTAATAATAAACATCTATCTATGCACCCGCCGGGTGCGCGTCGCCACCGGCGCTCGCTCACCACGATGTCGCGGACGATGGCGCCGAGGACGGGCGAGAGCTGCATCGCCGCGAGCAGCGCCGCCCGGCGCTCCTGCAGGCGCCGCCAACTCGGCCGAGCCCTGGCGCCGACTCCCGGTGCCGCCTGCCGGGGGTGTGGGAGGTGCGGGGCGGTGCGGCGGGTTAATCACAATGATTATAATTTACCGACGTAGGTTTGTCACGGCTCGATTCCTGATGGTTGCTCTTCAGAGGTGTTCCTTCGGGATAGCCGTGTCAGCGAGCGCTCTCCTGCTCTGCCTCGCGACGTTTCGCCTCCCACGTTGCCAGCATCATCGTTCAAAAATAAACGGCCAGAAATTAGGTCCCTACCTCACGGGGTCGCGACCTGCGTCCTCCGGGCCTGACCTCCGCCCGTCCGCTGACGTCTGTGGGACGAGACGGCGGGCAGCACGTCTCGGTTAATAGGATCGGACTAGAGTGATATGAATCGACAGTGTGTGTGTGTCGTCAGTACGTGCGCCCTATGTCGGATGGCATCCTCGGACACCCTTTGCAATGAGATGTCCCATCGAGGAATTAGCCAGCCAATATAGTTCAATAATAATATAAAAGTGCAATGTAACGTTTAAGAAACAATCCATTCATCCATTTTCTAAACCGCTTTGTTCTGGTGAGGGTCGCGGCGGCAGCCGTCCAAGGTGGACCAGACATCCCTTTCCTCAGCAACAGAGGGATTCCCAGAATCAAATGTACCTCCAGCTCTGCTTGAGAGACTGTACAGTACAACTATGATGCCCTTTTCGCCATTATACAGATGATAAAAAATAAAATGTTTTACCCTTTCTGGTAACAATCCAGGTGTTAAAGATGCTCAAAACCAAATAGACACCTTACACAAGGTGTGAAGTCTGCAATAACCACACACTTTAGTTTATCGTGCAGCCCTTTATCGAAACAGCAGAGAATCACTGGGGTCAACCGAGGTGTCTAGGAGAGGACGGGTGAGCGGAGGTTGGTGGGTACCGAACAGATGGGTGTCCACCTTCCGCAGGGCGCGGTACCGGTCCCGCCACGTCACCCCGCCCAGCACCAGCTCCGGTGGGCCCCCTTCTCGGGCCCCCTCGCTCCCCGTGAGGGACTCCCGGCTCCTCCCTGGCACGCCGGGCCTTCTGTGGGCAGCGTCCACCGTCTCCTGGCCGGGGCTGCCAAGGGACGACATGGCCCGACCACTCCGGTCGCGGGCCCTGTGGGGAGCGGCGTGGACAGGATTCGGTCGGGTTAGTATCTGGACGGGACACTGCTGTGGGAACACCAGATGTAGCAGGCCTGGACCACAAGGTTTCAGTGAGGTTGCAATACAGCAATGCATTATTAAATCCATCTGTACGGAGCTGTCAGTGTCACCCCCTCGCGATGTGTGGTGGGGTTTCTTCCGGTGCTCTGCTTTCCTCCCGTTTGTAAAAACAACTCATCTTAAAATAAAGGCACAATGCAGGACCCTCCTGACGGAGTCCTAGAGCTCAGTGTGGCTCCTTGGTAAGTAACCATATAGTACAGGGTGGTTCAGTTGTCTTTTGACCCCTATTTAATCCTCTAAAAATTAATACAAATGTGTAATGTAATTTTCGCCGGGCATTCCGGTTTCCTTCCATAGTCCAAAAATATGTTGATGCAGAGCTTAATTGGCCTACGGATTAAAATTGCCCCTAGCGCCCTGTGATAGACTGGCGTCCCATCATGGGTATAGCCCTGCCTTGGGCCCCTGTATCTGCCGGGATGGGCTCCGGCTCACCACAATCCTGTACAGGATTAAGCGGTTTCTGACAATGATGATGAGATATCAAAATGTAATATAATGTAATCAACATAAGAATAACATAACCTGTATTAATCTGAAAGTAATAAGTGTTATTCAAAGGATAAAAAAAGGATCAAAAGAACACAAATATTAGTGGTCAACAAAATGGGGGTCACAAAACATATGGACCACCCTGTACAGTACAGCTCCCCCGTGCCGGCATGGCGGCACCTGGTGGCCATCGACACAATTACAACGACCACCACAGCCACCATCAGGGTGAAGGATGGCAACACACCCCCACGACTCGCACAGGCGTGTGCAGGAGTCCGTCATCTAGCAGTGGATCGAGCTTGTGACAGACGGCGTGACGGGTCGTTACCGAGCCGGGCCGCGTAGGGTCGCCGCGCCGAGCGTGACGGACGCCAGGCGATCCATCATAGCCGCCACCCGGGCCTCTTGGTCTCCGCAGACTCCGTGTGGCCCCGGGGCCTTGGACGACGGAGTCACGGGCCGGGCTGAGGCCCAGCTGAGGCGCGCCGGGACCGCCCCGGGTGGGGCCGCACGGAGGACGCGGTCGGGGTTAAGGTGGCCTCGCGTAAAGGCCGCTATGTCGGCGCGGTGCGCGGCCTCCGTGTCCTCCAGGAGGCGCCTGAGTGACCCGCGGCCCGACGAGGGGACCCGAGCCACGGGGCCCATGGTCGCGGAGACCCTTCCTCCCACCGTCTCGTCTCCCTCTCTCCTGGGTCTGGCCCCCCGTGTGCGGCCTCAGGCCTAACTCCGTCCCCTGTTCAGTGGGCCCTGGGCAGGGATTGAACCCGGTTCTCACTCTACTGCGTTCTCAGTGCGCATCGGGGTTCGGAATCCAACTGTGAGGTATCGGGTTCCCCGGTCGCCGAGATTGTCTGAGGTACCGGGTCCCGCCGCCTCACTCGCCGTGTGCGCGGCGTCCTTGTTGCCATGAGGACACGGCGTCAACAGCGCCGGGCGTGCGACAATGTCCGTCTCGCGATTCCGCTCTGGATATTCTCCCTCAGTGCTGCATGGGTTTCCCCTGGGTTGTAATCAGGCGCGTCGCAGCCGCGGGTGTTACGGGTGTTGCGACACCCGCACTTTCACAAAAACATGATTCCATCCCCCCCCACTTTTTCCTGAGGTAGTCTCATATCTATGGGTTGTCTGATGAAACGAAACTTTGTTCCCAACACAAGAAAACCTATTGGTCAAGTTAGATTGATTGAACGGCCATCCAGCCAATCGCAGCCATTTGACCAACCCACTAGGCCAGCAGGGCGGGAAGAGTCAACAGTTGAAGTACGGTAAGTGCGGGGGGCCGAAGGCGGGGGGTTGCGGTGCTCATGTCCCACCCCTAGAACCCCCACACTTTTAAAATCGCTGCTCCACTGCTGGCTGCATCGGTTTTACCCTGGGTTGTAATCCATCTACACATTACCATAAACCGCTTAATTTATAATCTACTTTTGTAACGCGTGCATTTTCTCCGGGCGCGTTGCACCCGTTGATTCAGAGTTGCGGTGAGTTGGAGCCTATCGCGGCAGACACAGGGCGCAAGACAGGGCTATACCCATGATGGGACGCCAGTCGATTACAGCGAACCGGGGGCAATTTAGTCCGCAGGCTATGGGAGGAAACCGGAGTGCCTGGCTAAAACCCACGCGGACACGGGGAGAACGTGCAAGCTCCACACAGAAAGGCACCCGAACCCGGGACCTTCTTGCTGTGAGGCGGTGTAACCCTTGCGAATTATTCAGGCCTCTTGAAAGCACGTCTCGAGACTCGTTAAGACTTATTATAATTGACCAGGCCAGCAGTGGAGAAAGGGCGTTTTACGCGGGCCCAACACTGGCCCAACTCTGATCTAGGGCCAGACACCAGGGCTGGCATAGGGCCCATCGCTGGCCCAGGGTTTGACCCCGGGCTGGCTCGTGTTTGACCCCGGGCTTGGCCAGGGTTGACACCGGGCTGGCCCACAGGTGGCCCAGGGCCGGCTGGGAGAGGCGCGTGCCTACCGTGCAGAGTCCGGGACACAGGTGGACGTGTAGAAAGCGGTTCATGTACA
>JAZEWU010000045.1:4816712-4832266 GCA_036362915.1 Geotria australis | reverse complement strand
TCTTGCTGTGAGGCGGAAGCGCTACCCACTACGCCACCGTGCCGCCCGAAACGGTATTTTGATTCTCTGTATGTCCTGTACATATGGTAGAGTTGACAAATAAAGTTGAATTGAATTGAATTGAAAAAACAGACTTGGGGCAAGTGCTGTTAGCGAGTAGCACCTGTGCAGGCCAGGACGGTACACGAGGGGGTGAGTGGCCAGCGTCACGCCCGACCGCCTTGGTCTCTTAATAAAAATACATCCAAATTGCCCCGGTTGCCGTGTGATGGACCGGCGTCATATCCTGGGTATTGCCCTGTCTTGCGCCCTGTGTCTGCCGGAACAGGCTTTGGCTC
Organism: Geotria australis; assembly: GCA_036362915.1. Lineage (NCBI taxonomy): Eukaryota > Metazoa > Chordata > Hyperoartia > Petromyzontiformes > Geotriidae > Geotria > Geotria australis. The sequence continues at coordinate 4,831,928 of JAZEWU010000045.1, read as the reverse complement.
ACCGCGACACTGTACAGGATTAAGCGGTTTCTGACAATGGATGGATGGATCTCAATGCCGAAAAATCAGCTGCAAGTCACTCAATGGGGAATCACAGCAGCATCAGTAATATCGCTCCGACTGCGAACACCTGGCGGGAACCTCCTGCAAACGATCCTTGAGACTCAGGCTTTCCGGGGTAAACAAGGGGGATACATAATTAATGCACGTGTGTGTGTGTGTGCTCCGACAGTCTGTGAAGGTTATACGGGGATCGTTGTCCTATGGGGAGCGGTGGTACAGCGGTTAGCGCGCCGCGTTACAAAACCGGCCACCCGAGTTTGACTCCCGCTAACGGCCAACACCACTGACGATTTTCTGAACCGGTCCTGGTATTTCACCTAGGTCGACTCGACCTCAAATGAGTACCTTGTGCTATGTGTAAACATCGCCACTGGCGAGACAAAGGCGGCCGGGCGTGGTGCTGGATACCGACTCCATCGTGTGCCGTGTTCGCCTTAATAGGTCTTCTTTGCGATTCTTCGAAGCACGATGGTTAGCCTCTGGACATCGTTGTCTTTCAGCTCGGCCTGCGATTTCAACCAAACACTTCGAAGCATTAACAGGTGCTACTCCCCAACGGCACTTGACCCTACAGTCCGTTAACGCTATACGGGGGATCTTTCTCTCTGGACTCGTATGTGCGGAATGTGTTGTGAGCACGTAGCAGCTCAGTGCTGGTGGACAGAGAGTGACGCGTGAGTTGAAGCCACGTGATGTTTTCCCGCGTCGCTGCGGCAGCGAGGAACACGTGGGGTAGCCGACACGCCGCCATCACGTAACCCGCCTTGTGGGGAAGTATGGTCAGATCTCCCTCTCTCTCGGGAGGCACTAATCCCTCGTCTGGACTCACGAAGAAGCAGTGCCCCCTAATAATGTAATTATTATTACAGTTAAAAAAAATTGTCAACGCGTATGCGTTCAACGTCGAAGAGAGAACAACTCAGAGGCGCGAAGAAACCGCAGAAAGGCAGGGTGAAGGCAGCCACGCGGTAAGCCGGCGCCAACATATTTTTCGCCAAACACTGCGTCCTACGTCTTACGATGTTATCGGCCAATTAGTGTTTTTTTTAGCTATGGGAGGAAACCGGAGGACAGGGAGGCAACCCACGACCTCTCCGTGAGGAGGCGCGGATGTTACATGCCGCCCAACACGAATACATATATCGCTATCTTTATTCACAGCCGTGGTCTATCCACTGCTGGATGGACGAAGGCTTCCGTAATCCATTCCCGCGATGTAAAGATAATAATGATCCACAAAGCGGCTTGCACGCGAGCCGATTCCGTCGCTGCGTCTCCTCGCTTGACGGCGCGTTTTCCCTGATTCGGCTGCCACTCCGTTGTTAGTCTCGACCACAGGTCCCAGCGTCCGTGCTGTGAGGGGTGTCGGCCCCCCTGGCGAGCCGCGTGTGAACGGATTCGCTCAGCGAGCAACAGACACGGGGGGCTGTCCGCGTCCAGAGGAGACATTTGTAATCAGAGCAACACTCCCGGCCGTGGCTCAGGAAACCAAACAGAGGTTTGAACAAAAGTTGAACAGTGCTTGGATTGATGTGGGGTTGTCACGGCTCTACATGTGATGGGAATCGCTCTCCAGAGCTGTTCTTTCGCTCGCCATAGCCGCTCTGTCGGTATAGCCGTGTCGAGTGTTCCTGCTCACCCTTTCGCCTGGGCAGCAGGAGCACTCGACACGGCTATCCCGAAAGAGCAGCTGTGGAGAGTGCTGGGATTCACACCGAGAGGCGGAGAAGCTCGTGGGTTACAGCCGCCATTGTCAACCGGTGGGTCGCGACCCATCAGCGGGCCGCGAGCGCCGCCTAGCGGTCCGCGGAGACCAGACCCGAGTGGGGCCTTGTGGTGCGAAATGCCGAGAACAACTCCCTGGTGTTGAACGTCAAACGGGCGTCACGGAACACGCGGGCCGCCCCTGTGCAACGCGTGACGTTTGTTGACAGGGCCTTGTAAGGGAATCGTAACAATAACTGTCGCGGAGACAGCGGCCCGCCAGAAATAGAGCAGACGCACCGCTGCTGAGCGACTGCTGTTAGCGAGCACCTATTACGGGTTACTGGCAGGGCGCATTGGGAGCCTGGCGTTGGCAGCACTGCGTGTCTTGCCACCCGCTACCCTACCCCCCCCGGTGCCAACAGATGCCGCCCCCTACCAGGTACTTGTTTTTGTTGTGTCGCAGGAGTCCCGTAAAGAGCTTGCAAGCTCGCTGAGTATTTTTCTGCTGTAATAATAAACATCTATCTGTCTTAATAATAAGGAGAATCCCATGCCAATGGCCTGCGGTGCGAGTGGCCAGCGAACAAAGTCTGGGCTACAAACCTGGCGAACGACCCGAGTTCAAATCACGCTCACGGCCAACACCAGTGACGATTTTTCTGAACCGGTCCTGGGCCTCTCCTATAATAATAATATCATTTATAGAGCGCCTTTCACTCGAGGGTCACAAAGCGGTGCACAGGGCTGCGGAGAGAACGGCACGCCAACAACGACAGAGAACGGAAAATAAGCAAGCTAAGCAGGCTTCAGCCCGGATAGCGCTTGGATGGGGCAGCACCGTGCTTGAGCAGGGGTGGAATTGGACGGGAACGCTCGGGCACGCCGCTCCCAGAGTGAGAGTCACAGAGGGGACATATCAGGCTTTCGTGGTCTTACATGTGGATGGTTATTTTACATCTCAGAAGTCACAAAAATGAACGAAATGCGTTGTTAGAAACTCAACATTTTCTGCGGGAGGGCCTCGAGACCCTGTGTATCTCTATGGGTCTCTCTGGATCTCTGTGAGTCTCTATTTATCTCTGAGTATGTTTGTTTATGCGTCTCGATGTATCTCTATGCGAATCTATGTAGTATCTCTATGAGTCTGTTTCTCTATGAGTGTCTATGTTTCTCTATGAGTATCTATGTCTTTCTATGAGTCTGTATGTTTCTCTACGAGTGTCTGTGTATCTCGACAAGTCTCTGTGTGTCTCTAAATGCATAACCGCTGGCGACAACAGGCGGCCACGTGGGCCTTCGTGTTGGGCATCAGAGGAGCTCAGATACGAGCCGTGGGCCTGTTGCTGGTGGCAGGGGAGATTCAACACACTTCGCGCCGTTGTTTAATCTACCGGGAGATCGAATCGACCCGGTGTCGTCCCTCCGGGTTGGAGGCCGCGGGGCGCTCAGCACCGGCGTCACCGCGAACATCCGATCCCTTTCCACGCGCGTCCCGGTGACGTCTTCCCGTCAGTACAGTCTGTAACGCCGCTGTGGAAAAACATCTACTCTGGGCCGTCTCTCCCGGGATGCCAGGGAGGGTGAGCGGGAGGGAGAGAGCGAGGAGGCTGAGAGGCAGGAAGCGGCGCGAAGTGGCTGGTTGGGAGCGTTCTGTGGGGAGCGGTGGCGCAGCGGTTAGCGCGCTGAGCTACGACCCCGGCTGAGCCGAGTTCGATTCCCGCTCGTGGGTAGCATCAGCAGAGATTGTCTGAACCGGTCCTGGCCTCTGGTAGCTCCACCCGACCCCCCGAACAGCACTCGCCCCAACAGCCTCGTATAGGTTACACGGGGGATCTTTGTCTTTAGCGGGAGGAAGGGAGCGAGGGAGGGAGGGAGGGGGTGGGGAGTGTTGGAGGTGGGGTCTGTAACTTAACGCTAGAAGTCACCCCCGCACACCACCCCACACACCGCTCCACACACCACCCCCACCACATCCTCACACAACCGCCCCCTCGTCCCAGCAGCGAGCTGAGTGAGCCTCAGTGATTGGCGCCGCGGGTCTCATTCCCAAAGTGCTGACGTCAGTTCCTGCGCTAGATGCCAGTCTCTGTCCGCTGCTCGCTCGTTGCTCCGTCAGCGTCGTTCGCGCGAGGAGGATCGAGGCGGCATGCGGGGCGGGGCGGACAGCCCGCCAGGATTTCCGTGGCTTTCCGATCGTTTTATTCAATAGTCTTATTGTTCCGAGACCAGTTTACTCCCGGCGTCTCCGAGGCTCGTTGAAGTTATCCGGCGGGACAGCCAGGCCGCTGCTGGGATGAGACGGACATAGAGACTGTCTCCCGTGCGGCCAAAGACGCGTCTGCGAATCCAGCAGTGGAGAGAGGCTGGCTTTGTTCCGCTGAAGTTGCGCGCAGGATTCAGACACCCCCACTACCGCCCGCCTCCTCCCCTTCAGTCCATGCCGTCTCCTCTACTCCCCCGCCTCTCACGTCTCCGCTCTGCCTCGCTCTCTCTCACACTCGCTCTCACACGAGACCGAGAATCGGGCAAGAGAAAGAGGCCCGTGATTCATTAATCTCGCGCCCAAGAGGAATTTACCAGCTGGCCTGAAAGACATTTTTCCACCGTGAGAGAGAGGATGGAACCGCTTCGACGGTCGTGACCGTGACGGAGCGAGGAGGAGGCGAGGGGCGCACGTGAAGGTGGCCACCTAGCCTGGCACAGGGCGCCGCGGTGACATCGACCCATGGAGCGTTGCGGAGTCGTTGGAAGTTCCGAGTGACCAGAACTGGGACACGACCGCGGACGCGAGTGAGGAGGAGTTGATGTTGGTGAAGAGGTGAGCGCTGAGGAGGTGGGGGAGCCGGTGGGGAGCCGCGCGGGCAGCGGGAGAGAGACACCGGGAGAGACATGCTGCCTGGAGTGTACCGCTGATGCACGCGAGGGACATGTGGGGTTCCAAACAACAACAGCCCGGAGTGGACGGCCTCCTAGGTAAGGGTCAACCCCACGCTGACCTCTAACCGTCTCACGATTCACACTTTACCTCCTCCTCCCCGCGAACCCACCTCACTTTGATTGTCACTATTCTAGGTGATGAGTCGATTCAATCTCTTCTTCTTTGCGATTCTTCGAAGCACGATGGCTATCTTCTGCACATCGTTGTCTTTCAGCTTGGCTTCGAAGTGTTTGGTAGAATTCGCAGGCAATACCAAGTACTACCTGACAGGGATCGCGACGTGAACGCTTCTACCTTGACCCCCAGTCGATTCAATTGTAGATCGCTATACTTGATCCTCTAGTGCAGTGGTTCCCAAACTTTTACGGTTCACGGTGCCCATAGCGTATCGGGCTTATTTCCACGGCGCCCAAAGTCAGAAAACCTACAAAAATGTGGAACATCCCGCTCTGGCGCCCCTGTGAGTTAGCTGCGGCGCACACTTTGGAAACCACTGCTGTAGTTGATCCTCTCGTGAATCACGTGGCTTCTGCGTGGCCACACCCCCACTCTGAATCCCTCCTACTTCCCCGCCCGCTTTGAAAACAGACGCCGCTTCTGCGTGCGGTAGCGTCGCGGCCCTGATGCAGCCTCCTCTTCCCTCGCCTCTTCTGACACCGCACTCCAGTCTCTTCGCTCCTTCTGCATCCTCCCGATCTCATCCCTCATTCTTTCCGCTCCTTGCTCGTTCCTCTTCCGGCCCGTCCTGTTCCTATACATCACGTCCTGGGCTCGACTCCCCACCCCGTGGCGTGGTACCACCGGTACAAAGTGGCTAGTCATAACTATTTAGTCTAGTCTTTACTGCCACCTCATTTTGTTGTGTCTCGTTTGTATTGTTTTGCTTTGGCACCGTTGACTCTGGGCGGCACGGTGGCAGAGTGGTGAGTATCGCTGCCGCCTCACAGCAAGAAGGGCCCGGGTTCGAATCCCGGCTCGGGGGGGGGGGCTTTCTGTGTGGAGTTTGATGTTCTCCACATGGGTTTTCGCCAGGCACTCCGGTTTCCTCCCACAGTCCAAAGACAATCTGCTACATAGGTTAACTGGCCTGCGGACTACATTGCCCCCAGTTCACGGATTTGCTGCCTAACCAGATCACGGATTTCATTAGCATTTTTGCCGAACCCCTTTTACCGGGGATTCAACCCCGGCGGTAGGCGACGGGCCGCCTGTATTTTGGTGTCGACTCATTTGATTTCAAACTCGTGCTATATGTTTATAAACCCCATTAAGTAACGGGAGCCCCCACTCGGGGTTAGCGGTAACCCCAGAACCCAAACACCCCTCACGGACCCCACGTGACGATCTCGACGACTCGGGTTGGCGCGTCATGAAGGCGGCGGCACGGTGGCTATGTAGCGGTGAGCAGCGCTGCCGCCTCACAGCAAGAAGGACCAGGGTTCGATTCCCGGCTCGGGTGACTTTCCGCGTGGAGTTTGCATGTTCTCCCGCGTGGGTTTTCGCCGGATACTCCGGCTTCCTCCCACAGTCCAAAGACATGCCAGCTAGGTTAATTGTCCTGCTGACTAAATTGACCACGGTGCTCTGTGATGGACCGGCATCCCATTCTAGGTATACCCCTCCCCACTGGACAAATGTTAAAAAGAGCTACATAGCTCAACACTTCCTTCCTGTTAATTCTACGCTTTAAGGATATTTTGACAAACGCATAATGACGAAGGGCCATTTCCCGAAACTTCACCTATCATGTAGCGTTTTCCTTATAAGGCCGCACACCCAGGGCGATTTATCGGCCACCGCTGTGATGACGATGATGAGCTATCATAACGCGTGGCCAGGTCACTGCCTCTGACACAGAGAGCCGAGAGCTCAGCGGGCTTCACTTACTAAATGGCACGGTACAGGACGTCCCGTGTAAACGAAACCACGGGGAATGCATAGGGCGCATCAGGCGACATCAGACGTATGTATTCCCTATAGTTACAGTCATATGGGGCACCCTGCATAACGCAACGCACGCTTGTTTAATAATAATAATAGCATTTTATGCGTCTAACGGGCGGTACGCAGCTCTGATACCGGCCAGAGTCCGGGTACCTGCCCCCGCATCAACCCCTCTACCCAACCGCGAACTCACCAAGTTTCACCGGGTCCAGTGTACCACCCCCAACTCCGCAGAGGATGAAATTACGGTCCAGTACGGTGTACCGGTAAGAAATCGGCCAAAGTATTCAGTACGGCACAGGTGGGACGGGGGATTGCGATACGACCGTACCGGCAAAAGGGTTATGTTACTTTCACCCCTGGCGAGGGACGGGAGAGATAATAATAATAATAATTAAATTTATATAGCGCCTTTCACCCGAGGGTCACAAAGCAACGGAAAAATTCCCCTGTGAGCTTGCAAGCTCTTTACGGGATTTCCTGCATTGCCACAACGAACACGCGAATTGATAAAAATAAATAAAAATGTAAAGATAACAAATTAACCGAACAAAAAACAAAAATCAACCACTTCGAGCGGAGAAGGAGACGGAGAGTGACAGAGGCGAAAGTAAGCCAGTACGGTCCGGCGCACCGGTAAGAAAATGGCCGAAGCGTTCAGTACGGCACAGGTGACAAAGGTGATCGCGATACGACCGTACTGCTAAGACGTGTAAGTTACTTTCGCCACTGCCCTCCGCCAATCTCTCGTTCGCACAGCTCAGCCCGCGAGCTCGCCGAGCTGAGTTGGCACCGGTGCCGTGCGGAAGCGCCGCGTCGCTAACTGGACGCGGATAAAATTAGGCGCTCGGAATGAGGCGAGGCAGCTGAGCCCCTGACACGTGTGCGTGTAAATACCCTAAATATACCGCGCACGTATAAATACACGCCGCGTTACAGTAAGCGGGGTAGTTGGCGCGGGGAGCGGAGGAGCGGTGGCGCAGTGGTTAGAGACACTGCGCACCGCACGGCACCTGGGATGCCCGGCGATATATATCGGCTCTCGGCAGTGGCAAGTGCCGAGCTGAAAGACAACGATGTCCAGAGGCTGACCATCGTGCTTCGAAGAATCGCAAAGAACAAGAAGAAGTGGCGAGTGGTGATGCATACCTTGGCAGTCCTAGCGGGTACGGGGGTTGGGATCGAGGGTTAGGGTGGTACCTACGTTTGCAGTCCGAGGCACCGTAATTACAGAGGGGAATTGCTCGACACGGCTATCCCGAAAGGGCAGCTCTTGAAAGCAATTCCGTCGTACATCGAGCTGTGACACCCTACATCTGTACAGCAGGTATAGCGATGAACCCGGCGCGGTTCAATAACACGCACACCGTGTAACCTGCCCAGGGATAGGTGGAGCCGAGCTTCATAAAGCCGCTGCTGCCGCCTGCAATGTCACAACCACAGTATTGACTCTTGAGTTGATGGGAAGGTGAGAGTCAGAGTGCGGCTGCTGTTCCGTCCTTAGTCTCGACCACAGGGTTACGCTCCTGGCCCGGGTCTCTTTCGCCAGTTGACTCTATGCGGGCTTCACGAGTTCCCCGACTGGTTACGTAAATAAACCCGACTAGGTTGGCGACTTAAATAGTGCCACGCGTCCCGCGCGACACCCGTCGAGTTTGACGTGACGGGCGGCACGGTGGCGTCGGTGTAGCGGTGAGAGGGGGCCACGGTGAGTAGTGCTGCCGCCTCACAGCAAGAACCAACACGGGTTCGATTCCCAACTCGGGTGCCACCTTTCTGTGTGGAGTTAGCACGTTCACCCCCCCCCCCTCCCGTGTGTCGCGTACGTTTTCACCGGGTTCTCCGGTTTTCCTCCCACAAACCGCAGACGTGTCCCTCACTCATCCAGCGGTGGAGCGAGTCTGGCTGATTGATTTCAACATTTGGCGGGAGTTGTCCCCGTCCGCGCGCCCCCCGCCTTAGGAGTCGCGACAACACGTGCTCCACACGTGCTGTGTCGTGGCACGTGTTGGCCGCGGGGAACTCGCCTGTTGGGTTGAACGTGTTTGAAAACTCGGCTGCTGATAATAATAATGTCGCAAGGTTGTACTAGCGATTTTTCCTTTTGCTTGCCCCAATCTGATTTATCGTATGTGATAGACTAGCGTCCTATCCTGGGTGTGGGCCGGCTCACTGCAACCCTGTGCAGGATTAAGCGGTTTCTGACTATGACCGTGATTTATCGTGACGCGATGATCGGTGTACAGTAATGTACTGTATACAGCATGTATGTCTTGTGACCCCCTACTTCAGAGTTTGTGATCTTCCGTGAGCCCATACGATGTTCACTACAAGAGTATATGAACTTATTTCAGCAGTCTGAAATAAATGAGGGTTATTTTAAAAAGAAATTATTGAGCGAAGGAACAACAATGTTGGGTAAACTCAATAGGGGTCACCACACCTCTGACCCACCCTGTACTGTATTACCGATCATGTATCACTTGATCTCTGTGTGGGGTTCTCCTGTACAGTACTAGGTACATGTCTGGAGACATGGCTTTAGATCTGATATTTATATAAAGCATTACGCTTGTTTACACGGTAAAGCCTCGGTGAGTCTCAAGACTCGTTCTCGGAAGGGTCCTCCCAAGTTTTCACAGTCCAGGGTGGTCCATATGTATTGTGACCCCCATTTAATAAGTCTAAACCCTATTGTTATTTGTCAATGGGTGTGAGGCGATGCTGCTGTGTGTTATATCAATTATAACAATATCAATTTATATAGCGCCTTTCACCCGAGGGTCACAAAGCGCTGCACAAAGGCCGCAAAGAGGACGGCACGTCAATTGAGTAATTTTTAAAGTTGCCCCTGGTGCCCTGAGATTTTGTGACTTGCTTACCCCTCCACGCTGGACAACTGTTAAAAAGAGCTACATAGCTAAACGGTTCCTTCCAGCTTCGATAAAAACGCGCTAAAACATACGGAATATTATATACACTTTTTTTAGCTGTGGGTTGAAAACGGAGAACCCGGAGGAAACCCACGCAGAACAGGGGGAGAACACACAAACTGCACACAGAAAGGCACCCGAGTAGAGGGACTCGAACCCAGGCACTGCTTGCTGTGAGGCACGAGTGTCACCGCCGCACTGCCGCGATTATGATAGACAGATGTTTATTATTACAGCGGAAAAATACCCAGTGGGCTTGCGAGCTCTTTACGGGATTCCTGCATTGACGCAACAACAAACACGCGAATTGACGACAAAACAAAAGACGTTTGCGTGATCGTCACAACTGTATTGCTTTCCTTCTCACCCCCAGCCGGAGGGAGACGAGGGGTGGACAGTTCACTCCCAGCTGGGTCAGACATGGACTGGCAGGACCTGGAGCGAGCGGGGGGCTCCACGGGGCCCCCCAGGACGGCCGGCGTCTCGTTTGGGGGGCCGCCCGTGTCGGGGGGCGCTCGGGACGGAGACATGGAGTGGCAAGACCCGGAGAGTTCTGGAGTCGGCGTTCACCGCTCCAACATGGCCGGTACGTGTGGGTCTTTGTCTTTGTGTGTGCACCTAGTCTGGCACAGGCTGTCGCGACGTCGCCATCGGTCGTTGGCTAACGGTGGGTGTTGCTGTGTGGCCGAGAGAGGATGTGTGCCGCGCGTGTCCGTTTGAGGGTGTTGTAGCTCGCCTGAGTGTGCTGTAGCATACGTGTGAGTGCGTGTATATTTAGATACAGGTTTATTATTACAGGGCGGCACGGTGGCGGAGTGGGTAGCGCCGCCGCCTCGGCTCGGGGGGCCTTTCTGTGTGGAGTTTGCATGTTGTCCCCGTGTCCGCGTGGGTTTTCGCCCGGCACTCCGGTTTCCTCCCACCGTCCGAAGACATGCTGCCAGGTTAATTGGCGTAGCGACTAAATTTCCACAGGCGCCCTGCGATGGACTGGCGTCCCATCCTCCGGTGTTCCCCTGCCTTGCGCCCTGTGTCTGCCGGGATGGGCTCCGGCTCACAGCGACCCAGTACAGGATTAGGCGGTTTTATGAAAATGGATGGATTTATTATTACAGCAGAAACTACCCAGCGAGCTTGCAAGCTCTGGAAGCGGGATTCCTGCGACGCAACAAACGTACGAACTAACCAACGTAAACTAACCAACTAACCAACAGCGGTAGTGTGGCGGTCAGTGCACTGCACTACGAACCCGGCGACCCGAGATCGATTCCCGCTCACGATCAACACCAGTGATGATTTTCTGAATCAGTTCTGTGCCTCCCCTTGGTTGACTCATATAAGTAGCTAGTGCAGTGTGTAAACATCACCTCTATGGAGACGAAGGTGGCCGGGCGTGGAGCTGGCAACCCACCCCGTCATGTACCGTGCTGGCCTTCACAGGTGCTGCTTGCTAACAGCACTTGACGCTACAGTCTGTTAAGACTATACGGGGGATAGTAGTCTTTTTGTGTACATTTGTGCCTATGTTGGTGTACACGTGTGTGCGACCGACTGTGTGCGTGTGGGTACGTGGTTACGTGTGCGTCTTGGCGAGCGATGCATCTCTGGCAGTTGCACTGTCTGCACACTCAACACACATGCCACTGTCATCCGTTATTGTAAAGGTGGCGATGATTGTATCATGATGGTGACAATATGACACACATACTTTCACAGACAATATTCTGAAACTCAATTCACGTTCGTGGGTTTGGTGACGTAACGGGGATGGGTAAAGTTTGTGCGGCGAAACCCTCCTCCACCCGACAAAGCCTGACAATGGTCAAGCTATCGCGCGTACAAGCGTTTCGACTTCTTGGCCTCTCCCCTGGCGATGCTTGGCGCCGTGTCGGGCGTAACGTGACGTATTCATAGCCGCTCTTTCGGGACAGCCGTAGCTCGACAAGGCTATCTCGAAAGGACAGCTACAGAGGAGGGCAATTTTAATACGTGAAAACCGACACCATTTCGGCGACGAAGCAGGGTGGCATAGTGGTAACATCTGCGCCTCAAAGCAAGAAGGCCCCGGGTTCGAATCTCGGCTCGGGCGCCTTTCTGTGTGGAGTTTGTGTGTTCTCCCCCTGTTCCGCGTGGGTTTCCTCCGGGTTCTTGGGATTCCTCCCACAACTATAAAAAAACACTCATTAATTATTTGGCCGATAACATCATAATATATAGAAAGCGGTGTGTGGCAATATGGCGCCGGCAAAACCGCCTGGCTGCCTCCGCCTCTCTGCGCTTTCCTCGCTGCGCCTCTGAGTCGTTCTCTCGTTGAATGAGTACCTTCAACAGCGAATGAATACGTGCGCATTACAAATGTAAAATTATTATCAATAATAATTATTATTAGTTGTGAATCGCGACGACGATGACGCCGCCGCCGATGATGACGATTGCTGATCGACCGTCGCTCGCTGTAGTTGGGAGCCCGGACTCCGATTGGAGTGTGGACGCGGTGGGGGGCACCGGGTGGGGCGCGGGGGGCGGCGGGACCCCCCCGGCGTGGACGGGGGGCCCGGCGAGCCGCCAAGCCAGCATCACGTCGGAGAGCGGCGACACGGGGGTCTGCTTCTCGGACGGCACGGAGGGTAAGACGGAGCGCCGCCCCCACCCATCCCCACTTCCCCACATTCGCTGGCTGCCATCGCACCCGTGCCCTGTCGCCCGTTTTTCCACTGGCACGAGTGAGCCGGGATGGCTCGGCACGGGAGGCGTGGTTTTTTTTTTTCCCATCGCGCGATCCGTGCCGCAGATGTGGCGCGAGCGGCGGGCGAGCGGAGACGCGCCGGCGACGCGAGCTGGGTGACGCGGTGACGCCGCGGCGGTGAATAGTTTAACCGCTGATTAAGACGACGAGCGCTGAGTTACGGTGACACGGGGTTCGTTGTTGTGTGTGCGCTGTGTGGGGTGTGTGCGGTGAGTGCGTCGTGAACGTGTGTTATTTTGTGCGAGTGTGGTGTGTGTGTGGTGTGGTGAGCGGTGTGTGCGCCGTGTGCGTGTGGTTCGTAGTGAGCACGTGCTGCGGTGTGTGCGGTGTGGTTTGTCGGGAGTACGTGGTGCGGTGTGCGCCGTGTGTGTGTAGTGAGTGCGTGGTGCTGTGTGTGCGCCGTGTGTGTGTGTGTGTGGAGTACGAGTTTTGTGCGGTGTGTGTGCGGCTTGCGTGGTGGGTGTGTGGTGACTGGCTGTGTGTGTGGTGTGTGTCGAGTGGTGAGTGTGTTTGTGCAGTGGCTGTGTGTGGGGAGCGTGTGGTGTGGGCTGGGGGAGCGATGTGTGTTGGAGACCACGCAAACCCTCTTTATCCGGAGCCATTGTCTCCTCACATCAAACTTTAATGGACGTGACGCCTTCTGCCACATCGCCAGCCCCAGGGTAGACGCGCGTGTGTTTCCGTGTGTGTGTGTGTGTGTGTTTCCGTGTGTTGGCGAGTGTGCGCACATGTTCCAGCATCTTTGCGCGTGTGTGTGCCATGCTGGTCTTTGTAGGTGCGACTCGCTAACAGCACTTGGCCCTACATTCTGTTAAGGCTTTACGGGGGGGCTCTTTGTATTGTATTGCTAATGTCAGCAAGCGCCTATTGATGTTGGGGCCGCATATTACTGGATGTTTTATCCATCCCCTTAATAGGTGCTCGCTAATGACACTTGCTCTGACAGCCTGCATAGGCTGTGTGTTGGGGGCTTTTGTCTTTGTTTACGGTTAGGGTGACGCGTGCGTGTGTGACACGTGGGGGCTTTCGGACCCATGCGTGCGTACACGCGTGTGCGTGTGGGGAGCGGTGGCGCAGCGGCTAGCGCGCTGAGCTGCAAACCTGGCGACCCCAGTTCGAATCCCGCTCACGGTCAACACCAGTTTCGATTTTCTGAACCGCTCCTGGGCCTCCCCTAGGTCGAATCAGCCTCAAATGAGTACCTAGTGCGGTGTGTAAACAGCGTCACTAGGGAGACAAAGGCGGCCGGGCGTGGTGCTGGTCACCCACCTGCTCGTGCACCGTGTCGACATTCATAGGTGCCGCTCGTTAACGGCACTTGACCCTTCAGTCTGTTAAGGCTATACGGGGATTCTTTGTGCGTGTGTGTGTGCGTGCGAGCGCGAGCGATTGGCGGGAGCCGTCGTGCGGATGTTACGAAGGCCCCGGGCGCTGCCCTTCCTCCTCCTCTCCCAGTACCGCACAACAGCACAGAGAGAGAGAGATAGACAGAGACCTTCACTCGGGCCGATCACCGTCGCTTGGGAGAGGACGCACAATTGAACGCAGTAACCCGACACATTCGTCAATAGCGCCGACCTGAAAGGAAAAGAATGAAATAGTAATAATATAAGTAATAATAACGCTTGCTTTTGTTTGGTGCTCCGGTTTTCGCCCAGAGTCCGACTGAGCCAGACTCCGAATCAACGGGTGCAACGCGCCCGGAGAATATGCGCGCGTTACAAAAATATATTATTATAATTATTACATGGGTTAATTGGCCTGCTGACTAAATTGCCCCCGGTGCCATCCTGGGTACAGCCCTGCCTTGCGCCCTGTGTCTGCAGGGATAGGCTCCGGCTCACCGCGACCCTGTATAGGATTAAGCGGTTTCTGACGATTATGAAGATGCATCGTCGCACCCCGTCTCGAATGTCGGAGGGGCACCCCCAGTGGCAGCTGCCCTTGTGCGGTGGCACACCTTAACCTGGCACTACTTGTTAGCGCCAGGATGTTTTTTTAGATACATAGATGTTTATTGTAACAGCAGAAAATACCCAGTGAGCGTGCAAGCTTTTTGAGGGGTTCCTGCCACAGAACAACAACCGGCGTTTGCCACCAAGTGGCGGTGACGTCACCGCGGCGCTTGTGTCAGGCCAGTTGCACCCTGAGGCTGTCACGTGAAGTGTCGAAGGCTCGCTGACAGGTGGTCACGGGACGGACCTAGGTGCCACGGGCTGACTGAGATGACTGGCCGAGACATACTCACACACGGACGCTCACACAAATACAAAGATCCCCCTTATAGCCTAAACAGACTGTACAGTCAAGTGCCGTTAGCGAGCACCTATGACGACTGAGACAGCGCATGAGGGGGTGGGTGGCCAGCACCACGCCCGGCCGTCTTTGCCTCCCTATTGGCAATGTTTACACACGTCGCCAGGCTAAATCGACCTAGGGGAGGCCTAGAACCGGTTCAGAAATTCGTCACTGGTGTTGGCCATAAGCGGGTATCGAACACTGGGCGCCAGGTTTGCAGCCCAGCACGCTGCTAACCAGTGAGCCACCGATCCCCACAACACTCACTCACGCACACACAAAGCACAGACAAAGATCCACAGTATAGCCTTAACAGCCTGTAGGGTCAAGTGCCACGTACACACACACGCGCGCACACTCACGCCCAGCATAGCGCCTAACCACTGGGCCGCCGCTCCCCACTCACACACTCACACGTGCCGGCTTGGCGCGTGATTATAACACAGAAGTGTTTTGTCTGCGTGAACCCCCCAATGCCCACCCCCACTCCCCGTCTCCACTCAGCCCTAAGGAAGCAGGAAGCTGCTTCTGTTTTATCTTGTTGGAGGAGGGGGGGGTCAGCGGGGGTCAGGATGTGGGGGGGTGCGGGG
>JAZEWU010000045.1:4776310-4789714 GCA_036362915.1 Geotria australis | reverse complement strand
CTGCCCCCCCCCCCAAATGCCTCTGGCCAATGCCAGCATCGATGAATGTTGATAAAGGATTTGAAGCCAAATGTGAGGTCTTCCTAGAGCCACGCTCGCTTATACTCAAGGATTTTTTGTGTCTGTATTTATATGTTTTAATATTGCGCGGCACGGAGGAAGCCTGCGG
Source organism: Geotria australis (assembly GCA_036362915.1). Lineage (NCBI taxonomy): Eukaryota > Metazoa > Chordata > Hyperoartia > Petromyzontiformes > Geotriidae > Geotria > Geotria australis. Next base: position 4,789,545 of record JAZEWU010000045.1, on the reverse strand, counting down.
AGGTGGCTAGGAACGCGAAACGCCAAATAGTAATAAATCAAACTAGTAAACGAGCCAAGCAGCGGAAGAGCCGCGGGGTCGAGCGGCGATCGGAAATAAAGCCGTAGCGACGAGGTGCGGAACTTTTTCAAGACTTGGTTACGTTTGTGTAAATATTCGTGCAGAAGTTCCATCTTGCTCTCGGATCTGTTTCCGCATGTGTGCGTGTGTGCGCGTGTTTGTGTGTGCGTCGCAAAAAATCAAAACGGTGTTTCCCTGTCGATGGTCGCAGCGGGGGTCAAAAGTCGCGGCAAGGCACGCGGTGTCACCCACCACCACCACCCCTGTCTCCACACTCTGCGCGCCACCGTCCGTGATGGATGAGAGGCGGTTCATGTTTAGACGGGTTAGGGTTTGAGTTCAGGTCAGGGCGAGGGTTAGAGCGTAAAGAGGCGGTGTGTGTAAACAGCTGGGCCAAGTTGTCTGCTGATGGAGGTGTTTGTGACGTGGCTTACGTGCCACCCCCTCCCCTAACTCAAGCACTCACCCACACCCCTGCCCGGGTCTCTGGTAGACTGGAGGAGGTGGCACGTGAATAGCCACAACCGCAGCGAGAGATAGAGTGGATGTGGTATGCCGCAGATGACGGAGTCCTAATGCAGTGGGGTTCTACGGGACTGTCCGTGGTGTGGGGCGTTTGGTTTCCATATCAAAGTATTGCACATACACGTGTGTATGTGTTCCTGTGTGTTGTTGTTGGTATTGTAGTGGTTTGCGCACTGTGCTTTGAACTCGGCAATGAGAGTTCGATTCCCGCTCACTGCCAACACCAGTGATGGTTTTCTGAACCGGTTATGCCCCCCCCCAGGTCGACTCAGCCTTAAATGAGTACCTAGTGCGGTGTCTAAACATCGTCACTAGGGAGACAAAGGCGGCCGGGCGTAGTGTTGACCACCCACCCCCTCGTGTGCCATAGCCAGCCCTCATAGGTGCTTGCTAACAGCACTTTCCCCAACAGCCTGCATAGGCTATACGGGGGGGATCATTGTCTTTTGTGTGCTTACAGTATTTGCGCTAACTTCGCTTAGGCTGCATTAACTACCTCCACGTTACATAATCAACCCCGCTATGCAGACCGTGGGGACCCTAAGCGCCCGAGGAGACGGAAGATGCCCTAAAGACGTGTCCTAAGTCTTGACGGGCTACGATTGTGGTGCGATTATACAACATGCCATAAGTGAGAAAGGTTCGTAATAATAAAGTACCACCGAGGCGATGCCATGGTCAGGCGCCCTCTCGCCTGAGGGCGAGAGCCGTTTGCTAGGCGACGCGGCTTCACTCGTGCCGGCCAATCAGTGGCGAGGAAGATGTAAACAAATATGGCGGGCGTGACGTCGGTGTTCCGTCTGAGGTATGTTGATAATGGAGTTGCTATTGATGTGGTTATGTTGTGATTATTATTGTTGCAGAGTTGTTACTGATACGGTTGTATTATTTGATGGTTGTTCTTCGGAGCTGTTCTTCCGAGCGCTCTCTCTCGCGAGGGGGAGCGCTTGCGGCTCGACACGGCTATCTCGAAAGAACAGCTCTGAAGAGCAACCATCACGAATCGAGCCGTGAAAACCTACACCGGTTGTATTATTATTGGTTAAGATCGACGTACGAATGGTGACATTTCTCAACTCCATGAACGCCTGGTATTGTAACTCGAACTCATATCGAAAATCGAACCTACGAACGTCGCTATCGATGTCCAATATCATAACTCTCATCGCTCGGCATTACGAGACATCGTGAGGCGAACCTAGCGCCTTACTGCCACATGGCACGTTCTGTACGCTGGGGGTTCCAGGGAAAACGCTCACGATCCGAGATTTGGGTCGGCGTGGGAGGGTAGAGAGGGGAAGAAGGGAGATGGAGAGAGGAGAAGGGGAGAGGGGGAGACTCGGAGAGTAGGAGACTCGGAAGAGGCGATGCAATGAAACACAGAGGCACTTTCTTTTTACGAGAGTTTGCACGGCACCGCGTGTCGTGACGTACGGTTTTCGTCAACAAAGCGTGTTTTTATTTTCATTCAACCGACGATGACTGGATGGAACTGTAACGACGGCAAAACGATGACAGCGACGACTGCCCCGCCAAAGTAAATTATGCAGTAATTTAGTCGAGGATGACTGCAGTTAAATCCACAGACTCGACGCTCGCCTGAACTCCCGCAGTCTGTCGCCGACGAGATTTAGATGTCTTATTATAGCAGAAAATACCCAGTGAGCTTGAAAGCTCTTTGCGGGATTGCTACGACACAACAAACGCGCGAATCGACTAAAATAAAATATAAAAATCACAAGACTATGACTAAGACACAAAACCATGACGCTGACAAATTTGACACTGACGGGGGGGCGGGGGTTACATACGAATATATCTATACATTTTTGTCAAGCCAAAGATGCGGGTCGGCTTGTTGGCAAGCGGATAAAATAAAATTAGACGTGAAACGCGTGCGATGATTTTTCTGAAACCAGGTAGGGGACGCAAAGGGAGACCGAGTCCTCTCGCGTGCACGGGCGATCCGGAACTGTGTGTGAAAGGGCTTCTTGCTCCGGCGCTCGTTGAGAAGGGAACTTGTGAGCGAGGGGAGGCAATTCGTCTGTGCCTCTTACGCCGCTTCGCGACACTGGTCTGCACGTTCATCTTCACTAGGTACGCGTGTGGCGTGACCGGCTGCTGCTGCTGCTCTGTGTGATAGCGAACCGTGTGGGTACTCGTGCAGTGTTACCGATTCCGTTAGATGATTATTGACCCGCGAACGTATTATGTTTGTTGACGTGAGATTAATTTAATGTTCTCGCGACGGGCTTGGGGATCCCGGGCTTTGCCAGAGCAAGTGGGCCCATTTCCGGGGATGTTTAATCGTTATATCATCGGTGTATTAGTTTTAAACCTACCGTGCTGCACACTTTCAAGCGTTTGAGCTTCGAGTTTTTAACTTCACGTTTTCATATTTGTGTAAGGGTACTCTAACGGCAGGGTGGCTGTCCAGTGGGATCAGCGGAGCCTTGCGGAAAGGTCCTGCCCGAGGTGGTTCGACTCCTCCCTCGGGCGCCTTTGTGTGTGGAGGGAGGGTGTGTGTTCTCCCTGTTCTGCTCGGGTTTCCTCCGCATTCTCCGGTTTCCTTTCACAACTAAGAAAAAACACTCCTTGATTAATTTGGCCGTTAACTTCACAATATATCAGGACGCAGTACCTGGCGGGTAGGCCGCCGGCTAACCACGTGGCTGCCTCCGCACCTCTCAGTCGTTGTCTCTTCGAATGAATACCTTCAACGTTGAACGAATACTGTGCACGTTATAGTTTGTATAATTATTTTAAACTTAGTGATTTATTTAACATACCGCGGTAAATGCGGGGCACGGTATATTTGCCCGTCGTTACGCCGAGAGCACGTTATCTACACGTTGGTGCATGCGTTCGAGCCCGGGACGTGGGTTGTGAGTGAACCTATCAAATGTAGGTTTTCGAGCAATTTTATGGTCATGGCCTTTGACCCTGTGCAGGCTGGCCGTGGAATTTTAAAGTCTATCGTTTAGAATGCTGATATTCACTGTATTATTTCGCCCCCTGGTGATATTGTTACAATTGTTTAGCTTTTTAATTAATGCGGTCGTGTCGGAGTGCCGTGGGAGGCACGGTGGGGCGATGAGACGTGCCCTTGTGTGTACAGTATTATATTAGTATTATCATTGTGGAGGAGCGGTGGAGAAGTGGTTAGCGCCGTTACGAGCCCATCTAACCGAGTGTGAATCCCAACCACAGTTTAATTTACATCGGTAGCGAGCCATACCAGCACCAGAACCGATTCTGGGCCTCACCTAGGTCAACTCAACCTCAAATGAGTATGTGGTGCTGTGTGTGTAAATCCTTAGCACTGGGAAGACAAAGGCGGTCGGAGGGTGGCCACGCGCACCCCTTTCGTGTGCCGTGCTGGCCTGCAAAGGCATTCGCGAACAGCGCTTGCCCTAACGGTCTATCAAAGGCTATACGGGTGATATTTGTACATTATAATTACGCGTGTGTACATTACATATGGATGTAATATATAGTGTACAGTATATGGTTGCGCTGGCTGCATGTTTACTGAATGCTGAGTGCAGTGACGTCACATTAGGACTGGCACGTGCGTCACTTTAGATCAGGGGTGTCCAAACTTTTTTTCCTGAGGGCCACATACAGAAAAATATACGAAGGACTGGGCCACTCACAATACAGTTAAGCGCAAATATTATGTGTGGGCCATAGACCATTATATTTTTAAGACTTTGATACGTGCCAATTAAAAATGGATGGCGGGCCGCACTTGGCCCGCGGGCCGTAGTTTGGACACCCCTGCTCTAGATTATATCACGACTACCACCACAATCCCCCCCCCCTCACACGATACTTGGACTCGCCCACCAAATCAAGCGCTAGCTACAGACTTGTTCTGGGCCAGTCCAATAAATCGAGAGGGGCGGGAGGGGGTGAGATTAAAAACTTGACAGATCCTGGGAAACGTGGGCGGATTGGACTAGAATACTAGATCACTAGAGGATGGAGCGGGGCTGAATTTCGCCATGTGTCCGCGTTGAGCCTTCCCCAGATCTCACGTCGATAGTCGCTCCCCGTGGGGAGTGTGGCGGTGGTGTGGCGGAGGTGCGCGCTTCTGGGTGTTGAGCACATGGAGTGGGAGCCGTTGTGTCCTTTTATCTGGTCCGTTTATACAACGAATACAGCCTGTTTCTTACACATTGGTCCTCTCGTTATCCGTGTCATTGTATGCGTGTACATGTGTACACGGTGTTGACCCTACAGTCTTTTAAGGCTATACGGGGGATCTTTGTCACGGTGTATGTGCATATACAACTCCACGTTTGTGATGATAATCTATAACGTAACGCGCAGTTTTGTTCACTGTGGTATAGCGAGAACAATATAGAGGCGCAAGGAACCAGAGGCGGGGCAGCCACCCTGTAAGCCGGCTCCAACATTTGCCAGACACTGCGTCCTATATAAATATATTGAAATGTCATCAGCCGAATAGTGAGGGTTTTGTTTTTAGCTCTGGCAGGAAACCCGAGTACCGAACGAAACTCCACCCAGAACGGCACCCGACCCGGTTCTTCTTACTGTGAGATGCGAGTATTACCACGGAACCACCGTGATGGGCATGAGTGGGTGAGCGTGCCAGTATGTTCTGCAAAATCTGTGCACCGAACTTGCAACCCTGAAGTGACCGGTTCAATTCGATTTCCCGGCGCGACAGTTAAAGCAAAGGTTCAAGCTTCCGAAATCACCCTCATGCCCACTCATCCCCCCCCCACCTCGGTCCACACGGCTGTTGGCCAGAGGGTAGGTAGAATGCGGTGCTTTTAAGGTCCGGGTACTCATTTTCCAAGAAGACCGGCCAATGTGGAGCAGTAGGCCAGATATCCTCACAAGGGGCTTTGTCGAGCTCGCTACAAAGATGCCAGCAACAATACCAGTAGTCATTTACACAGCGACCCATAGACATGGAGACCCACAGTCTCTCGTAGACCGACACTGATACCCAGATCTACAAATAGCGACCCATGCCCTAACATAGAGACGAAGAATAACATAGAAAATATGTACCCACATAGGACGACCTGCATTCGGCACTTGAATGCAACTGCTGACGACGGTGCAACGGCGTGGAGCGAGGACACCAACAGCCAGCAATAATCAGGGTTGGCTGATGAAGGCAGAGGAGGCTCGCAGAAGTACAGCACAACGATGCATTCCGCTGCACTGCCCCTCACCTCGGCACACCGCCGTGCAAGATTGCAACAGCCAACCCGCTGGGTGCCCGGGTGGGCGCGCCTATCCCGGCTCAAATGCTGCTTAGCGTGCGAGAACCGAGCGCGGCTTGGTCCGGCACCGCCGTGTCCCCACGCGGCCCCGCGTGCCCATGCCCACTCGGATATACGTGTGGCGTCAGCTGATTGAGAGACGGGGGGGTTGAGGTGGGAAGTCCCATCGGAGGTTTAGACCGGTGCCACCCCAACACACCCCCAAGTTTCATACAAACCCCCTCCCCACTCTCGGATCGCCAACACCAGCGTCTCGGAATAGCGACTGCGTTCAGCGGGAGACGGGCACCGGCAGACTGGTGTCTGAAATGGGTTACAAGCTGTTTTTATTGCGACGTCATACACATCAACATATGTTCATCCCCGTGAACTGGGAGGGCGCAACAAGTACCCCACCCAGCCACAAACACCATAAAACACGATTCCACATCGCCATGGCTCATAAAACACACGTCTTTACTCGAATCCCCCACCCATTAAAGTAGAAACCTAAAAAAAGGGTACAATTTCGGCACAAGTAGCGCGTTATAAACACCCACGTTCGAGTGGACTTTAAAACCTACCCCATCCCCATGGAAACGCTCGCTGGTCCCAAAGAAGCAACTGGCATTGCACCATCACTCAACACACGCTGCGATTCTAAAACCAACTACTGAAATGATGATAAACACGTCAAATAAAAAGAACCCACCCTGCATTAAACAATAACTAAAACCTCGCGAAGTTGGGAGGGGGAGCACTCAACACGGATATCCCGAAGTAACAGCTTTAAAAAAGCAACTATCAATAACTAGAATAATTTTTAAAAGGAACAAACAGCCACGTGTTTGCGATAATGTGTAACCTGAGAATTAAAGACGGCCTCAGTTTCAGCCGGAGCTGCCCGGGGCTGAGCTGTGGAACCCCCCCTGCCCCCCTAAAAACTCCTGCTGTTGTCGGGCAGTGGGGGTCAAAGAGGTTCACCGACTCCCCCTACCCGAGCAGCCCCCGAACAGATTCTATAAGCTCAAACCCGGATTAAAAATGTGAACGGATAAAAGCGTGGTTTTCTCACACAAGCAACCAAAACGCACGTGGTTCCCCATCCAAATTGTAAAACCTCATACGTGCAGAGGCGACTGAGGGGCAGAGTCCGCGTCAAACACCCGAACCACCATCGAGATCGTTCATCTGCAGAGTCGACACGTGTTACCGCCGATGGCGAAGCACCAACAGCCAGAAAATGGGTTGGCCAGCGCTGCTGCGTTCAGAGGAGGTATGTGTACGTTAGGCTGTGGGTGTGCCACGGACTGCCAGTGTGCGAATGACCCAGGGTGCCCCAGCAACCCGGCGCGCGCCGACGACCCAGCGCGCTCAGGCGACTCAGCCCGTGCCGGCGACATAGCCCGTGCCGGCGACCCAGCGCGCTCTGGCGACTCAGCCCGTGCCGGCGACATAGCCCGTGCCGGCGACATAGCCCGTGCTGGCGACATAGCCCGTGCCGGCGACCCAGCGCGCTCCGGCGAACCGGCGTGATCCGACGACCTAGCGTACTCCAGAGACTCAGCCCGTGCCAGAAACTCAGCCCATGCCTGCGACTCAGCGCTCTCCAGCGAACCGGCGTGCGCCGACGACCCGGCGCGCCCCAGAGACCCAGCCTGTTCCAGCAACCCAGCCCATGCCTGCGACCCAGCGCTCTCCAGCAAACTGGCGTGCGCCGACGACCCTGCGTGCTCCAGAGACTCAGCCCGTGCCAGCAACTCGGCCCATGCCGGCGACACGGCCCGTGCCGGCAAACCGGCGTGCGCCGGCAACCCGGCGCGCTCCAGAGACCCAGCCTGTGCCAGCAACTCAGCCCATGCCGGCGACACGGCCTGTGCCGGCAAACCGGCGTGCGCTGACGACCCGGCGCGCTCCTGAAACCCAGCCTGTGCCAGCAACCCAGCCCATGCCGGCGACGCAGCTTGTGCCAGCGAACCGGCGTGCGTGGACGACCCAGCGCGCTCCAGAGACCCAGCGCGTTCCAGAGACCCAGCCTGTGCCAGCGAACCGGCGTGTGCCGACGACCCAGCGCGTTCCAGAGACCCAGCGCGTTCCAGAGACCCAGCCTGTGCCAGCGAACCGGCGTGTGCCGACGACCCAGCGCGTTCCGGCGACCCAGCGCGGTCCAGCCAACCAGCGTGCTCCAGCGACGCAACCCGTGCCAGCGACCCGGCGCGCTCCGGAAACCCGGCCCGTGCCGGCGACCCAGCCTGTGCCGGCGACCCAGCCTCCAATGCGTGCATCGTGCACCACAGAGCCACGGAGGAGAGCTTAAGGGTGAGCTGCTGCCCGAACACGTCCTGCCCCGTGTGCAGGTAGAGCCACAACCACCGTTTGACCGTGGCCAGGGGACAGTCACCGTGCAGGTCACCTGTGGTGGAAGAGACGGACACGTCACACCGACACGTCACACCGACACCGGAAAAGTTGAACACCCTGTAGCGACACAACGACTGAGCAGGGTGCCCGGAGAATATGCGCGCGTTACAAAATTAGATTATAATTATAAGTGTATAAATCAAAGCAACGTAAGCCTCCCGTAAACCACGTGACTTCTGCCGTCACAACGACTCTGAGCTTTGTGCGTGTTTGTTGTGTCGCAGGAATCCCGTAAAGAGCTTGCAAGCTCACTGGGTATTTTCTGCTGTAATAATAAACATTTATCTATCTATCTGAACCCCTCCTCACTCATCATAATCAGCCTCTCATCATGGACTGCTCAGCAAGGTCGTTCCTCGTCCACCCTCCTCCCCGTCTCTCGCCGCTCCTCTTGAGCCATGTCCGTCTTAGCGACTTCCGTCCCGACATCCCTTCCCCGCTCACATTGCCCTGCCTGCTGACCTTTTGCGAGAATACTCCCGTCCCCGTGGTGTGTGCCACGGGTAAACATGTTTATTCATACGCGAGAGAGGAGAGGCACAGAAGTCATTGGCAGAGGATAGCAAGTTCTTGAACTGGAGATTGGGCAGGGGGTGGCAGGCGCAAGAATGTTCCGGACTAATGAGAGCAGCAGGTCAAATTCGAGCGCCATCCCATGAATCGAAGGTTTATCTCGGGGACTTCGATGAACACCGTCCACAATAACAACCACAGCTGTCAGCCCACACGGGGCTGGGCGCGACACGTGCTGCTGCTTTATGAACCGAGTCCCACTTGGACTGTGTACGTGTGCAGAAACATGTGGTGGTCAGGGTGGTGCTGGGAGTGGTGGCGGCGGCGGGCGGGCGGACGGGCGGGCGGACGGGACCCCAGACCAACCACACTTCCCCTGCCACCTCCCTTCCCAAGTGGTCTCCTCGCAAGACTTACAAGACCAAACATAGGCAGGGCGAGACAGCGCGCACAGGCGCGCGCGCAGTGACGGAACCTGGCGCAAAGACGCAGATGAGTATGTGATCTATTCCTTCCTGCAGAGGGAAGGAATATATCAGAGGAAAGGCCCCCCCCACCACCACTCCGCCACCCGCCACCTAGGGAACAGCGACCTCGAGTGGCCCTGCCAGTGGGCCACCCGTCCAATTTCTGTGGCACGGCCCGCGGACCCACAAAGAACAGAAGAAAACTGGTAATTTCTCGTAACATAGAGCCAACCGTTAATTTGGATTATTACGGCTCGACGCGTGACAATTGCTGCCTGAAGATGCCTCGAACTCGGGAGGCGAAACGTTGATTTCTCGTTCAGCTCAACGTGGAAAGTGCACAAAGCGCGATTCGCAGGGACGCCGATTGGGGAACACACGCGGGCTAAAGACACCCACGTTGATCTTCATCCAACAGTGGACAGATCACTGACGCGGAAAGCATTGAGAGATTCTTCATAGGATTTGCAACGAGATGAGCAACACGGTTTTGGGAATGCATGGAGGCTAGAGACGTTATTAATGTTCATCCAGCAGTGGATAGACGGTGACGTTCATAATATTACAGAGATTCACGATTTGAATTGGAGACAGGAATACGGTAGCACCTGGTGTGGCAAATGCTACCACTGTTCACCATGGCCGGTGTGCTCAGTAAACACTGCCCGTGTATAGACCATGGTTTGGCACAATACGGCACCGCGCGCCAGAGCTGGCCCGTATACGACTTCTATCCGGCCCGGCGTGACTCCCAGACAAGACTGGATTCTTCCGCCCATAAAACAAAAGCCGGGATCGTTGCGGCGTTGCACAAACCAGACACGGGCCCCGCCACGGCATTCCAACACTCTTATACGACCCGTCCGCGAGAATTATCGCCCGCTCCTGGTCTACAACATCGTCCGTCAACCGTCATAATCGTTCCCCTTCTTTGTCGACGATTCTAATCGGGCAAGTCACCACGGAGATCCTTGCCAATCAGCACACTCGTCATCTCGAACTGGCGACGCTTCCAGAAAATCAATGTTAGCATTTGCCAGCCCAGGGGTACCGAAGGGCAAAGAGTTAATGGCTCAAAGATTTGGGGCACAGCCCCCGTTGTCTGCGGCTGCTGGGAGGTTGAGCAATTACATGCTATTGCATGCAGAGAGCCACACCACGCGGTACCTTCGAGACGTCGGTCTATTTTAGGGGGAGAGTGGATTCCGCAGTGCCCCCCCCCCTCCCGCCCCCCAAACCACAACCGCTACACCCAGGCCACAATGTAGCCACCGGAGCCACGATACGTGCTCCACAACCACCACACACCCCCTTCCCCAACCACCCACAACCAGCACCACAACCCGCTGCCAGCCACAAGCTTCATCACCACAACCGCTTCCAATTCTAACACCGTATCTTAGTGATAGGAAACTCTGCGTACACGATTGAAAATAACCACCACTCTACGAACACAAATATGCCCTTTATAGACGTGACATACTTTTGGGGCAAGTGCTTTTAGCGAGGTCCTATGAAGGCCTCAACCCTACACCGGGACCACAACCGCCAACCTCACTACCCACTTCCCACTGACAACACTGACAGGGCACCGCCACTCCTTAACCTTCATCATAGCCACACAACCCCCACAACTCTCAGTAGCGCGCACAGAATTGCATTGGAAACCCTGCGCTGGTACCCTCGCAAAGACCACAAACTCCCTACACCCCTCCTTCCCCCCCGTCCCAAAATCAACATCACCTCCTCGGCACCCACCTACCTACCACTCGCTCAGGCGGCGGAGGGCACTCACCACACACATACAGCAGAAGGCAAACCCAGTGTGGCACATTCCCTTGTATAGCCACGTGGCGGAGCGCCGCGCACGCACGGGGAGCAGAGATCGGCCCGTTATTGGAGACCGCCGACCACTCCAGCCCCGAGCGCAATCAGTTAACCGAGCAAGGGGGTCACGCTGCCCCGGGAGAAAGCGGTGGGTGGAAAGGGGGGGGGGTGTTGTAATCTGGGTATTTGGGGCGGCTGCAAAGGAATTAGAAATTCAACGCCTCACTCCGGGGATCCCGTGCAACTCGAGGCAGTGTCCGACCGCGGGCCGTGCAATTAGATTTAAGTTGCAGGTGATCACGGCCAGTGCCACGATTTAGGTTAAGGGCCTCTTAACGATGCGGAAATATCTGCGTCATTAAACCCTCCGCCACGCGACTAGCCATTCATTAAAATTGCTCTCCACAGCTGTTCTTTCAGGATAGCCTTGTCGAGTTACTGCTCTCTTCGTGAGAGAGCAATTCTCATATAGAGCCGTAAAAACTTACATTGTTACAAATTACAATTGGCGCTTTAATTTGTCTTGCGCCAGATCGTTATTCTGTCCCAAACCACCCATTATGATTCATGGAGTCACACTGCTTTTTCTGAAGGGCTTTTAAGATTAGATTTCCTAAGCCAGTGGACATGCAACTAGGTTCTAAGTAACTCGACAAATTCCATGACTCGGTCAATTAAACAATCCGATTCTGTATCTGACAACCAGCCAATAAGCTCTAATCGCTAAGCCAGCCGACTAGCATATTCTCTACCTCTTCCAAGACGCTGAACATATATATCTACAGGTACATTTTAGCTAGCACACAGCTGGCGTAAAACGAGATAAGGCTTTTTACCCTGTATGGCAATTTAGCCTAAGAAGAGATAATATACATGCGTAGTGTCCATGCAACCAGATGTCTAGTCTGACTTAACGGATTTAATGGCTGAGCGAATAAAACCGATTCTGAATCTCCAAGCTCGGTGATATGCAACCGGATCCCATAGCAAAGCCACAGGTGGTTCTGATGTTATGACCATGGTGGAGACGAGAGGATGCCACCGCACAGAGGCGCGAGCGACGCTACCCGCGGCCCGTCAACTTTCAATGAGCTTACTGTCGCAATCCGCCACGAAGCACTGACGTTCGCACCGTTTTTCACCAGATTGAAGATTTGTGTTCTATAGAGCTGGCTACCACCCACGGATAGAGCGCCTCCATGCTATGATTCACGAGTGGTCTCCAACACTTTGAAAGACGAAGCCACTTTTAGAATCTAAATGCAACTACATATAACCTTAAAAATTCCACTTTTATAAAATACACGCCCAAAATTGTATACGTAACACTCGCCTATTCGCAGCGCTGGCCACCCACCCCTCTCGTGCATTAAACTCACCAGAATATATCTTCCTACAACGCAATGTGCCAGCACCAACATTTTAGAATTGTAAATTTCAATATAAAGATGTTTGCTGGATACAGTCGTAAAGAATACGGGGATTATTAAAGGCTTTGTCTGTTACTGGCCACTACCGTATTAGTGTAACGTTTCATAAGGCCATTAAAAAACTGGGTAAACAGAACAAATGATTAAATTTGTATCTAAATCAGGCCCCATGGTGCAAGCCAAGTGCAGTCTTCAACTACAACCGGACATCCTTAACGGGCATGTTTACAGCTCGGAGCTAGCGCGCATCTAATCGGACGCTACATCTCAAACCGCTCCTCCACCATCTAATCGGATTCCGTAGCCAAATGTACAATCGCACAGCGGAGCACGTTAACGCGTAATTACGTGACGCCGCTCCAAGCCGGTAAAATATGCAATCGGATTTCACGCATTCCGAGCCGAATTAAAATGAACTCCGATTCCAGATGTCTACGAATTTTGGTGAAAAATTCCCCGCGGAATCCCGTCGCCCCGCAACTAGTGCCACGGCGCCTCCTAGCGGATGATGCGAGCGCCGCACGCAGGTACCCGGAGTTTCAGTGGCGTTTCCCTCCCAGGCCAGAGGGCTTCCTGCCACGGGGTCATTCTGTCCCCTCCCCATAGAATAATAATAATAATTTTACATTTATAACGCACACATATTCATTCACTGTCGAAGGTACTCATTCGACGAGCGAACGACTCAGAGGCGTAGCGAGGAAAGCGCAGAGGCGGAGGAGGCAGCCAGGCGGTTTTGCCGGCGCCAT
>JAZEWU010000045.1:4714769-4726336 GCA_036362915.1 Geotria australis | reverse complement strand
CAGGGCATGATTGTTGTTATACTGCAGCCTGTGTTTGTGAAGTTGTGGGGTTGGGTGGGACGTTTTGTGGGGGGGGTGGGGGGCAGGGTTGGGGCGGCGAGGGGGCTCATCTCGGACAAAACAAACAGATTCCAGACGTATATTTTTTGGTTTAACTGGATGACGAAGGAACCGTGCGCGAGAGGAGTTCCCACGCGTTGCGCGCTATCAACAGAATTCGTATTTATGTAAATCAGCCGGATCCTACCGTGAACCACGTGACGTCCGTGTTGCCACGCCCACTCCGAGTCCCTCCCATCTCCCCGCCCACTTTGAAAACAGACGCCACAGCGGCGACCCCCAGATGCAGCCTCCTCCTCCGTCTCCTGACCCCGCGCTCCCGTCTCTCCGCTCCTCCTGCATCCTCTTCCTCTCTCACCTCCTGTCTCTCCCCTGCCCCCCGTTCCTGCCTCTGCTCCCATCTGTCACGGCCTGGGTTCGACTCCCCTCCCCGTGACGGGAGGCCACAACGCCGATAGGTTGATGGACTAAAATATATATTTCATATTTAAATGCGGAGATACGGGAAGCTATATATATTTATTTAATCAGACGTAAGTCTCCCGACTATTGCGGTCTGTGAGGAATCTTACCGTGTAGATACACGGCGCTTTGTCAATCCACTGCTGGATGGACGCCCATATGGGGGGGGGGGCTCTTTGTGACAGAGTTGGGTTCACCATACTTCACCACGCCCGAGGCGGAGCGTGTAGGACGTGGAAAAGCCTCGCAGTGCAGTACAACATTCGTGGCTTTTGGCTACGAGTGCTGCCCTCAAGACTCAGCGCCACAGAAACCTGTAGCCAAGGGTGGAATTGGACGGTAACGCACGGGAACACACGGGAACGCCGCTCCTAGAGGGAGCATTCTAGAGGGAACGTATCAGCCCTTCGTGGTCTTAAATGCGGTCGGTTATTTCACATCTCAGAAGTCGAATTCGAGTCTCAGAAGTCACAGACATAAAGAAATTCGTTCTCACAAACTCAACATTTGCTGGGGGAGGATCCATAGACCCTGCGTGTCTCTATGAGTATCTAAGTATCTCTATGAGGGTCTTTGTACCTATACATATCTCTATGTATCTCTATGTGTGTCAATGTGTTTGTGTTTACGAGTCTCTATGTGTCTCTATTAGTCTCTGTGTATCTCAATTACTCTATGTTTGTATTAGTCTATGTTTCTCTGCGTCTCTATGTATCTCTATGGGTCTCTATGAGTCGCTGTGCATCTCTATGAGTCTCTATGTAGCTCTCGAGAGGGGACGCGGACCTGGCTGTGTTCCCAGAGTGAGTTTTGTTCCGATTCCACCCGTGACTCCGGCACCTCGCGTCACGGCGCCCGTGGAGACGCGCTCTCCCTGTGTCCCAAGGCATTCTCGCCCGGCTCATACAAAGGTCTCGCTAATTATGTTAGTCTTGTAATTAATACTGGGGGGTGGGCGGGGGGGGTGGAGCGGTGGCGCAGTAGTTAGCGCGCTGCGATCTTAACCCAGCGGCCCGAGTTCTGAATTAAATTCCGGGCCGCGGCTAACATCAGTGGCGAGCGACAGGTGACCGGGTGTTGGGGACCTCCCCGCTGCACGCTTCACTAACCCGCACATGACCAGCGTGGGGAAGTATGGCCAAAACAACGTCGCCCCGTGACCGTCAGTGGATTGACGGAGCGCGCGTAAACATTCGCAAGAGCAGCAGCACATCGATGCCAAACGCAGGCAGTCGGTCTCTCCCCGCCGCGTGGAGGAGTAGGCCAACCCTAATAATCGCATTTATAGAGCGCCTTTCACTCGAGTGGAGACCCTCCGTCTAGCAGTAGCGTCAGCGGGCTATTGCAGGGCCGCGCCTTTATCTTTTATACAAGGTCATTGCTCCCCGTCTCTCGCTCTGCCTATCCCCCCAGCCACTCTCCGGCTCCACCCTCCACAGGTGTGGCTCCACCCTCCACAGGTGTGGCTCCACCCTCTCTAGATGAGGCTCCACCCCCTTACAGGCGTGGCTCCTCCCCATGCAGGTGTGTCCCCACCCCCTACAATTGTAGCTCCACCTCCTACATGTGGCACCGTCGTGGCGTCACCGCGGTCTGCGGCACCGTCGTCGCTCGGCGCGTCTGCTGCCCGCTCCTACAGACTTGTGTATATTGTTGCATACGAGCGCCTTGTACAGAGTACGTGTGTAAATATTGTGTGCACACGCGCGCGTGTGCGTGTGCGTGCGAGCGGAGTGTACATAACCGCGTTACCATCCTGGCATCTGTTGTCGTCACGAGGCGAGACTTTCGAAGTTTACATCCGTCTTTGGTTGGAGTTTTCACGTTTGCCTTGTGCGGATTTATTTCGATCGTTGTTGGGATGGCTTGAATGTCGGATTGCTTCCATCCCCTCCGTCTCCACCGCCCCCCGTCGCCCCCTTATTTCCGTGACCAATACCGAATGTGAATCGGTTGCCGGCGCTCTGCTCTCATCGGTAATTTTCTCTCGTGTCGGTTAAAAACAAACCCACAAACTACAGGGATGTAGTAACGAAGGTTGTCACGCCTCGCTGCGTGCTGAGGATTGCTCTCCCTAGGCGCTCTTTCGGGATAGCCGTGTCGCCGAGTTGTCACGATGGCCCCTCGCGTGCTGACGTTTTGAAGTAGAGCGCGGATAGATGGATAGATGTTCATTATCACGCCGGAAAAAAATACCAAGCGAGCTTGCAAGCTCTTTACGGGATTCCTACATTGACTCAGACGAACACGTGTACATTTAAATTCACGAGCTACGGTGGTTTGGTGCGAACCTCACATTTAATGCACAGGACATAACATATTTATTTTTGTTCAAATGTCTTTGAATCAATATCGGCTACACCCCGGCGATGGTCTGTCGGGTCATTACAGTCAACGCGTGTGGGATTACACAAACCCGGCGCTCCGGTCTCCGTGTCTGGCTACAGGTGTTGGGCCCTGTGACCCCCATCCCGCGGAATCGCTCTGCCCACGAGAGGTCCTAACCATGGGGCAAACCAGCCAATTGCAGCGGGTTGGGGGGGGGGTCGCATGGCCGGCCGCTTTGCCGAGCGACTTTCATATCAGTGCTTTGTAATCAGTGTTGTCGGGGGATAGATAGTTGGTTATTATTACAGCATAAAAAATAATCGGTGACCTTGCAAGCTCTGTGTCGCAGAGGGGTGGCTCATCATTGACTTTTACCCAGGGCCCCAGAATTACTAAGACCGTCCCTGGATCGATCATCGCGTTATTTATGCTTGAGGATTTGTCTCCGTAGCTGCTCTTTCGGGATAGCCGTTGTCGAGGCTTGCGGCTGTCTCCTCGCATAACGTTCGTGTGACGGAGAGAGCAGGAACGCTCGGACGTGGCTATGCCGAAAGCACAGCTGGTGTTGAGCAATCCGCGGCATAGTTTCCCGATTGATGATTTCTCTCCACAGCTGCTCTTTTGGGATATCCGCGTGGGGTGTTGCTGCTCCCTTGACACGCATCGAGCCGTGACAAAGCACCACCGATAGACTGTCGAGGCTCTCCGTTCAAAACGCCGCGAGTGTGTCTCCTCACCGCAAGTCAGTGGACCAGATCTGATAAAAGCGCGAGTATTATTATCATCGCTTAATGAACGCAGCAGCAACAACTCGAACAACAACAATTATTAGCAAACAAACAACAAATCAAAAAGTGACCTTAACAATTACCTCACAACGAACACCACAGAGCAACCCAGCACCATTCATTCATTCATTGTCACAATCCGCTTAATCCTGTACAGGGTTACGGTAACCCGGAGCCTGTCCCGGCAGACACAGGGCGCAAGGCAGGGCAGCTATCCTTAGTTGGGACGCCAGTCCATCACACATCACAGGGCACCGGTGGGGGGTAATTTAGTCAGCAGACTAATTAACCTATGCAGCAGCGGCATGTCTTTAGACTGTGGGAGGAAACCGGAGTGCCCGGCGAAAAGCTCACCGCGCACTAATGTCTCGTCCGTGGCCGCGTTACGGGAGGGATGTCTAGAAAAAACCCCCTCGCGAGGAAATCCGATCCCGGTGATTGGCCGCTATTCATCAGACGCGATTCGAACACGCGTTAGAGCACGGGTAATTGAGTCTTGTCCGTCACGGCAACATTGCATTACCGCCCGCCTGATGTGATTCCGCCTCGCGTGTCTCTCTGTGTGTGTGTGTGCGTCTGTGGGGAGCGGTAGCTCAGTGGTTAGCGAGCCGGGGTGTGAACCCGGCGACCCGAGTTCGAATCCCGCTCACGGCCAACACCAAGTGACAACGCTATTGGACGCTTTTTGCCGTTTGGACACCGAGTGAACACCTTTTTACAAAAGGCTCCAACGTGCAGGTAGCCACACACGCTTGTGGCGTGACCATGCAAAATTAAAGGCGTTCGCTTGGTGTTTAAACATCTTAACACTGTGTTCTTATTGCCGGTAAGGGTAAAAACTGAGTATTTTATACCAAGTGACAATATTCTGAACCGGTCCTGGGCCTCCCGTAGGTCGACTCAGCCTCAAACGAGTACCTTTGTGCGGTGTGTCAACATGTAGGTTCGTCACGGTGGCTCGATGTGTCACGGGGAGCTGCTCTCCATAGCTGCTCTGTCGGGATAGCCGTGTCGAGTGCATCTTCATGTCCTTAAGCGATGGGCGTCGTCTCTGCGCGTGTTGTTCGCGGGCGGTTAATGAGCACGTGGTGCGTTGGTGTGTTTTAACGTGCTGGGAGCGGTGGCGCAGCAATTAGGAAACTCGAGTTCGATCCTCAGATACAGCTGACGGAAAGTGATTACCTGATTCCGTCCCCGTTCTCCCTCCTCGCTTCCTCCAGATCGACTCAGCCTCTAAACGATCCATCCATTATCAGAAACCGCTTAATCCTGTACATGCTCGCGGTGATCCGGAGCCTATCCCGGCAGACACAGTTCGCAAGGCAGGGCTGCGCCCATGATGGGTACGCCAAGCTAATACCTAGTGTGTAAAAACAAACAGATTCGGAGAGAGACAAAGGCGGCCGGGTGTGGTACGTGGTAACCGGTCACAGCCTCTCCCGTTCACGGGCCGTGCCGGCATTCACAGGTGCCACGCTCGCTCACAGCACTTGCCCCGATAGCGTGTGCGGTCCACACGGGGGGGGAGACTGAGGGGGAATCTTTGTCTTTGTTGCTGGCTGAGTCTCATTGGTATTCGCTTCGCGGCCGCGTCTCGTTAACATTCAGGGCGCAGCGCCGGTGCATCGAGCGCGCGTCTTTCACGGACGCAGTGTCGCGCACAGAGACAAAGGTCCCCCCCCCCGTGTAGCCTCGACAGATCGGAGGGTCAAGTGCGGCCCCGATGCGGCGCCGCGTGCTGACCGGGTACACAGACACGCGGTGCGCCCTACGCAGCACGGACAATCACTCGCGAACGGGAACAGGGTGGTCCAGATGTCTTGTGACCCCCCCCATTTCACGTGGTTTTTTTTTTCACCCAGTTTGTGATCTGTCGCGAGCCCATACGCCGCTCCTCGCTGCACGCCGTTCGTCGATGGTTTCTGACACTCGTGTCGGCCGTCTGAATAAAAATAAGCGCGGGTTATTATTTAAAACAGAAATCAACGCGCTAAGGGGGAAAAAAAAACAAGACACGTTAGAGGTCAATTAAATGGGGTCACGGGACATGTGGACCACCGGGTACAGTCGAGTAACCCAGGCAATCGCGAGCGATCGCGTCTTGACAAAGACCCCCCCGTAGGGCCTTAACAGACTGCAGGGTCAAGAGCGATGCATTGACAAAGACACCCCGTGTAGCCTTAACAGTCTGTGGGGTAGAGCGCTGTTAGCGAGGAGCGGCCTACGAAGGCCGACGCGGCGCACACGAGTGGGTTGGGTGGCCAGCGCTAACCGACACGCGGCCGCATCCACACGTGCCTTCATTGGCAAGAGCAGGCCACTGTGTTCAGAATCAGGTCAATTACGGCCGCAAATTATTCAATTGTGATTTACATGACAACCAATTCCCACCGCGCTCCACTGGGAGGACTTGGCAGGACCCTCCCGACAAGAGTCGTGAGGTCTGGCCGTCGAGGCTTTGCAAGTTAAACAGGCGTCACGACCGTGACGTGACGGCACGGTGGTGGCGCAGCGGTGAGTAGCGCTGCCGCCTCACAGCCAGGAGGAGCCGCGTTCGAATCCCGGCTCGGGTGCCGTTCTGCGTGGAGTTTGCGTGTCCTCTCCCCGTGTCCGCGGTGGATTTTCGCCAGGCACTCCGGTTTCCTCCCACGGTCCAAGGAAATGCATGCTGCGTAGGTTAACGGGCCCGCGGACTAAATTGCCCCCCGGTTCCCTTTGATGGACTGGCGTCCCATCCCGGGCACAGCCCCGCCTTGCGCCCTGTGTCTGCCGGGATAGGCTCGGGCTCACCGCGACCCTGCACAGAATTAAGCGGTTTCTGACAATGGTGACGATGCTGACCCCAACGTGCAGTGACGGTACACACGGACACAATCGCGCGCACTGACAGAATCACACACCCACACACGCACACACAATGACGCATCCGCACATTCACGCCCACACACCCACACGCGGGCGCATGCTAAGACAAAGATCCCCCGTATAGTCCTTCATTAGACTGTTGGGGACCAAGTGCTGTGAGCGAGTAGCAACCTACGCAGGTCGGCGTGGCGCACCGGGGGAGTGGGTGGCCAGCAGTATGCCCAGCAAAAATGTTGCTGATTTTCCGTTCTCTGTCGTTGTTGGCGTGCCGTTCTCTCCGCAGCCCTGTGCAGCGCTTTGTGACCCTCGGGTGAAATGCGCTCTATAAATTCTATTTTTATTATTATTATTAATATTTGAGGCTGAGTCAACCTAGCGGAGGACCAGGACCCGGTTTCGGGTTGATTGACAAGTTGATTAACTTGTCAATCAATCACCCGACTGTCTGTCCACCGCGGGCAACTTTGGGCGCGACATTCGCCGGTCGGCCCTTGGCACCCGGGTCCGTCCCGTCACCTCCTGTCGGCGAGCCTTCCACACTTGGCGCGATAGTCTCGATGACAGATCGACAGATGTTTTTAGTATTATGCCGGCCGGAAAAATGCCCAGTGAGCGTGCAAGCTCTTTACGGGATTCCTGCTGCACAACAAAAACAAGCGAATTGACGGTAAAAAAAATAAAATACAAAAATAACAATTGAACCAACCAAAAACATAACCAATGTTCACGTGGTCTGGCACAGGCGCCGTGGTGACATCCCTGCCACTCAGTGTTGTTGATGTTGTTGAGTGTGGCCGGTGTTTCGAGAGGCATTGTAGTTGTTGCTTGTTGGTGGGGGTTGTTGTTGGAGTGGTTGGTGGTCGCGCGGCAGGTGTATTTTCCCCGAGCCACAACCTGTGCTTCACGGCTGGCCGAGACGTCTCGCAACCGAGGGTCTGTTTGACCTTCAAACGCCTTCGGAGGTCATCCACCCACACGCGGGTGTCGCACGCTGCGCGCTACGGTGCACGCAAACCTGCGGTGAAAATATAACGGAAATAAAACATCCTTATATGGTATCGGGAGGCGCGGCATGCCCATTTACGGAAGCACGGACCGGAAATGTAACGCCCTTATATAGTAACGGAAGGCTCGGAATCATGAACCGGACATTTAACTTCCTTATATGGTAGTGGGAGGCAGGGCCTGTCCATATAAGGAAGCAAGTGCTTTGCGGACGATTCACAATCGATTCGTCGCGTGCATCATCGACATGAAGCAGCGAACGACATTAATTTAATCGCTTGATCGATTCCCTTATTAAACGTTTAATCGAATCCCCCTGAGGCATTTTTACATCTCAGACCGCTTCGATTCCCACCCCCGGCACCTTTCTGTGCGGAGTTTGCGTGTTCTGCGTGGGTTTCCTCCGGGTTCTCCGGTTTCCCCCCACAACAATAAAAACAACTCTTTAAATAATTGGCCGATAACATAATATATAGGACGCAGTGTGTGGCAAAATGTTGGCGCCGGCAAACCGCCTGGCTGCCTCCCCCCCTCCCCCCGCNNNNCCCCCCCCCCCCCCCGCCTCTCTGCGGTTTCCTCGCTACGCCTCTTGAGTCGTTCTCTCTTCGAACGAATTGCACGACTCGAAATTGAATGAATACGTCCCACGCGTTATAACGGGTGTTTATTTTATTGATGCTGAAGTCGCGGGTCGTGTCTCGGCCACGTGGCCTGGGTTCCTGCCTCGCTCCCACTCGGTGTATAGCCCTCTCCCGAACTCCCATCGCGAGGTCCCGTGATCGGGTCTCAGGAACCAACGTGAACTTTCGGTCATGGAAGCACTTGCTCCTCGGTGTACGTGTGTGTGTGTGTGTTTTATTTCCTCTGCGAATTTAACATTGACCCGTCATCGCTTCTCGTGATGACAACGATGTTGGTGGTGATGATGATGATAATTGTGATGATGATGTTGTTGAGGGTTAGGGTTGATGTAGGTGTTCACGGCTCCATGTAGGAGAATTGCTCTCCAGAGTGTGTCCCAGCTCTCTCTCTCTCTCTCGGAGAGAGAGCTGGAACACTCGACGCGGCTATCCCGAATGAGCAGCTGTGGAGAGCGAGTTTCAGGGTTAGGGTCGGGTTCTGTCCGCCAGCGGCTGTCCATTCCATTTTTGCAAAAAGTAAAAAAAAAAAAATCTCAGCGACGAAGATTTGCCGTTGATTTCGTATTTTTTTTTTTCAAAGGAGATACTTTTAAGTGATTGTGACTTAACGCGTGACTTGTACGGAGCGGGTTTTGACAGACGCACTTTAGTTCTGCCTTGTGTGAGCGATTCCGCGCCCATGTGGGGAGCGGTGGCGCGGCGGTTAGCGCGCCTGTCTGTGTGCTGGGAGCGGTGGCGCAGCGGTTAGCGCGCTGCGCTGCGAACCCGCCGAGCCGAGTTCCAATTCGCGAAGCACGACCGCAATCAGTGGCGTATATATCTGAACTGGTTCCGGGACCTCCCACCCTCCTCCTCCTCGCTCCCCCTAGGTCGACTCAGCCGTAAAAATTAGTACCTGGTTGCGGGATGTTGTTAACATCAGCACCGGGGAGACAAAGGCAGTCGGCCGTGGGGTTGACCCCCCCCCTCCCCCATCGTGTGCGGTGCCGGCCTTCATAGGTGCTCGCTAACAGCACTTGTCCCGACAGCCTGTTAAAGGCTATACGGGGGATCTTTGTCTTTGTGTGTGTGTGTGTGTCTGCGTGAGTGTGCGGTACATATCCATTGCATATCTTTATTGTACAGAAATCTATTTAAAGACGACAAGGGACACAAACGCGACAATCTCAATTTTAAAGGCAAAGGTGCACAATCGTCAGAGAAATAAAAACGAAAGCAAAAAAAATGTTAAAAGTTGAAAATAAAATGCATAACATTTCCATTCGCAAAACGCGCGCCTCGTCGTGTCTCTTTGCTCCGCGTGGCTACACCGCTCTGCTCACAAGCGAGCACACTTTCAACGCACTGCAGATAGATATCCATCCATCCATCCATTTTCTAAACCGCTTGTCCTGGTGAGGGTCGCGGTGACAGCAGTCTAAGGACAGTGGACCAGACATCCCTTTCCTCAGCAACAGACTCCAGCTCTTCCTGGGGGGGGGGGGGATTCCCAGCCGTGTCCTAGGTCGGCCTCTAGGTCTCCGCCCATCCATCCATTTTCAGAAACCGCTTAATCCTGTACAGGGTCGCGGTGAGCCGGAGCCTATCTCGGGAGACACAGGGCGCAAGGCAGGGGAGAACACTGAAGATGGGACGCCAGTCCGTCGCAGGGCACCTGGGGCAATTTTCTCAGTAGGCCAATTAACCAGGCAGCATGTCTTTGGACGGTGGGAGGAAACCGGAGTGCCCGGCGAAAACCCAGGCGGACACGGGGAGACCATGCAAACTCCACACAGAAAGGCCACCGAGCCGGGATTCGAACCCGCGACCTTCTTGCTGTGAGGCGGCAGCGCTACCCACTACGCCACCGTGCCGTCCTTGCAGATAGATATATAACACACACATAACTCAACACGTTTCATCGTAAACCATTCAGAAACGTCTGATGAAGCCTCCAAGCTTGGAGGCGAGACAGAGGCGGTACACTCGACACGGCTATCCCCGAGGAGCAGCTGCGGAGAGCGGTTGTCGTACACGGAGCCGTGACGAGCCTACGTTATTACAGCGAGGTCGTTTGACGGTGGATGCGAAAACCCGGGTCGGATTCGGGGGGTTGAATGGCGATCCCGGATCCGGATTGCTGGAGGGGATTCGAGCTTGCCGCAGTTGCTTCACGCGGAGACGCGCCGTGACTTGCAAACGCTTCCCCCACAGTCCCACGGAGCGAGCCACAGACTCATGCATAGAACCATATAGACTCTCATAGAGACCCGTAGAATCACGTACACGGGTAGACTCACTTGGAGACCCATGCAATCACACACACAAAAAATGTTGCTGATTTCCCGTTCTCTGTCATTGTTGACATGCCGTTCTCTCCGCGGCCATGTGCAGCGCTTTGTGACCCTCGGGTGCAAAGCGCTCTATAAATGCTATTATTATTATAGACCCTTAGACTCACACAAAGACCCATAAAATCACATTAACACAGAGACCCATAGACTCGCAAGTGGATTGACAATGGCACATGATGATGATGATAATGATGACGCTTTTCAATCTCGACACAATTCGATGAGACGACCTTCGTTCGCGCGGCGTCTCAGATTATTCAAATCGCGAGCGAGGCGGCTGCCGATTAATCCCGGCGCGGATAACCCACCGCCGGATCCGGATCGCGTCTGACGCCCCGCTCCCGTTCCTCGATCCAACCCATCGCTCCGGGACCCACTCCGGGTTTCCACTGCGGGCGCACGCCGCCCCGCGCGCGTGTGTGTGCGTGCCTGTGCGTGCGTGTGTGCGTTCTCCTCCCACGCTGCCCGGGGTATTTCCCCGGGTTTCCGTGCGTAGGCAGAGGTGCGGATAGGTAGCATTAATCTGACGGGAACACGCGGTTAGCCGAGGCGTAACAGCCGGCGCGGGGGAGTTGGTGATGATGCTGCAGTCATAATAATGCTTTATTAATGTAGGTTTGGGGGCGGCACGGCGGTGTAGCGGTGAGTAACCGGTGCCGCCTCGCAGCGAGAAAGTCCCGCGTTCGAATCCCCGGCTCGGGTGCCTTTCTGTGTGGAGTTTGCATTTTCTCTCGCCTGTGGGTTTTCGCCGGGCACTCCGAGTTTCCTCCCACAGTCCAAAGACATGCTGCTGCTACATAAGTCAATTAACCTGCCGACTAAAATTGCCCCCGATGCCCTGTGATGGACTGGCGTCCCATCCTGGGTATAGCCCTGCCTTGCGCCCTCTGTCTGCCGGGATAGGCTCCGGCTTACCGCAACCGTGTACAGGATTCGGAGGCGCGGAGCCTGGCTCGTATTTGGGCCGCGCGGTGGCGCAGTGAGTAGCGCTGCCGCCTCGTAGCAAGAAAAACACGGCTTCGATTCCCGGCTAGCGTGCTCTTCGTGCGGAGTTTGCATATTCTCCCCGTGTCCGCGTGGATTTT
>JAZEWU010000045.1:4618171-4628172 GCA_036362915.1 Geotria australis | reverse complement strand
ATCGCTCTATTACGGTAGGCAAACGATGCGGTTGCTCAGCCGCACCGGTAATAATAATAATTTTATTTTATATAGCGTCTTTCACCCGAGGGTCACAAAGCGCTGCACAAGGGCAGCAGAGAGAACGGCATGTCAATAACGACAGAAAAAAAAACTAATACAAGCCAAAGCAACAAAGATTAAACGATTAAGGTTGCTTCGAATACACTTCTTTTTCTTAGCGATTCTTCGAAGCAGCGCGATGGTCAAATTACAGTTTCCCATTTTCTTACACAGCCCCTTGCATTTTCATTGAACTCCGCAAGGTCTTTTGAGCTGCAGAGGTTCGGTAGTAGAGCACTGAAAGG
Source organism: Geotria australis (assembly GCA_036362915.1). Lineage (NCBI taxonomy): Eukaryota > Metazoa > Chordata > Hyperoartia > Petromyzontiformes > Geotriidae > Geotria > Geotria australis. The sequence continues at coordinate 4,627,825 of JAZEWU010000045.1, read as the reverse complement.
TCGTGAAACTGGCAATCTTAAGAGCGGTAAAAATCTGCCAGCGTCCCCTAAGATGGCCGTCACTTCCTTAAAGACAAACACGGAGGGAGACAGGAAGGGAGGGTGAGCGACAGGGAGAGACATAGGGACACAGAGACAGGAACACAGAGAGACAGACACGAGGTGGAAACAACGCCGATCTAAAATTAACAATTAACATTGAAGCACAAGAACTCACACATAGACACACGCAACAGCAAAGAAAACAACGCAGCCACCTCCGGACTGAGTTTAGCGTTGCGCGAGCGTCAACGGCGGCAACGCGGCACGCGTTCGCCGATACTGCTGCGGCCTTAAACAGAAAAACAGTCTGTGTGATGGTCGACGGTTCGGGCAATGCCCCGTCTTCAGCGCAAATGGAGCAGTGGTCTTTAACCAGTTGACGGCGATCGACAGGTCGATACCAGAGTCTCCGACGGTCGATCGTAACATTTCAAAGAAATATATATACAGAGAGTGGGCGGCACGGTGGCGCGTTGAGTAGCGCTGCCGCCTCACAGCACGAAGGTCCCGGGTTCGAATGTCGGCTCTGGTGCCTTTCTGTGTGGAGTGTGCATGTTCTCCCCGCGTCTACGTGGGGTTTTCGCCGGGCACTCCGGGTTTCCTCCCACAGTCCAAAGTCAACGCTTCCGCATAGCTTAATTGTCCTGCGGACTACATTTCTCCCCGGTGCCCTGTGATGGACCGGCGTCCTATCCAGTGCATAGCCCTGCCTTGTGCCCTGTTTCTGCCGGTATAGGCTCCGAGCCGGGATTCGAACCCCGGGACCTTCTTGCCGTGAGGCGTCAGCGCTACTCCCGGCGCCACCGTGCCTCCCTGTTTATCCCCACTGCGGTGCATCTGAAACCTAGGGCGACCAACGCGGCGTCCTCCCCCGCCCGCGCAGCGCGCGTTATTGTGTCCGCTTGGCATTCCGCGGTCGCTCCGATCTCGCGCCGAATCGGTCCTCCGTCGGTTATTACGCTAAGCTGTCACACTCTGGCGCAATAAACCCACGGCGGAGCGGTGTGTGTGTGCGTGCGTGTGCATGAGCGGGGAGCGGTGGCGCGGCAGTTGTCGTCCCCGCCGACGCGAACCCGGTGACCCGAGTTGAATCGTCGCCCGACGGGCAATATCCGTGATGGATATCCGAACCGCCCGCGGGCCCTCCCCCGGGTCAACTCGATGAGTAGTGGCGCGCTGCGGTAAACGTCAGCGTTAGGGAGACAAAGGTGGCCGGGCGTGGTGCCGGCCGACCACCCACCCACTCGCGCGACGCGGCGGCCTCCGCGGATGCTCGCTCAGAGCGCTTGCCCCAACAGTCTGCGTGGTTATACTGCGGATATGTGCCTTTGTACTGATGTAGGTTTATCACGGCTCGATTCATGACGGTTGCTCTTCAGAGCTGTTCTTTCGGGATAGCCGTGTCACCGAGCGCTCTCCTCCCTCCATCCCTCGCGACGTTTCGCCTCCCAATGTTGGGGGCGAAACAGCTCCGCAGGAGCAACGATCGTTGCCTTTGTGTGTATGAATGTGTTTTACCACCTGGGTCTGTCCCATGACCTCCTGTCAGCGAGCATTCGACACTGTGCGTGATAGCCTCAAAGCGAACCCGGCCTGGCACGGGCGCCGTGGTGATGTCACCGCCGCTTAGTGGCGACCGGGGGTTATTGCTGTCTTCGTTTTACCACGGACCCCGGCCATCTGAGTTTGATTCCTGGACCCTCCTCGACTGGCCCGCGCGCTAACCGGCACGGCGAAGTGCGGCCGAACGGCGCGTCACGGCCGACACCCGTGAACGAACGCGAGGCCATTCCCGCGCGGCGCCTGATTGACAGCGGGCTCGGAACAAGCCTACCAATCACACGCGCGGCCGGGCCCGGAAAATAAACAACACGAGCCGCGGCCGCTGCTCCCGTCAATTCCATCGCCCGCGATGAGAAATGCCCACGGCGCGTCCGCACGCCTCGTAACGACGTTCGCGCTAAACCCGACACTTGCGAGGAGATATATTCTCGGCGGCGGCTGCTCGGAGGCGGCCGCGGCCACCGTAGCCCCCGCAGCGCATCCAACGCGAGAGGTGAGCCGTACACACAAAGGAAATATAATCTTGACCTTTGTCTGGCCGGCCCTTCAATATTTCAGAGAGAGATGTCTTACCCTGCGAGCGGTGTACTGCCGCGCGCCCGCGTGACCTACATAGGGAAACGGCGAATGAAAACCGCGTAGGAAAATTATTCAGACGCCTATAAATTATGAAACGCCGCAATTACATCGGCGCACAGGCGCTCGCGTACGTGCGTGCGTGTACGCAGACTCGCTCACACCACTGGCGTAGCGTGGCTTGCAAGCGCCCGGGGCAAGGCAAGTATTGCGCCCCCTAACCCCGTGGACCGTTAGCACTCCCTGAGTCCCTTCCACCAGTCCAGTATTGAATATGAAATGACTACCGCGTCGGCAAAAAAAAAATAATCACGGTAAAAATGTTACGTGGCAACGTTTATTTGCCCCGTCATGTTAAATGTTTGCGCCCGCTAAGAATTTTGCCACCGGGGCAAACGCCCCGGTGGCCCTGCCCACGCTACGCCACTGCGATCACGTCGACGGATGTGTGCGGAGACGACACGTTGCAACTTTGCCAGGCGTGGATTTTACCCGATGGTTAGATTTTGTATCGAATATTTTCGTGAAGTACTGAGGTCGGGGTTGGTCACGGCTCGATGTGTGAATGTGAGAATTGCTCGACGTAGCTGTTCCGTGTCGCTCTTTCCTTCGCGACGTTTCGCCTCCCACGTTGCTTAAAGTGGCGGTGATTTTCCGCTTGCGCCAGTGGTCGAAATTCGGAATCCCCGCGGCTGGGACTAGACTAGCCGTAGCGCGACTGCTGTTGACTGCCCCGAAAAGCGGGTACTCGTTTTATCGACTCGGAAAGGGGTGATGGGTTGGGTCAACCCACCCCAAACCAGACATTGAACTTGGAATCATCAGGTTGTGAGCAACTCGCTGTATCCATTACCCACCTGGCAGTGATACATCTCAGCAAGCGCACACGCAAATGCACGGGTTTTTTTTTTTACATTTGGATCACGGAGCGGATGGAAGTGTTTGTAAGTGAGATCGGTGGTTATGATGGCAACTACATCATCCCACTGCCACGCAACGTACACGTTTAGTATTTATCACAGGCAGGAATCCGTACAATATGTACGCGCGAAACAACCGTAGGACATGTATTGTGATTTTCGGGGGTGAGAATTGCTCTGGAGCTGCTCTTTGGGGATAACCACGCGACGTGGGAGGCGAAACGTTGCGGAGGAGAGAGGACGAACACACGACACGGCTATCCCGAAAGGATCGCTCTTGAGAGCAATTCTCATACATCGAGCCGTGACAAACCTACATCATTACATTTTTGGGGGGTTACATCTGAGCTTGAGCCCCCCCCCCCAGTACACTTATCAGCTGTGTGCCCCCTTCCCCCCTCTCGTCAGGCATGTGCTCACATAATAATAATCTACTTTTGTAACGCGCGCATTTTCTCCGGGCGCATTGCAGCCGTTGATAAGGAGGCGCGGAGCCCTGCTCAGTTGGTTTGTTGTGAGTTGGTGAAGATGTGACTTTTTAAGAGTTGTTTTGAAGGCTGTGGGGGACTGTGTTTGACGCAATAGGTGTGACACACACAAAGACAAAGATCCTCCGTATAGCCTTAACAGACTTCGGGTCAAGTGCCGTTAGCGAGCACCTATGAATCCCAGCACGGCACATTTACACACCACACTAGGTACTAATTTTTAGGCCGAGTCGACCTAGGGGAGGCCCAGGACCGGTTCAGAAAATCGTCACCGGTGTTGTCCGTGAGCGGGATCCGAACTCGGCTCGCCAGATGCGTAGCCCAGCATAGCGCTAACCACTGGGCCACCGCTCCGCACGGCACACACACACACACGCACGCACACGCGCAGAGGGACATATGGACACGCGCGCATGACACGCGGCGTCGGCGATGAATAAACATTGACACAATTACAACGGCGCGCTCGTGATGCGCGCCTGCTGCCGCTGCTGCTGCTGCTGCTGCGGCTGCGGCGCGATCATCCGCAGGTGGCGCGTCGATGGCGCCCTCGACGGAGAGTGCTCACTGTCAGACCGGAGTCTCTCTCTCTCTCCCCGCTCGCTCATTCCCCAGTTGCCTTGCCCGCTGTCTGTCGCTCGCCCGCCCGCCCGCCCGCCCGCCGTCTCGCTTTCCCATTCGCTCGCGAACCAGAAATCTGTGCATTTAACCCGAAGGCTTTCATGACCAATGTTGTCCATAGTATAGCTGTTTTTTACGAGTTTGGGTCACGTGGAAAGGTATGTAAGTGTCGTGTATCCGTCGATATGTTGCAAAGCGAGCGAGCACGCAGTACTTACTTCAAAGCTGTTCCGACGTTTCGCTGGCGGTTGCATCCAGCTTCATCAACATATATTGATGAGTGTGTTTTTTTTAAGTTGCGGGATGAAACCGGAGAACCCGTAGTAAACCTACGCAGAACAGGGAAACAACACACAAACTCCACACAGAAAGGCGCCCGAGCCGAGATTCGAACCCGGGGACTTCTTGCTGTGAGGCGCAGATGTTACCACTGCACCACCCTGCCGTGACGATTTGCTGAACCGCTGTTGCTACGGGCGAGTGAGAAAGGGACCGGGCGGGTTGGCGGCGGCGGCGGTGGCATTATTCGGGCGGCGGAGACTTGGCCAGGATTGAGTGGCGGCCGGGGAGAGAAGACAGCCGGCACGCTCCGTGCCCTGGCACCGGCGCCGCCACCGCGGCGGTTCTATCGCAGCGGCGGCGGCGGCGGCGGCGGTGCCGCACGAGGTCCTCTTTGTACCGATCACGCCGCGTACGTTCTCGCAGAGAGAGCGGGCTTTGATAGCCGTCAAGCGCCGCGGCGGCCGCGCACAGTGAGGTGAATGGAGAACTAGCTCTCGGTCGATTGGCAACTAGCTCTTGCTTGAGACGTCGGTTCACAATAATAATTGTGATGGATTGAATTTATAACGCGCGCATATTCCCCCGAGCGCTTGCGCCCGCGTGGATTCGCAGCTCGGTGTCTGCGAGTCTGTGGTTCTCTGTACGAGCCGTTGTTTACATGCAAGCCATTGGCGGCCACGCAGGGACCATCTGCTTGAGAACCTGGATTCGAACCCAGGCTATCAGCGGTTCCAGCCAGATAACGCTCGAAAAGACGATCGATCACTCCGATTAAACGGTCGGTGTGGGTCTATGCTATGGCTGGCTGTCCGAGTCATTATTTCGATGTAAGCCATTGGTGACCAGGCTGGGGATCGCCAACTAGCTTCGCGTCTGACACAAACCCAACGTGGCTTGTGGTCAGGAGTTCGTCTTGGCTTTGCGATCGGCCCGGCGCGGAGAATTGATGGGCCCAGCAAGCGGCGCTCGTGCACGAGTAAACGCGCGCGAACGTTTCTGGGCGAATACTGCGTAACTTTTCACGTCCTTCAATCAATGTTCGTTTGGCCCGCCGGAGCAATGTTTTCCCCGCAGAGATTGTTTAAGGCCGGCGGACCTCCCGCACCGATTGCAATGAGTCTCATCGGCAGGGTGTGGCCCGTCGTTGAATCAACACGGCTGAGTTCCCTGGCGGCGTGGACGCGGGCAATTGACAAACGCCGCTTGGTGCCACCGTCATCATCCTTACCGGCTTTGATCTGTCCACTGCTGGATGCAGGCCTGCGCAAGCTGTCGCTTTTTGCCCTGCAACGTGTCAATCCACAGATCTCCCACATATAAATGAGCTGATTTAACGGGAGATAAATAGATAGACGTTTATTATCACAGTATAAAATACCCATTGAGCTTGCAAAGCTCTTTGCAGGATTCCCGCGACACAACAAACACGCGAATTGACCAAAATAAATACAAATATAAAAATTACAAAACAACCAAACGAAAACAAAAAAAAATCATTTACACACAGCGTTGCACGAAAGTGACCAAACAAATAAAAACACGTTTTAAAAATACAGCTAAACATTATAGTATATCGATTTAGGTTTGCCACGGCTCGATGTGTGATGAGAATTCCTCTCCACAGCTGTTCTTTCAGGATAGCCGTGTCACCGAGCGCCCCCGCTCTGTGCTTCGCGACGTTTCGCCTCCCACGATGGAGGCATCGTCAGGCGTTCCGAACGTTGAATTTTCTCGACACAGTTTCGAGCGGAACGACGCGAATCTGACCGCTCGCCTGCTTAGTTGCCCGCTCGCTCACACGCCCGCACACCAATCTATACTCCGCAGCCGCTAATGTATACACTCCGCCGATTGAAAACATCGTTTCTCTAAACACATTGCCGTGTTGCTTTTCATCGGAGTGCCGCGGCGACATTGGCGCCAATGATTCTACGCTGCCCGCGGGCAGTCGGCAACGGCGCGGCTGCATTAAAATGTTAATTCGCGCATCTGTGAAAACACCACCCGACTGCCTGTTGCTTCGTCTTTATTGTTGTTTAATAAGCACTTGGAGAGCAGATGTGCTGAACCAATATAAACTGCCCGAGTAATAATTACGTAAGTCAACAAGCACTCACCGCTCTCGCGTATTTACGTTTAAAAAAACGAGCGTGCCGAATTTACGTTCAGAGCGTTGACGATAATTTTAATAATAATTGTACATTTATAACGCGCGCGCATTCTTTCACCGTCGAAGGCATTAATTCGACGAGAGGACGACTCGGAGGCGTAGCGAGGAAAGCGCAGAGAGGCGGAGGAGGCAGCCAGGCGGTTTGCCGGCGCCATCATATTGCAACACACCGCTTCCTATATATTATGATGTTATCGGCCAATAAATTAACGAGTGGTTTTTTTTGTACATTGTGGGAGGAAACCGGAGAACCCGGAGGAAACCCACGCAGAACAGGGGGAGAGAACACACAAACTCTACACAGAAAGGCGGCCCAAGGCGGGAATCGGACCACCTCGTGAAAGACCATTCTTTCTGTGAGACGCGGATGTTACCACTGCGCCACCCTGCAGCGGTGTTGCGCAAGGTGAAATCACGTGAATCTGTAGGCACGAGCCCTCCAATCCCCGCTCCGTCAACGGGCTCGTCATAATCACGGTCTTCATAATCATCGCGAGCGTCGCCGCGCGATTCGCAGTCTCGACAATCAGGCGACGTGATGTTGAAATGGGGTCGTAGTGACTTGATCGTAGCGAGCGGACGAGGGCTGCCAGGAGTGGCTCGAGGACATCGCGTGATCGTGTCAAGGGTTGACCCCTCCCGACCTTTCGCCGCCACGCTGAGTCTCCGCCGCCCGGCGGGGGGAGGTCGGACCCTCAGAATGAAAGAAAATTCGCATTTTGTAGAATTGTCCCCGTGCGACTGCATCGGTTCTCTTTTTTTGTATAGGTTAAAAAAAAAAAAAACCGTGTCGTCGTTCCCCCCAATTTTATGGCGATTGTGCGCCCGGCGTCGTGTCGTCGCGAGACGGAAATTCCCGTCGGATCTCCCGCGGAGAGGCTCGGCGAGCGTTCGTGTTAGAGAACGCGCCGCGCCAGTGGATATCACGGGAGCCGTGCAGCGGTAACATGCGATCCTCACAGGAAGAAAGTCTTACCCGTGGCGGTTCGATTCACACCTCGGGTGCCTTTCTGTGTGAGGTTTGTGTGGTCTCCCCCTGTTCTGCCTGGGTTTCTTCCGGGGTCTCCGGTTTCCTTCCACAACTTAAAAAAAATACTCATTAATGAATTCGCCGATACCATCGTGATATATGGCGCCGGCCAAACCGCCTGGCTGCCTCCTCCGCCTCTCTGTGCTTTCCTCGCGCCTCTGAATCGTTCTCTCGTCGAATGAGTACCTTTGACAGTGAGTGAATATGTGCGCGTTATAAATGTAAAATTATTATTATTATATAGGAGGCGGTGTCTGGCGAATGTTGGTGCCGGCTAACTTGCGCGGCTGCCTTCACCCCACCTCTCTGCGGTTTCCTCGCTACGCCGCAGATTCTCTTCGAATAACTTTGCCGTCGAGCGAATTATGTGCGGCGCGTAATAAATTGTATTTGTTGTATTTTTTTGTATTTTTTTCTTTCGTTGTTGACATGCCGTCCTCTTCGCGGCCCTTGTGCAGCGCTTTGTGACCCTCGGGTGAAAGGCGCTATATAAAATGATATTATTATTACTATCATTAGTATTACCCCTACACAAGAGGTCAATTCCCTCTGTGGTGCCGCGCGTCCGTACGTTTAACAAGATATCGCCGACAGTGGTTCCCAAAGTGTGCGCCGCAGCTAACTCACAGAAGCACCGTGGGGATATTGCAAATTTATTATATTCTTCTGACTTTGGGGGCGCCGTGGAAAAAATCCCGATACACCTGAGGGTCGGCGTGAACCGAGACAGTTTGTGAACCCACCGGCTTACGCGCAGGCGATTAGTTTCGGGAGACGGCGGGTTTCTGGGGAGGCCCGTCATCCAGCAGCGGAGAGCTCGCAGCCTATGCCGATCGTGACGATGTGGCCGCAGGACGGCGACCCAGGGCGGCGGCGGCGCGGTGATCGCGGGGGTCGCGGCGGAAGGGCGAGCGGCGGCGCGCTTCTCGCCGTGGCCCGAGTGGAGCGACGCGGAGGTCAACGCGGAGAAGTGGGACGGGCCGCGCGCCGGCGGCGGCAAGGACAAAGCCAGGAGCCCCAGCCTGGTGCGACAGCCTCCCACGTCTGTCCGGGCGGCCGTCTCTCCGTTCATCTGTCTGTCCCTCTGTCCGTCCCTCTGTCTGTCCGTCCGTCAATACGTCTGTTCATGCGTCCGCGTCGCGATCCCTGTCAAGTAATACTTGGTATTACCTGCAAATTCTACCAAACACTTCGAAGCCGAGCTGAAAGACAACGACGTCCAGAAGCTCAACAGATGCCAGAAGCTCCTCAGTCTGGAGCAAGAAGAGAGGCCAATGCCCGCCGCCTTTAAGGCCAGCACTGACTATTATATCTCTAAATGTTGAAGGGATGTCTGCAACTAAAGAAGAACTTGTTGCAATGGGAACCTGTCATATAACCATCACGCTTCGAAGAATCGAATCGAATTCGAATGCGTCCGTATGTCTGTATTTTCGTCCGTTTGTCTGTCTGTAAACATCCATCCGTTGGGAGTGAGCTGTCTTTCCAAACCCTGATGACGTTGGGTGTAAGTTCCAAGGAAACGTCGGTAACATCTTTGAAGGTAAGTGCTGTGTGTGCTCGCTTGTTTCCTCAACATATCGACGGGTGCACAACACTTACATACCTTTTTCGCATGACCTAAACTCATAAACAGCGCTTTACTATGGATCCATCTGTTCGTCTGTCTGTTCATCTGTCTCTCTGGCCGTCAATATGTCTATTCATCCATCTGTATGTCGGTACTTTTGTCCGTTTATCTGTCTTGTCGGGCTGTAAACATCCATCTGTCTATTCACCTGTCCGTCTGTCTGTATATCAGTCTTTGCTGTCCATCCCGCCTTCTATTTGTCTATCCGTACCTCAGTCCGTCTGTCAGTCCATCTGTCTTTCCATCTGAACCACGGCTTATCGTAAACGAGCGGGATCGATTCGTCGATCAAGTGGATTAACCACACTGTACTTGACTGATTTTGTTTAAAT
>JAZEWU010000045.1:4486421-4504124 GCA_036362915.1 Geotria australis | reverse complement strand
ACCACATGATATCCAGCAACAGCCCACAACTAGCTAGTCAAGAACGAACAACAGACAACAGCACGTCAACAACAGCCAACAGCAACAACAACCCGATGCCTTCAACGTGGAGCGATGGAACCGTCGCGATGGAGAGAGGAGGAGGAACGCTCGATACGGCTTTCCCGAAAAGAGCAGCTCTCGAGCGGAATGATCGTACATCCAGCCGTGACAAGCCCACATCGGCAAACAAACAATTGCGAACGACAGGAACGAACACCAAGGAACAAATAATAGCAGCGCGAAGCAATGGCCATCCTCAATCAACGCGAACAAACAGCAACGTGTCAACCTAACAATAGCAAAACAGCCGACTTTCGCCGCTAAGTTACGGCGGTGACGTCGCCACGACGCTTGTGCCAGGCCGGGTGCACCGATCGCGCGACGGGTCGAAGGCTCGCTTGACGGGAGCAATCGCCAACGAGCAAACAGCGGCAACATCAACCAACACGAACACAACAACTACCACCAAACTACCGCCAACAACCAAAAAGCAGCCACCAGACAACAGCTAAACAACGACGACGAAACAGCAGCCAACATCAACCAACAATCCACGCAACAGCCAAGCAACAACGCAAGCCAACACCCAAATGGCCAACAACAACTTACGACGAAACAGCCAACATCAACCAACAATCGATACAACAGCCAACAACGACCAACGCGCAACTACCAAGCAGCAGCCAACTTCAAACAACAACGACCAAACAACTGAAAAACAGCCAACATCAACCAACAATCCATACTGCGGCCAACACGCAATCCACCAGCCAGCGACAATAACAACGGTCCAACAACCATTCAACCAAGCAACGACCAAACAACGGCCAACATCAACCAAGAATCCACCAGCAATCGAGCAACAATCCACGAAGCAGTGCGTGTGTGTGTGTGCAGTGAGTGTGTGTGTGTGTGGGCAGTGAGTGTCCGCGTGTGTCAGGGGGGCAGTGTGAGCTCGCACACACACACGCACACATCCTCCGCACCTTTCCAGGCGCGCCGCTCCCCCCTCTGCTCGGCGCTGTCCCCTCGCTCCCCGCGTTCTCCCCGCGTCTCCAACCCGCTCTCGGTGCCGTCCCCGCTTCGCTCTACCGGCGAGTGGCTGAGCGCGCGCGTGAAGTGCTCGTCCACCTCGCTCGAGATGTCGCCGCGGAAGTAGGTGAGCAGGAGGCAGCGCGAGGTGAGGTACTGAGCGGCGGGTACCCGCTCCTTGTCACGATGCTTGGGCTGCGACGGCCCGGCGTCTCCCGACGAAGACGACGAATTCGCCGGCTCGGCCGGTGTCGCCGTGGTCTCCTCGTCCGTCCCGGCTTCTCCGGGGTCTCCGGGTTGCCCGCCCGGTTGCCCCCCGGGGTCGTGCTCGCTGCCGTGGGACCTTGCCACCCGAGTGCTGACCTCGGGCGGATGTTGCTGCCCCTCGAAGGGCGCGCAGCCCGGGTTGATGCCCTCGAAGAAGTCGCCCATCTTGCCCGGGAAGAACTGGAGTTTCTGTCGAGTTCGAGTTTACGCGGAGCACGTGATAACACGCGTGAGACACGTGGGCAGTGAGGTTCTTTGGCTAGACATACAGTCTATAGTCTACACATACAGTCTTATACTAAGAATAATAAATAATAATTAATATGTTTACATTTATAACGCGCGCATATTCATTCACTGTCGAAAGGTACTCATTCGACGAGAGAACGACTCAGAGGCACGAAGAAAGTGCAGAGATGCGGAGGAGGCAGCCAGGCGGTTTTGCCGGCGCCATATTGCCACACACTGCTTCCTATATATTATGATGTTATCGGCCAAACAATTAATGAGTGTTTTTATCCTCTGGCTTGGACGGTTGGTGCGGGTCAATGGTGCCATGCCGAGATGTTGGCTCTCTCTCTCTCTTCCAATCTGCGTCTGCTCGGGTACATCTGTTCCCTCCTTGCTTGTTGTAGAATTATTATTATTAGTATTATTTATTTCCGCTGTCCTTATGTCCTATAATTTATCGCTATTGCTTCATTGTCAGTTAATCTGTCTTGGTGTTATTGACATGCCCGTTCTCACCACAGCCTTGTGCAGCGCTTTGTGACCCTCGGGTGAAAGGCGCTCTAGAAATGCTATTATTATTATTATACAACAATAATAATTTTACATTTATAACGCGCACGTTATTCACGCACTGTCGCAGGTACTCATTCGACGAGAGAACGATTCAGAGGCGTAGCGAGGAAAGCACAGAGAGGCGGAGGAGGCAGCCAGGCGGTTCTTCTGCACGTAGCCTTGCCCAACAGTTCAGCCCAGAGCATACAGTCCATAGCAGTGGTTCCAAAACGTTCTCGCTTCACGGCGCCCTTAGTGTACCAGGATTTTTTTCCACGGCGCCCAAAGTCAGAAAATATCAAATGGGCACATATCAAACATTTGGAATATCTCGCTGTGGTGGCCCTGTGAGTTAGCCGCGGCGCACGCTTTGGGAACCACTGCTCTATAGTCTGTACACAGAGTCTATAGTCCTCGTGCACCTAGCCTGGCACAGCAGTCAGCCCATGGTACCTGTTGGTAGCAGCAAAGCTTTGACACTTCACATGATGCCCCCCCCGCCCGCCTCCCATCATTTAAGCGTCCCAAAATAATCGTTCTTTTTGCTCATTAAGTTATGTTTGAAAGAACCGCTTAATCATGAATCGAGCCGTGAAAACCCTACACCATTCCATCCATCCATTTTCTAAACCGCCTGTCCTGGTGAGGGTCGCGGTGGCAGCAGTCCATTCCAACTGCTACACCATTCCAACTAAAAATAATAATTGATCGACTGCATATCAATAACAATCTTCTTATTTTCGATTCTTCGAAGCGCAATGGCTACACGACAGTTTCCCATTTCTTTACACAGTTCTTTGTATTTTTATTGAACTCTGCAAGGTCTTTTGAGCTGCAGAGGTTGGGTTAGTAGAGCACAGACAAGGCAGTACTCCATAGTATGGTCTGCTTCTCCACATTCACAGGTGGTTGGGATCAAGGTAGAAGCGTTCACGTCGCGATCCCTGTCAAGTAATATTTGGTATTACCTGCAAATTCTACCAAACATTTCGAAGCCAAGGAGCTGAAAGACAAGGATGTCCAGAAGCTCAACAGATGCCAGAAGCCCCTCCTCAGCCTGGAGCAAGAAGAGCGGCCAATGCCAGTCGCCTTTAAGGCCACCACTGACTTATATCAATAACAATGCATTTGATGATGTGTTTGGATAAAATAATGAACGTGCTGTGTGCCGATGATGATTGGAGGGTGAGACCGTTATTCATATGAGAATTGCTCTCCATAGCTGCTCTTTCGGGATAGCCGCCTCGAGTGTTCCTTCTCTCTCGTTCGCGACGTTTCGCCTTCCCACGTTGGAGGCATCATCAGAACATCTGACCGGCTATGGAGAGCGGATTTAATCAGACGTCGAGCCGTGACAAACCGACAACAGTGCCTCTTACACTGTTGACATAGAACACAGGTGTATGTGTTTTTATATACTGTACGTGCCTATGTCGGGGATCAAGGTAGAAGCGTTCACGTCGCGATCCCTGTCAAGTAATACTTGGTATTATCTGCAAATTCTACCAAACGCTTCGAAGCCGAGTTAAAAGACAACGATGTCCCAGAAGCTAAACAGATGCCAGAAGCCCCCTCAGTCTGGAGCAAGAAGAGAGGCCAATGCCCGCCGCCTTTAAGGCCAGTACTGACTATTATATCTCTAAATGTTGAAGGGCTGTCTGCAACTAAAGAAGAACGTGTTGCAATGGGAAACTGTCATATAACCGTCACGCTTCGACGAATCGAATCGACTTCGAATGCCTATGTCGGAACGCCGTTGCTTGAGACACTACCCGTTTCTAGATGTGTATTAATAGGTGCTACTCGCTAACGGCACTTGACCCTACAGTCTGCTAAGGCCATCCGGGGGATCTTGGTCTGTTTATTAATACGAACAATATGATAATTTTTGTATAAATTCGTTACGTTACAATTCGGTATTTTATCGTTGTGGGTTTTTTTTCTTTTTTAAGGAAGCGTGGTACTTCGACCGTGCAAGACAGGTGTGATGTCAGATTATCAATACAGTATATGTAGACTGTCTACCCGTGCATCGCAGCAGGAAGGCACCGGGTTCGATTCCCGGCCCGGGCGCCTTTCTGCGCGGAGTTTGCATGTTCTCCACGTGTCCGCGTGGGGTTGTGTTTGCCAGGTTACTCCGGTCTCCTCCCACCGTCCAAATGCAATCTGCCCGTGTTAATTGTCCTGCTGACTAAAATGCCCCCCTCCCCCCCGTGACGTTGTAACTTGCTTACTTCTCCCCGCTGTGGACAACTGTTATAAAGAGCCACACAGGCTCAACGGTTCCTTGCAGCTTAAATACAAACCGAGTGACTGCCGTGCTGGGTGTGTATATCTGTATTTATACGAGCGAGCACAAGCGCCGCTCTGTTTTGCATCTCCAAACGTGACGAAATAAAATCGTGCAACACGTAAGACCATCGGCTGTAAATTTAACACCAAGGCTTTTCACGACCAATGTTATCCCATAGTCTAGCTCTTTTAATGAGTTAGGTTCACGTATACGAGTATATTAATAATAATGATAGCAATTTATAGAGCGCCTTTCACCCGAGGGTCACAAAGCGCTGCACAAGGGCCGCGGAGAGAACGGCATGTCAACAACGACAGAAAAAAGAGCTAATAAAAAAACCAAAGCAACAAAAAATTAGATGATTAAGGCTGTCGTAAACCAGCTTTTAGCGAGCCCACAACACCTAGAATGAAGGTACGACGTTTCGCTGATAGTTGCGATAAGCTTCATCAGGAACAAAGGATCTGAGAAGTCCACTGATCCCCATTACGTAGGTAGAGGGGAAAGTCAACATCGGCTCTGTTGACTTTCCAGATTGATGCTACGGAGCACTCCGGCGTTACGCGAGCACCCTCCGGACCGGTTTACACTTTCGTGTCTGTGCTGCTCACTAACGGCACTCGACCCTACAGTCTGTTAAGGCTATACGGGGGGATATTTGTCTTTTATATGGTGGGGAGCGTGTGGCCCAGTAGTTAGCACGCTGGGCTACAAATCTGGCCACCCGAGTTCGAATCCTGCTCACGACCAACACTACCAGTGACGATTTTCCGAACCGGTCCTGGGCCTCCCCCTAGGTCGACTCAGCCTCAAATGAGTACCTAGCACGGTGTGTAAACCTCGCCACTAGGGAGACATCAAAGGCGGCCGGGCGTGGTGCTGGTCACCCACCCCCTCGTGTGCCGTGTCGACCTTCATAGGTGCTCGCTAACGGCACTTGCCCCTACAGTCTGTCAAGGCTACACGGGGGATCTTTGCGTGTTTTTTGTGTACATATATATGTGTCGGGAGTTGTGTTGTCGCGGTGAGCGGCTCAACCCGCAGATCCGAGTTGGAATCGCGCTCACGGCCACCAACACCAGTGACGGTTCCCTGAACTGGTCCTGGGCCTCCCCCCCCCCCCTAGGTCGACTCGGTCTCAAATTAGTACCTGGCACGGCGTGTAAACGTCGCCACTAGGGAGATAAAGGCTGCCGGCCGTGATGCTGGCCTTCATCGGTGCTAGGCGCTCGCATCACTTGCCCCAACAGTCGAATGAAGGCTGTACGGGGGGTCAAGTGCCGTTAGCGAGCGCCTCTGAAGATCGACACGGCACACGCAAAGGGTGGGTGACAAGCACCACGCCCGACCGCCTTTGTCTCCCTAGTGGCGAGGCTTACGCACCGCACCAGGTTCTCAGTTGAGGCTGAGTCGACCTGCGCGTGTCCGCGTCTCGTCCATGACTCGTGGCGCGATACACACCGACCTTTCAGTATATTCGAAGCAGCCTTAATCATTTTTTTGTTCCTTTGGCTTTTATTTTTTTTCATTGTTAACATGCCGTTCTCTTCGCGGCCCCCGCGCAGCGCTTTGTGAACCTCGGGTGAAAGGCGCTATATATAAAACGCTATTATTAGCATCATCATCACCATCATCCGGTGCCGTGTCTGGTCTGAGTCAAGCTCGATCGTCCCTGCAGAGTCGACCATCTCATAATTATAATAATTATTTCACATTTATAACGCGTGGCACCATATTCATTCAATGTCGAAGAGAGAAACGACTCAGAGACGTAGCGAGGTTAAGCGCAGAGAGGCGGAGGACGCAGCCAGGCGGTTTGCCGGCGCAAACATATTGCCACTAAACACTGCTTCCTACATATTCTGATGTTATCGGCCAACGACTTAACGAGTGTTTCATGTTAAGTTGTGGGAGGAAAACCGGCGAACCCGGAGGAAACCCACGCAGAACACGGGAGAGACGGGAATCGAACCGCTATCGGGCAAGACCATATTTTAATTATTGTCAGCAATTCGCGCGTTCGTTGCGTCGCACGAGTTCCGAAAAGAGCTTCCATTCAGTGTTTGAAGATCGTAACACCTTTCTCATTGCCAGAAAGTGTAAAAACTTCGTATATTCTACTCACTGGGTATGTTTCTGCTGTAATAATAAACGTCTATCTATATCTATCTATTTTGTGAGACGCGGTTGTTACCGCTGCATAGACACCCGGTTAACTCCCGTTCCCACCCCCCGTGTTCCCCCCTCCCCTCCCGCGTTCCTCCGCCGCTCGGTCACGGTCTAAATGAGTGTGCGCACTGCGGGGCGGCGCGTCGCTGTAATGCAGGGCAATCATTCATTTGTTGTCGCAAGAGGGGGATCGCGTCGCTCGCGGATTCCTTCCGAAAGCTGTTCGGCCACGCGGGCAACAGCAGCAGGAGGAGGAGGAGGCCATGTGGCCTGGAGAGAGAGCGAGAGTGAGCGGAGGAGAGATTTGGCATCACGCGAGGCGGTGGTGACATCAGACACCGAGACGTGATGTTACCTCTAGCCCGAGCTGCCCTCGGGTGTCAGTCCGTCACCGGCTTGGCAGAGGAGCCGAGAGCTTGCTCTTTCGGGATAGCCGTGTCGTTGAGCGTTCCTTCGCGAATGTTTCGCCTCCCGCGGCCGAGAAGTCTGAAGATGCCTCTCCCTTGGCGGGAGGCGAAACGTCGCGAAGGAGAGATGGAGGGGAACGCTCAGTGACACGGCTATCCCGAAATAACAGCTTTGGAGAGCAATTCTCACTCTTCGATCCGTGACAGACCTACATCAAGTTCATCATCATCATCATCGATCGTACTTATGTAGGTTTTCACTGCTCGATTCATGATGATTGCTCTTCAGAGATGTTCTTTCGGGATAGCCGTGTCGAGCGAGTGTGGAGCGATCTCCCATCATCTGGCCCGATGACGCTTCCAAAAACGTTGGAGGCGAAACGTCGCGAGGGAGAGCCGGAGTTCGCTCAGTGACACCGCTATCCCGAAAGAACAGCTCGATAGGGCACTCCCTGTGCAGTCCATTCTCTCTGTCTTCCTGTCTCTGTCCCTATGTCTCTCCCTGTCGCTCACCCTCCCTCCCTGTCTCCCTCCGTGTTTGTCTTCAAGGAAGTGACGGCCATCTGACGGGACGCTGGCAGATTTTTGCCGCTCTTAAGATTGCCAGTTTCACGACCTTTCAGTATATTCGAAGTAGCCTTAATAATTTATTTTCTATTGCTTTGGTTTTTATTGCTTGTTTTTGCTTTCGTTGTTGACATGCCGTCCTCTTCGCGGCCCTTGTGCAGCGCTTTGCGACCCTCGGGTGAAAGGCGCTATATACATTGATATTATTATTATTATCCGGACTTTCCAAGCTCGAATGTTATTCTATTCAACTTTATCTGACGAGCTCTAGGGTTGAGACTCGCTCCCCGTAGCTGTTCACTCGGTATAGCCGTGTCACTGAGTGCTGCTTCTCTCTCAATCGCGACGTTTCGCCTGCCACGTTTCGAGGCATCTTCAGGCATCGATGCGGAGCGCCATACTCCGAGCCGTGAAACCCTCCAGCAACGTATTAGCTACGTGTTGTTTTGTCCCTCTAGGGTGTTTTAATCAAACTGCGCGCAGTTCGTTTGAAGTATGTTTGTCAACATTAGGCTCTGTAGCTTTGTAGCGCGACCTCTGGGTGCTAGGCGCTTTAGAAACGAAAATGACTTCTATTGTTATTGCCAGACGCCCGGACAAAGGGAAACTCTATATATTTCCTCGCTCGCTCGCTCGGGGAAGCCGCTCGGAACCCGGTGCGTTGTTCAAAAGATAAATACAAAGACAAATCTCCCGGCCCGCATAGCCTTGACAGGCTGTAGGGTCAAGTGCCGTTGGCGACTCGCACCTATAATGACCAGCACGGCGCAACGAACGGGTTGGTGGCCAGATCTGCATCGCTGCTCTTTCGAGATAGCCGTGTCGATTATTCTTTCCCTGTATTGATTCGAATTCGATTCTTCGAAGCGTGATGGTTATATGACAGTAGTTTCCCGTTGCAACAAGTTATTCTTTAGTTACAGACAGCCCTTCAACATTTAGAGATATAATAGTCAGTGCTGGCCTTAAAGGCGGCGGGCATTGGGCCTCTCTTCTTGCTCCAGACTGAGGGGCTTCTGGCATCTGTTGAGCTTCTGGACATCGTTGTCTTTCAGCTCGCCTTCGAAGTGTTTGGTAGAATTTACAAGTAATACCAAGTATTACTTGACAGGGATCGCGACGTGAATGCTTCTACCTTAATCATTCAACTTTTGTTGCTTTAGTTTTTTTTATTAGTTTTTTTTTTCTGTCGTTGTTGACATGCCGTTCTCTCCGCGGCCCTTGTGCAGCTCTTTGTGATCTTCGGGTGAAAGGCACTCTTTTATTATTATTATTATTACCTCCATAGCTGCTCTTTCGGGATAGCCGTGTCACTGAGCCGTCCCTCCTTCTGTGCTGATGTGGGTTTTGTCGCGGCTGGATGTGTGATGAGAATCGCTCTCCACAGCTCGACACCGCTGCCATACGCATCATCGAAGGCAGCAGCAGCAGCAAGAATACTTTGTTTAGGGTCTTAAGTCGGATCCGTTTTTCTTGTCGGAGGCTTTGGGATTTACACCGGACCATAAGAATTCTAACCACGCGTAAACACTCGCGCATTAGCATAGCAGACGCTCCTGCGACCCGCTCTCTGACGGAGCTCTCCCGGAGCGAGGAAACTCCTCCAAAGACACAGATCCCCCGTATAGCCTCAACAGACTGTAGGGTCAAGTGCCGTTAGCGAGTAGCACCTATGAAAGTCGACACGGCGCACACAGAGGGGGTGGGTGACCAGCACCACGCCCGGCCGCCCTTGTCTCCCTAGTTTTACACACCGCACTAGGTACTCATTTGAGGCTGGGTCAACCTAGGGGAGACCCATGACCGGTTCAGAAAATCGTCACTGGCGTTGGCCGTGAGCGGGATTCGAACTCGGGTTAACTAGGTTTGCAGCCCAGCGCGCTAAATCCTCCACGCCACGGCACCACAGCACCCGGTGCGTAAACAACGCCACCGGGGAGACAAAGGCGGCCGGGCGTGCTGGTGTTGCCCACCCCATAGTGTGCCGTGCCGGCCTTCACAGGCGCTACTCGCTAACGGCACTTGCCCCCACCAACCGTAAAGGCTACACGGGACATCCTTGTTATTTTTCTATACACCTATGAGTATGATCCTGTTTGTGTGTACACGTGTGTAAAGTAACAGTAGTGGTGAACGATGGCTCAGTGGTTAGCGCGCCGGGCTACAAACCTGGCTGGCGACCCGAGTTCGAATCCCACTCACGGGCAACACTAATTACGATTTTCTGAACCAGTCCTGGGCCTCTCCTAGGTCGACTCAGCCTGAAACGAGTACCTAGTGCGGTGCGTAAACATTGCCACTCGGGAGG
Source organism: Geotria australis (assembly GCA_036362915.1). Lineage (NCBI taxonomy): Eukaryota > Metazoa > Chordata > Hyperoartia > Petromyzontiformes > Geotriidae > Geotria > Geotria australis. Next base: position 4,494,256 of record JAZEWU010000045.1, on the reverse strand, counting down.
CAAAGGCGGCCGGGCGTGGTGCTGGCCACCCACCCCCTCGTGGTGCCGTGTCGGCCTCCATAGGTGCTACTCGCTAACGGCACTCGCCCCTACAGTCTGTTAAGGTTATACGGGAGGTGGGGGGTCTTTGCCTCTATCTTTACACGCCGTGTACACTTTGCTCATGAATGGGACTCGCGAGTTGTAAGGCATACTTTGGTGGCGCGCTCACAATGCCGTACGCCTCGCGGTGAACGTGGCTGTTGTGTTTGGGTCACCGCAGCCAGCCAGCGTTACTCATCACAATGTAGATCATATATCACATCATATATTGTCAGAAACCGCTTAGTCCTGTACAGGGTCGCGGTGAGCCAGAGCCCATCCCGGCAGACACAGGGCGCAAGGCAGGGATATACCCAGGATGGGACGCCAGTCCATCGCAGGGCACCTGGGGCAATTTACTCAGTAGGCCAATTAACCTGGCAGCGTGTCACCGGACGGTGGGAGGAAACCGGAGTACCCGGAGAAAACCCACGCGGTCGCGGGGAGAACGCGCAAACTCCGCACAGAAAGGCACCCGAGCCGAGATTCGAACCCGGGACCTTCTTGCTGTGAGGCGGCAGCGGTACCCACTGCGCCACCGTGCCGCGCCTCATCACAATGCCTCCCCGGCTAAACTCTGCAAATCGCACGCCGCGCGATCGCCTGATGCGTTACAGGCGCGCCGGTTCACGCCACATTGTACTCTGCTCGAGCGATCGACAGTCACGGTGCCGTGTGGTTGTGTCAGCGGTCACATCCGCGCCGCCTCACAGACAGAAGGGCCTGCCCGACGCGGCGCGGTTCCAGCTTTGAACGCTGGCTCCCGTCTCTGACACTGGTTCCCGTCTCTAACGCTGGCTCGTTTCTCTAACGCTGGCTCCTGTCTCTACCGCTGGCTCGTTTCTCTAACACTGGCTCCTGTCTCTACCGCTGGCTGCTGTCTCTAACGCTGTTTCCTGTCTCACTGGCTCCTGTCTCTAACACTGGCTGCAGTCTCTACCGCTGGCTCGTATCTCGAACGCCGGCTACTATTTCTAACACTGCTCCTATCTCGAACATTGGCCCCCTATCTCTAACACTGCGCCCCTATCACTACCCCTCCCAGTGTATACGCAGTGGTAACATCCGCGCCTCCTCACAGAAATGCAGGTCTTCCCTGAGGGCAGTTTTATTCCTGCAGGGCTAGTCCTCGGATGGGACGCCAGTCCATCACAGGGCGCGGGCGGGAAATGTAGTCCGCAGGCCAATCAACCTATGCAGCAGCATGTCTTTGGACTGTGAGAGGAAACCAGAGTGCCCGGCGAAAACCCGTCGCTCGTCAAACGACACTGAACGAATACCGTCCCACGCGGCGTAAACATTAGGGCGATTTAAATCTAATGTTCCAATGTCGTGGGGGGTGCGCGTTAACTGCTGCGCCACCGCTCCTCTCTCTCGCCCCCGGGAGGGGGGGCGGTTATTTTTCTATGAATTCACCTGTTGTCGAACCCCGGCTGTGGCCACAGCGAGACCCAGCCACGGCTGGGGTTACCCTGGGGTTACCCTCTCTCCCCGCGGGGTGCACGTTGCCACATTCATTACACGAATGCCCGCCTCAGCGCGTTTTGCAAACATAATTAATCCAGCCATTTTCAGAAACCGCTTCATCCTGTACAGGGTCGACTCAGCCTCAAATGAGTAACGGGTGCGGTGTGTAAACATCGCCACTAGGGAGACAAAGGCGGCCGGGCGTGGTACTTGTCACCCACCCCCTCGTGTGCCGTGTCGATCTTCAGAGGCACTCGCTAACGGCACTTGACCCTGCGGTCTGTTAAGGCTATACGGGGAATCTTTGTCTTATCCATCCACCCATTTTCAGGAACCGTATAATCCTGTACAGGGTCGCGGTGAGCCGGAGCCTATCCCGGCAGACACAGGCGGCAAGGCAGGGCTATATCCAGGATGGGACGCCAGTCCATCGCAGGGCACCTGGGGAAATGTAGTCAGTACACCAATTAACCTGGCAGCATGTCTTTGGACGGTGGGAGGAAACCGGAGTGCCCGGCCAAAACCCACGCAGACACGGGGGAGAACATGCACACTCCACACCACACAGAAAGGCCCCCGAGCCGGGATACGAACCCGGGACTTTCTTGCTGTGAGGCGGCAGCGCTACCCACGACACCAGCGTGCCGTCAAACAGAATTAATATCTCACGAAAACGAGCGTGCGTTTGCAAGACTCGGTTCATCATCTCTGTGCAAATGTTGCCCGGTCTTTATGGCTGACAGAATACATCTGTGTGTGTGTGAGGACCCCCCCCCCATCCATCCACCGCCTGCCTTCGCGGCCAGCGCTAGCCCAGTGGTTCGCGCGCTGGGCCACGAACCCAGCGAGCCGCGTTCGAATCCCGCTCACGGCCGATAGCCATTGGCGATATTTTGCACCGGTCCTGGGCCTTCCCATAGGTCGACTCGGCTTCAAATGAGTAGCTGGTGCGGTTGTGTAAACATCGCCGCCAGGGAGACAAAGGCGGCCGGGCGTGTTGCTGGCCACCCACCCACCACCCCGTCGTGTGCCGTGTCGACCTTCATAGGTGCTACTCGCTAGCGGCACTTGACCCTACAGACTGTTAAGGCTATATGGGGGATCTTTGGCTTGCCTTCGTCACCGCTGTCGGCCGTGGGCAGAAATGGAACCTCGGGTCGACTGGTTCTTAGCGCAGCGTGCTAACCGCTACACTCCCGCTCCCCATTGCACGTATAACATACATTACACACACAGAGATAACACATGGGCAGTACACACACAGTACACTCACAGTACACACACAGTACACATACAGTACACATACACACGTATCTATACATGTATAAAATCGTAAGTCCTTTGGCGCTTGATTGTTTGATCGCGATAGACTCTTTGTCGCCTTAGCACGCGACCGCGGGCCTTCCCCGGCCACCGGGACCGCTTTCTGTGGTTCGCCCCGTGCCCTCACGGTCCCGTGAAACGCGCCGCCATTACAATACCCAGTTAGGATAAGGCCCGCAGCTATTGCAATCTCCAGTTCGGATAAGCGGCCCGCTACTACAATACCCAGTTACGATAAGCGCCGCCTCCGTTACAATAATAATAATAGCAATTTATATATAGCGCCTTTCACCCGAGGGTCACAAAGCGCTGCAACAAGGGCCGCGAAGAGAACGGCATGTCAACAACGAAAGTAAAAACAACCAATAAAAACCAAAGCAACAACAAAAATAAATGATACAGGCTGCTTCGAATATACTGAAAGGTCGTGAAACTGGCAATCTTAAGAGCGGCAAAAATCTGCCAGCGTCCCCAAGGATGGCCGTCACTTCCTTAAAGACAAACACAGAGGGAGACAGGGAGGGAGGTTGAGCGACAGGGAGAGACACAGGGACACAGAGACAGGAAGACAGAGAGACAGACACGAGGGGGAAACAACGCCAATCCAAATTACTCACTTTGGATGAGCGGCGCCTCTATTACGATCCCCAGCTACGATCAAATGTACCCGGGCAACGCCGGGTCGCCCCTGCTAGTAACACATACATTATTTACACACGGCGCGCGCGTTGGGTCCGCGTGCTAAAGAGTACTCATTCTATCATCATCGTTGTCGCGATGCTCGTGAAAGTAACGGTGAGTCGTGAATGATTATGACGGATGTGACGATGATGATGATGATGAACAACGGAGTCTACAACTCCCGACTCGTCTCATCCAGCCGACCGTGCTGTCGACGCCCTGTCCACGTTCACGTTCACACTCAAAGGCCTCTTTCCCTCTTCTTACGACTGAATGGGGATCCAGGTAGGAGCGTTCACGTCGCGATCCCTGTCAAGTAATACTTTGTATTACATGCAAATTCTACCAAACGCTTCGAAGCCGAGGAGCTGAAAGACAACGATGTCCAGAAGCTCAACAGATGCCAGAAGCCCCTCAGTCTAGAGCAAGAAGAGAGGCCAGTGCCTGCCTTTAAGGCCAGCACTGACTATTATATCTCTAAATGTTGAAGGGCTGTCTGCAACTAAAGAAGAACTTGTTGCAATGGGAAACTACTGTCATATAACCATCACGCTTCGCAGAATCGAATCGAATTCGAACGACTGACTGCGTCTGGCGCAGCGGCTACTCTCGGACCAAACAGCGCGGTGTCTTCGTGTTGTTGGCCGTGCGTGGGATTCGAACTCGGATCGCCAGATTTGTAGCCCGGGGATCTTGTTCTTCGTGTACTGCACGCGTTTCCGACGTGCCGTATCTATTTCTGTGTTTCTGTGTGCTTAAGGATGTACGCTCATATGTGTATATTACTTTGATGGTGGGGGAGCGGTGGTGTTGCGGTTAGCGCGCTGCATCACGAACCCAGCCACCCGAGTTTGACACCAGTCACGATGTTCTGAACCGGTCGTGGACCTCCCCTAGGTCGACTCAGCCTCAAATTAGTACCTGGTGCGGTGTGTAAACATCGCCACTAGGGAGACAAAGGCGGCCCGGCGTGGTCGTGGGGCCACCCACCCCGTCGTGTGCCGTGCCGGCCTTCATCGGTGCTACTCGCTTCTTCTTCTTTGCGATTCTTCAAAGCACGATGGGCAGCTTCTGGACATCGTTGTCTTTCAGCTTGGCTTCGAAGTGTTTGGTAGAATTCGCAGGCAACACCAAGTATTACCTGACAGGGGTCGCGACGTGAACGCTTCTACCTTGCTACTCGCTAACGGTACTTGACCCTACAGTCTGTTAAAGGCTATACGGAGGATCTTTGTATTTGTACTGTTTATCACATGGTCTTTACAGTTCACACCTGACACAAGTTTACTGTATTACATTTTAATACGTAATTTACTTATGCATGTTGTGCTTACGTGTGAATGTGAAAGTTATACATATGTTTTCATTTGCACAACTGCACCGTGGTTTTACAGCACGCGCAAATAACAAGGATCAGGTCCCCGAAACGTTCTCTGTGTTAATAGCTGTTTGTATTTTTACAGCCACGGTACGGTATATTCGAAGCAGCCTTAGTCATTTATTTTTTGTTGCTTTGGTTTTTATTGGGTTTTTTTTTCTTTCGTAGTTGACATGCCGTTCTCTTCGCGGCCCTTGTGCAGCGCTTTGTGACCTTCGGGTGAAAGGCGCTATATAAAATGCCATTATTGTTAGTATTAATTTGTTAAGTTGTTTTTTTATTATTTTTAATTGTGTTTCCGTCTCACTGCTAACACATTATGAGTAAGCAATACATATATAAGTATGCGTGGGTATCCCCAATGTGTCTTGTTTCCATGGTGCGGCATAAGTCGCCTTACCGAGTGCAATAGAGAGATGAAATCACTTTGTGAGCGATAGTATTTATTAGGTGCTAAAGAAATTAGTCAGTGTTCTCCATCACAAAGAGCCATAGACTCACTCACACAGAGAGCCATAGACTCACCACAAGAAACCCATAGACTCATCACGCAGAGAGCCGTAGACTCACTCACACAGAGATCCGTAGACTCACCACACAGGGGTCAAGGTAGAAGCGTTCACGTCGCGATCCCTGTCAGGTAATACTTGGTATTGCCTGCGAATTCTACCAAACACTTCGAGGCCGAGCTGAAAGACAACGGATGTCCAGAGGCTGACCATCGTGCTTCGAAGAATCGCAAAGAAGAAGAAGACCACACAGAGACACGTAGACTCACCACACAGAGAGCTATAGACTCACCACAAGAAACCCATAGACTCATCACACAGAGACCCGTAGACCCACCACACAGAGACCCGTAGACTCACCACACACTGACCCACAGATTCACCAAACAGAGAGCCACAGACTTACAACAAAAACACGGCTAGCCTCATCGCACAGAGACTCATGTACTCACAGAGACCCATACACCCACACAGAGGATTCATATTTATTAGTTATCACAGAAGTTATTCAAAGTGTCAACCATCGTGTTAAATACACACGTTACATTTTTACACCACTGAACAACAAATAGCGCGGCGGCCGTGACGTGGTTCTGTGTTATTAAGCAAAGTCTACGACTCTTGGCTAATCAAATAAAATATTCTCGGTAAAGCGACTCTGCGATGGACTGGCGTCCCATCCTCGGTGTTCCCCAGCCTTGCGCCCTGTGTCTGCCGGGATAGGCTCCGGCTCACCGCGACCCTGGACAGGATTAAGCGGTTTCTGAAAATGGATGAATGGTATCGCGACTTATGCCGCACACTGTATTTGTAAATCTGTCTGTGTGTAATCGTACCCACGGTGTATTTAACAAATGTATCTCAATGTATTTCTATGTATGCGATCTCTATGTACTGTATATATATATAAATATATATTGCAAATGGTTACCTGTTCTCCGGATTATAAGACGCACCGGAAAGTAAGACGCACCACAAAACTTGCGCCACGCGTGAATGAATTCCTCCAGAGACAAAGATCCCCCGTGTATCCTGGACAAACTGCAGGGTCGAGTGCTGTTAGCGAGTAGCCCCTATGAAGGTCGGCACGGCACACGAGGGGGAGGGTGGCCAGTACCGTGCCCGGCCGCCTTTGTCTCCCGAGTGGCGACGTTTACACACCGCACTAGGTACTAATTTGAGGCTGAGTCAACCTAGGGGAGGCCCAGGACCGGTTCAGAAAATCGTCACTGGTGTTGGTGGCTGTGACCAGGAATCGAACTCGGGTCTCTGTCCGGTTCGTAACGCGGCAATATTTGTATTGTATATATGTGTACTGTATATATAACACACGCAGTTACATACACAGTTCTATATACTAACAGACAGTAATGTACACACAGATAAGGACCGGTTCAGAAAATCACAAAGATCTCCCGTGTAGCCTTAACAGACTGCAGGGCCAAGTGCCGTTAGCGAGTCGCACCTATGCAGGTCGACACGGCACACGAGTGAGTGGGTCACCAGCACCACGCCCGGCCGCCTTTGTCTCCATAGTCGCAACGTTTACACACCGCACTTGGTACTCATTTGAGGCTGAGTCGACCTAGGGGAGGAGGCCCAGGACCGGTTTTAGAAAATCGTCACTGGTGTTGGCCGTGCGCGGGATTCGAACTCGGGTCATAGGCAGGTCTGTAGCCCAGCATAGCGCTAACCGCTGGGCTACCTCTCCACACGGGTGACCAGCACACACACATAGACACAAAGACAAAGATCCCCCGTATAGCCTGAACAGAATTCGACACGGCACACGAGATCGACACGGCACACGAGATCGACACGGCACACGAGGGGGGGTGTGTGACCAACACCACGCCCAGCCGCCTTTGTCTCCCTAGTGACGATGTTTACACGCCGCACCAGGTACTCATCTGAGTACCCAGCATGTCTCGTACCTGTGTGGCGTGCGGGTACGACGAGTAGGCTGCCGATGCCGCGCTGAGGTAGGCGCGCGCAGGTGGCCCGTACGCGTGGTACATGACATCGAGACAACTCATCCCTCCGCTCGGTCGCTCAGCCACGGCAGCGCCCTCCTCACCACCAACCCCGGCCGCTCACCAACCCGCTCACCCACCCGCTCACCCACCCGCCCGCTCAGCCACCCACCCGCTCACCCACCCGCTCGCTCACCCGCTCACCCAACTTCCAAAATTCTACCGTTTGAGATCGTCTTCAATCGATCGCACGCCTCGCCTGACGATCACGGCACCTCGAATCCCCTGCCCGGTGGGTTGCCGTCACGTCCCCGTTAATGACAGGTGTCTCGCTGGGATTGATCGCGCCGAGTCTTCAATTTGATTGCAGAATTGCTCTTCGATTGCTGCGGTTGAGTCCACTTAATTGCGCGCGCGGGGGGG
>JAZEWU010000045.1:4396874-4409961 GCA_036362915.1 Geotria australis | reverse complement strand
GGGGGTCAGAGGGGGGGAGAGGGGGTCAGAGGGGGTCAGAGGGGGTGACCGTGGTGTGTGTCGGCATGAGCCGCTCTCCTCACCTGTCGGGCATTTCCTGCATAGTTCCGGGGATGAGGACGTCGGTGAGGACCTGCGACAACAGAGGAGGAGACCGAGTCAGGACCGCGGACACATCATCAGTGTCGCGGATTCATTATGACGAGGACCGGATCGTTTCGAGAATTTCCGTGAATAGCTGCTCTTTTGGGATAGCAGAGTCAAAGCATTTGCTCCTTCAACAGGCTTGAGAAGCCTGACGATGCCTCCAACGGTGGGAGACGTGAAAGGAGACAGGAGGAAGGTTCCGACACAGTTAACCGGAAAGACCATCTCTTAATTTACGCCCATCGCAATGTTAAACCGTTTTAACAACTTTGTATTCTTTACATTTACGTGGTCACTTATGTCTCGTGCAATGCTGCGTGTAAATGGTCGTCAATTCGGTTTCAGAAAATGGATGGATTATTATTATTAACTCTCTCTCCCTGGCGGCACGGTGGCGTAGTGGGTAGCGTTGCCGCCTCACAGCAAGAAGGTCCCGGGTACGAATCTCGGCTTGGGTGCCTTTCCGTGCGGAGTTTGCACGTTCTCCCCGTCTCCACGTGGGTTTTCGCCACCGGGCACTCCGGTTTCCTCCCACCGTCAAAAGACATGCTGCCAGGTTAATTGGCCTACTGAGTAAAAATTGCCCCAGGTGCCCTGCGATGGACTGGCGTCCAATCCTCGGTATACCCCTGCCTTGCGCCCCGTGTCTGCCGGGATAGGCTCTGGATCACCGCGACCCTGTACAGGATTACGCGGTTCAGAAAATGGATGGATGGATGGGATTCGAACTCGACCTATCGAATGTAGGGCGGCGCGCGCGGCCGAACCTTGTAGAGGATGGAGTCGCAGACGCAGATGATGTCCACCACCGTCGTCTCCTCCAGGAGAGGCAGCAGGTGGCTCGGCATGCCCTGCCAGAAGTGCAGCAAGAAGTTCTGGATCTGAGGACGAGACAGCACACACAACGGTTTTTAGTAGGCCCTTCCCTCCCACTATCACTACACAATACATAAATCCACTTTTAATAATAATAATAATTTTACATTTATAACGCGCGGCACATATTCATTCACCGTCGAAGGTACTCATTCAACGAGAGAACGACTCAGAGGCGTAGCGAGCAAAGCGCAGAGAGGCGGAGGAGGCAGCCAGACGATTTTGCCGGCGCTATCACGTATCTCTCGTGAATGTGATCAATAAACTTGACTTGACTTGGCGTACTGATGTACGTTTTCACGGCTCAATGCACGACGACTGCTTTTCAAAGCGGTGGGAGGCGAAACGTCGCAAAGGTGAGACAGGGGGAACGCTCCACACGGCTATCCCAAACGAACAGCTTTGAAAAGCAATTAGAAATAACGCCGCTGTTTATTACGTTAATAATGACAACGGTGATCGTGATAACGATGACGACGGTCATCATTAATTATTTGGCCAATAACATCCTAATATATAGGAAGCAGTGTATGGCAATATGGCGCCGGAAAAACCGCCCAGCTGCCTCCTCCGCCTCTCTGCGCTTTGCTCGCTACGCCTCTGAGTCGTTCTCTCGTCGAATGAGTCCCTTCGACAGTGAATGAATGTGTGCCACGCGGCGTTATAAATGTAAAATTATTATTATTATTATCACGATGAGGGTGACGCACGCTTCGAGCTCACCTCCTCAAAGTTTCCGTTGATGGCGTTGTCCAGGATGCACTGACAGTGGGTCTTGTACATCATGATCAGCGTGTCCGCCTGGGTCACGCGGAGACACGCGGAGACACGCCTCAAAACAACTCGACAGGGTGGCGCAGTGGTAACATCTGCGCCTCACAGAAAGAATGGTGTAAAATATACGAGGTTTAACTCTTTCCGGCAATGAGAAAAAGTGTTAAGATCTTTAAACACTAAATGGACACCTTTTTGCAAAGGTTCCAGTTTGCAAGCAGCCACACATGCTTGTGGCAAAAACATGCAAATGAATGCTATGATAATGCATTGTCCTTCAAACTAATTGGCCAAACACCAGACAGCATTTTTAGTAGAAAGAATGGTCTTGCCCGAGCAGGTTCGATCGCCGCCTTGGGCGCCTTTCTGCATGGAGTTTGTGCGTTCTCCCCCTGTTCTGCGTGGGTTTCCTCCGGGCTCTCCGGTTTCCTCACACAACTTAAAAAAATACTCGTCAATTACTGGACCGATAACATCCTAATATATAGGAAGCAGTGTGTGGCAATATGGCGCCGGCAAAACCGCCTGGGTGCCTCCTCCGCCTCTCTGCGCTTTCCTCGCGCCTCCGAGTCGTTCTCTCGTCGAATGAGTGCCTTCGACAGTGAATTAATATGTGCGCGTTATAAATGTAAAATTATTATTGAGGACACTGTGGATTAAAAAAATATATATAACGGGCGACGATTCAGGCAGTGGGCCCATCACTGGACTCCCTGTGCGCGTCTCTGTCTCTCACCCTGTCCCTGTCTCTATTCCAGTCTCGTTGCTCCATGTCTCTGTCGCTTGTCTCTGACCCTGTCCCAGTCTCTGTCAGTGATCTCTGTCCCAGTCTCTGTGTCTCTCACCTTGTCTCTGGGCACGGACGGAGGGAGGATGAGGTGGCGAGCACTGGGGAACTCTGGGAGGAGGGTCCCGGTCTTGGAGCTCAGCGAGTACTTCCGCGTGAAGCCTCCCTGTGCAAAGACAAAGATCCCCCGTATAGACTTAACAGACGGTAGGGGCAAGTGCTCTTAGCGGAGTAGTACCTATGAAGGCCGACACGGCACATTAAGGGGTGAATGGCCAGCACCACGCCCGGCTGCCTTTATCTCCCCAGTGGCAATGTTTACACACCGCACCAGTTACTCATTTGAGACCGAGTCGACCTAGGTGAGGCCCAGTACCGATTCATGAAATCGTCACTGGTGTTGGCAGTGAGCGGGATTCGAACTCGGGTCGTTAGGTTTGTAGCCCAGCGCGATAACCGCTGAGCTTCCCACAAGTGCACACACACGTGCGGCTAAAACTGTAATCAATCAGGATCCGGTATTATAACGCAAAACCTAGACACGAGCAACAACAGCATGCACTCTAAACGACCGCACAGGTACGCCCAACACGTACCTCGTTTTTCAGCTTGCTCCCGGAAAACCTGCAAATACAAACAGCCGATGATGAGACACAGAGGCAGAGTGATCTTGCATCACGGTTGCTGCTGGTAAAGCTAATCATAATAAGTAATAAATACAACTTGTGTACTGATGTAGGTTTCCACGGCTCGATTCCTGACAGTTGATTCAACGCTGTTCTTTCGGGATAGCCTCGACACGGGCTGTTCAGAAAGAAAAGCTTTGAAAAGCGACCATTGATGTAACTCACACACACACACTGGAGACAAACAAAGACAAAAGCACACACACGGACGCACACACACGGGCGCACACACACACACCCACCCTGGAGAGACACACACGGACAGACACACACAGGATACACCCTGGAGACACACACACGGACGCACACACACACACACACTGGAGACACACACATACACGGACGCACACACTGCCCGAGTTAGCAGCAGCAGCAGCCCTCCGCCTGCCCCTTATCTCCGTTATCTGCGCGTGTGACGCCGCCGCAGCCACCGCCGCCGTTCTGCCCGGCGCTCCGCTCATCCACCACGCCGCGCCTCCGCAAACACACGCATTAGCCGCATCCGCAGCGTTTGCAGCAGCAGCAGCAGCATTAGCAGCGGCTGTGGCGGCGGCAGCGGCGGCAGCATTATCGGAAGCAGCCCGCCCGCGGTTGTTTGCTCGGCCCGAGTGAGTTGCCGCCGTCGGAGGCTCGTTTACACTCTATTAGCCGCGCCGCGACCCTGCCGTTATTATTAACCTCCCGTGCCGTGCTCCAGAAAATAATAACGACGACGACGATGATGGTGGTGATTTACAAGCCGGCTGTCACGCCGCTGCTGGACGCATGTCGCCCCCGCACTCCCGCGCGCCCGTGTCGGTCGTGGCGGCTGTTCGCTAGCCGGCGGTGGAAGCAACGTAAATATCCTACCGGGTACGGTCGTTTCGCAAATTTCCCCGCTCCCACCTGTACCGTGCTGAATGCTTCGGCCACTTTAATAATAATACAACTTATAACGCGCACAAATTCCCCGCCCAGCCAAAGCAAGGTACATATACTGAGGCGCGGGCACAGATACTCTATTACCGGTATGCCGTACCGAACCGTACTGGCTTACTTGCAAGCTCACTGGTTATTTTCTGCTGTAATAATAAACATCTATGTGTCTATCCGCCTCGATCGCTGGAGGCTGTCCCACGTTTTTTCTACACGTGACAACCCTCTTACTAAACGGCTGTGTCGAGTGGACGTTCTCTGTCGTTGTTGGCGTGCCGTTCTCTCCGCAGCCCTGCGCAGCGCTTTGTGACCCTCGGGTGAAAGGCGCTCTATAAATGCTATTATTATTGCTTTTTACGTGACCTAACTCGTAAAAACAGCTACGCTGTGGATAACATTGGTCACGAAAGCCTTCGTGTTAAATTAAAACAAAACACCGATCCACTCGGGCTTGACGACGCTCACCGGGTGAGGCCCTTCCCGGAGTAGACGGCGTGGTAGTAGGCGCTGCTCTCCTTGATGCCGATCCCGTAATAGTGGTACCTGTGGCGACGACGTTTATTATTGTTAGACAGACGTTAGAGGTTTATTGTTATTACGGCAGAAAAATACCCAGTGAGTTCGCAAGCGCTTACCGGGTTACCCGCGATAAAGCACACACGCACGGTCAAGGCAGGTGCGCGCGTCAAGGATTTCATATGAGCGACACTCGCCGAGTATCATCGTCAACGTGTGAACACTACTGACCAACTAAGTCACTGTACGCAAGAAGCAATGTCTGAATCGATGGGTCCCTCAGTGAGTCCATGGGTCTCTGTGTAACCGATGGGTGTCTATATAATCTATGTGTCTCTATATAATAATAATTTCAATTTATATAGCGCCTTTCACCCGAGGGTCACAAAGCGCTGCACAAGGGCCGCGAAGAGGACGGCATGTCAACAACGAAAGAAAAAAACAATAAAAACCAAAGCAACTGAAAATAAATGATTAAGGCTACTTCGAATATACTGAAAGGTCGTGAAACTGGCAATCTTAAGAGCGGCAACATTCTGCCAGCGTCCCCTAAGATGGCCGTCACTTCCTTGAAGACAAACACGGAGGGAGACAGGGAGGAAGGGTGAGCAACAGGGAGAGACACAGGGACACAGAGACAGGAAGACAGAGAGACAGACACGAGGGGGAAACAACGCCAATCCAAATTAAACAATCAACATTGAAGCACAAGAACACGCAACAGCAAAAAAAACGCACGCACCCACAACAACAAAACACAACATCCATACGCGACACCACGAGGCGAGTTTAGGCAAGGCAGGACTGGGCCAGGAGTAGGCCGCGCAAAACAGACAACAAAAAACAAGCAATAAGAGCATGGCAGACAACAAAACAAACACCAAAGTTACACAGAAACAAACCACCAATCAAAGAGAAAAGGAACAGATGAAAAGTGACAAATGTACAACAAATTAAAGCTAAATAAATACGTAAAACACAGGAAGCGGCAGCCCACGCGCCCCCAGCGCGTGGGCGGCAATAAAAAAAAGACTCCCGGCCTCTGTGTGAGTCTATAAACATCCATGTGAGTTAATGAATTGAACCATGGCTCACAAAGAACACCTATGGGTCTCTACGTGGGTATATTGTCCCCTTTGTTAGTCGATGGGTCTCCCCGACAGTATATGGGCCGCTGTGGAAGTCTTTGGGGGTCTTTGGGTGTCTATGTGAGTCTATGAATCTCCGTGCGAGTCTATATCTCAAACCACTGTCCACGTTGATGAATTACTGGCAGTTGCTTCACACATTGACCCACAACAAGGCTCCTGGTGAAGCCGTCCACTGGCTGACTCAGCCGCCTCCACACCAACACGGGGACATGGACTTTTATTTATTTGTATTTATTTTTGTCAATTCGCGTGTTTATTGTGTCAATGCAGGAATCCCGTTAAGAGCTTGCAAGCTCACTGCGTATTTTTCTGCTGTGATAATAAACACATCTATCTAAACCCCACACAAGAGTATTGGTGCCGGTGAACGTGTGTCGATGAGCGTGTGTCGATTGACCGTGTGTCGATTAACGAGTGTCGATGTAAATCTCACTTGGAGTGACCGCGCGTGCCCAGGCGCCGGGTGGTGAGGTGCGGGAACTTCTGTCGGATCGTCTGCGGGAAAACACAAATCCATTGTCACCATCGTCATCAACATCGTCCTTCATCGTCACACAGGGACCCCCGAGGCGGTGAGTGCGGAAGCTGGGGGGGGGGCACACCCGGCCTCCGTCGGGGGTGCGTGGGGGGCTGTCCCATCAGTGGCGTACAGAGGTTTGGTGATGCCCGGGGCCAACTCCGTCTCCTTGATTGTATGCCCCCAAGACTACTCAAGTATAGGGCCCTAGTTACTGAGAAATGTTGCACTTACTTTTCAGTTCTGTCTTGGAGGCTGCCATTAAAACAAGCCATCTACTGACAACTTTGGGAACTATCACTCATTCATAAAATGAGTTGTCAGGCAGGAAACGTGTCGACGGTCGTCGACAGGGCACAGCGGACGATGAAAAATAACGTCGATCGGCGTCGACGGGGCACCGAAAGAGTTAATCGGCATCACGCACGGTATTTACGTGTAACGGGTTCTCTTCTCTGGTCTCGCTTATTAAAACACGGATCCGCATTCACACCAGCTTGTGGGACTGTTTAATTTCACTCTTTGATTGGATGCCCCCCACCCCGTGAAATGGATGCCCGTGGGCGTCGCCCCCTCTGCCCCCCCCTTCTGCACGCCACTGCCTCGCACCTTGCCGAAGGTGGCTGCGCAGGCCGGCTCCAGGCGCTCCTTGCGGCAGAAGTCGAGGTAGTGAGTGTAGAGGATGCACCGCGGCAGGCACACACCCTCGCAGACCATGTAGTTCTCGTCCAGCCTGCTCGCACAGTCAAAACGTCCCCCGCGTAGCCTTTATTATTATTATCATTACTTTCCAGTTGTCTTTGTGTCCTATTTCCTATAATAATAATAGCATTTATAAAGTGCCTTTCACCCGAGTGTCACAAAGCGCTGCATATGGGCCAAGGAGAGAACGGCATGTCAACAAACGACAAATAACTAACTAATAAAAAAAACAAAGCACCAAAAATTAATAATAATAAAAATACTAGCATTTTATAGAGCGCCTTTCACCCGAGGGTCACAAAGCGCTGCGCATGGGCCACGGAGAGAACGGTATGTCAACAACAACAAAAAAACAAAGCAACACAAGTTTATAATAATAATAGCAGTTTATATAGCGCCTTTCATCCCGAGGGTCACAAAGCGCTGCACAAGAGACCGGCATGTCAACAAACGATAAAAGAAATAAAACAATCCAAAGCAACAAAAATTAAATGATTAAGGCTCCCCAGTGGCAATGTTTACACATCGCACGAGGTGGTGTGTTGTGAGCTCCCTCACACAATCCATCCTGGATAAACCCCCCGGATGGATCTCAGGCAAGCCAGCATGAAAGTTTCAATCTGGCACACACGTTCATTCAGAGGGGTTATTCAGCCTCGAGTGGCAGGTTGGCGCTGTGGTAACATCTGCGCGTCACAGCAAGAAGACCCCCTGTTCGAATCTCGGCTCGGTCGCCTTTCAGTGTGGAGTTTGTGTTCTCCCCCTGTTCTGCGTAGGTTTCCTCCGGGTTCTCCGGTTTCCTCCCACAACTTAAAAAAAACACTCATTAATTACTTGGCCAATAACATCATAATATATAGAAAGCAGTGTGTGGCAATATGGCGCCGGCAAAACCGCCTGGCTGCGTTTTCCTCGCCCCGCCTCTGAGTCGTTCTCTCGTCGAATGAGTGCCTTCGACAGTGATTCAGTATGTGCGCGTTATAAATGTAAAATAATTATTATTACTACTTGCCCCAGCAGCCTGTGGGGGTTAAACGGGGGACCTTTGCCTGCGTGCGTCAGGTACCAGTGCAGCGTGAGAAGACTCTGTCTCTTCTTGTCTCGTCCCGGCTGCGCGAGACAGCTCCCGGCGTCCGGACTGCAGGCTCCCGTCGGCTTCTCCGTCTCCGCGTCCGTCTTTGTCTCCCCGCGGTTGTCCCATCCCAGGTTGCCCGCCGAGGGTACCGCGTCGGATTCTGCGAGACAGGGAGAGAGCAGAGCAGCGGCAAGTCAAGTCAAGTTTATCGATCACATATACAATCCATATATAAGACATGCTGCTGCATAGGTGAATTGGCCTGCGGACTATATTGTCATCGGTGCCCTGTGATGCACCGGCGTCCATCATGAGAATAGCCCTGCCTTGCGCCCTGTGTCTGCCGGGATAGGCTCCGGCTCATTGCGTATAAAATAAAAAGACCCATATTTTCATTTCTGGCGGTGTCGTCGATTTACGGGAGGGCCCAAGACCGGTATTGATATCACGACAACAACCGCTGTTCGCCACTAAGTCGCGGTGACGTCACCACGGCGCCTGTGCCAGGCCAGGTGCACCTTGAGGCAACGCAGAGTGTCGAAGGCTCGCAGACAGGCGGTCATGGGACAGACCCCTGTCCCATTGGCTGCCTGACTGAGATGACTGAATGGGGCACCACCTGTTCTCCCCACCGTGCCAGATTGATATCGCCCGCCACTGATGACGGCTGCAGTCGGGAATAATAATAATAGCATTTTATATAGCGCCTTTCACCCGAGGGTCACACAGCGCTGCACAAGTGCCGCGAAGAGAACGGCATGTCAACAACGAAAGAAAAAACAACCAATAAAAACCAAAGCAACAAAAAATAAATGATTAAGGCTGCTTCGAATATACCGAAAGGTCGTGAAACTGGCAATCTTAAGAGCGGCAAAAATATGCCAGCGTCCCCTAAGATGGTCGTCACTTCCTTAAATACATATACGGAGGGAGACAGGGAGGGAGGGTGAGCGACACGGAGAGAATCGAACTCAGTTGGCCGGGTTTAGTATTTGAGTGCGCTAACCACTGCGCCACCGTTCCCCACACGCACACCCGTGTATATACTCATTAACCCTCACAAAGACAAAGATCCCCCGTATAGCCTTAATAGACTGTAGGGGCGAGTTCCGTTAGCGAGCACCTATGAAGGTTGACACGGCACGAGAGGGGGTGGGTGACCAGCACCACGCCCGGCCGCCTTTGTCTCCCTAGTGGCAATGTTTACACACCGCACTAGGTACTCATTTGAGGCTGAGTCGACCTAGGGGAGGCCCAGGACCGGTTCAGAAATTCGTCACTGGTGTTGGTGGCCGTGAGCGGGATTCAAACTCGGGTCTCCAGATTTGTAGCCCAGCGCGCTAACCACTGGGCCACCGCTCTCCATCACGCACACACACAAACACATTTACTTAACTCATGCACACAAAGGCACCATGCGTACACATTCACTCATTAACTCACGCACAAACACCCTATCACGAAAATACACACTCATCCATACACGCGCATGCACTTCACACACGGAAAGGCAAAGATCTCCCGTGTAGCCTCAACGAACCGTTAGTGCAAGTGCTGCTAGCGAGCACCTACGATGGCCGATACGGCACGCGGCGGGGCGGGTGACCAGCACCACGGCCGGCCGCATTTGTCTCCCTAGTGGCAATGTTTACACATCATACCAGGTACTCATTTAATAATAATAATAATAGAATTGTATAGAGTGCCTTTCACCCGAAGGGTCACAAAGCGCTGCACAAGGGCCGCGGAGAGAACGGCATGTCAACAACGACAGAAAAAAAAACAACTAATAAAAACCAAAGCAACAAAAATTAAATGATTAAGGCTGCTTCGAATATACTGAAAGGCCGAGTCGACCTACGGGAGGCGAGGGAACGATCCAAATAATGTGCAACGTTACAGGTCGTGAGCGGGAATCAAACTTGAGCCACCGGGTTGGTATTGCGGTGCTCTACCCACTGCTCCACCACTCCCGACACGAGACAAAAGTCCCCTGTGTAGCCCATACGGGGTATTGGGGCAAGTGCTGTTAGCGAGCACTTAACGCAACTCTCAAGCGGTGGGTCGTGACCCATCAGTGGGCCGCGAGTGCCACCAACTCCGTGGAGACCGGACCCGAGTGGGCAAAGTAGGCCCTGAGGTGCAGAAGCTTGAGAACCGCTGCGTTAAACCCTTGTTGTGTTCCAGTCCATGTATATGCCAACACCGGGGTCTGAGAGAAACGGCATTTCGATCCTCTATATGTCGTGTGCATATGGCAGAATTTACAACAAAGTTGAATTGAGAATTTAAAATTGAATTTAGCACTGGCATTTACTCACAATGCCCGCTTCTCGCCAGCGGTCACGACCACACGCAGCTTGCCCAGGAAAAGCCCCCACGGGGAGTCTCAGGGCCTCATGTTCAGGAGGGTGCTGCTGCACCGATCACCAAATACTACCAGACTCCAATATCACTACTAACCAGGCTCAAAACCCGCTTGGCTCAAAGCGTTATGGCAACACCCGGGGGAGTCTGAGAGAAACGGAATTTCGATCTTCTATATGTCCCGTACATATGGCAGAATTGACAAAATAAAGTTGAATTGAATTGAAAGTCGAGCGTAAGTTCGGGGGTGTTACGGATCAACTTACCGGATTTAATGCAATTCTGGTAGCCGGGGGCTCTTCCAGAAACCAGGTGCCGAACCACATCCTCCTCCTCCTCCTCCTCTATCGCCTCCTCATCTCGCTCGGCGTCATCCTGGCGGGTGAGCCGGCGCTCGCCGCCGCGCCGCCGCTTCGACCGCGCGCTATGCTCATCTCCCTCGGATAAAAGCCGCTTCAGGGGCATCTTCATGTCGACCAATCTCCGGCGGGAAGGAGCTTGCAGGCGGCGGGCGCGCGGGCGAGGTCGCGACGCGAACCGCGCGGAGGCGCGAGAGAGCGGGCGAGCGCTAAGGAAGCGACGCGACAACGTCGAACGTTCGGAAACGTCCGGCGGACGCCACCAACGCTGGAGGCGAAGCGCCGCCGAGGAGAGACACAGCGAAGGAGGAACGCTCGACGCGGCTATCCGGCTACGGAGAGCGATTCTCGTCAGACGCCGAGGCCGTGACCGACCCGCATCGATACGCGTCGAGCGTCCGTCAACGCCGCTGCCCGAAGAGGAATGAGGCGCGCGCCGAGCAGCGGTCTGGGCAACGGTCCGTCTCCATCGCGGAGAAGCGACGCTACGGGGAGCGCGGCGCGCCGCGTCGCGCCTCCAGATGTGTTCACGGGCTCGCCGGGAGCGATGTCGCCGGGAGCGATGTCCCCGCGGCGAGCGCGGCGTTGACTCCGAAAGGTGGACTGTGGTTCGACGCCTGACCCTGACGGTGACGCGCAGGGGGAGCTGCTGATGCGCTCGCGGTGAGCCGCGTGTCCCAGCCTCGCCAGGTCAATCTGAGGCTCCCATCGCGTCACCCACTCCTCACTCCATCCGCCGCTCCTCCCTCAATACCTCCCTCCCTCGCTCCCCTCCCTCCCTCGCCTCCACGTCTCGTTATCTCGCCGCCCGCCCGAGCGCCCGCCCGCGATAGCGTGTGTAAACCCCAATCGCCCGGCTCGGGGAAGACAAATAGGGCGGGAGTCTTTCCTCATCGCGCAACTCACGTCAACGCTCCGCCGCATCTCGCCTCTTCCAGCCTGGAAGAGTAGGCCAACGTTCACTCTAAACGAGAGCAGAGGGCGCTTTACAAACACTAAAAAATAGAGAATAACATGCGTGTTCTGGCTGTCTCTTAAATCCGGCATTCTCAACCGGTGGGTCGCGACCCATAAGTGGGTCCGTAGAGACCAGACCCAAATAGGCCATGAGGTGCAGCGCTTTGTGACCCTCGGGTGAAAGGCGCTATATAAATTGATATTATTATTATTAAGAGGGGGAGCGGGTTTTCCAGAAGTCCGTTAAATCCGGATGTTTATACGACGACCTGGCAGAATGTTGCCGCTCTTAAGATTGCCAGTTTCACGACCTTTCAGTATATTCGAAGTAGCCTTAATCATTTATTTTCTGTTGCTTTGGTTTTTATTGTTTTTTTTCTTTCGTTGTTGACATGCCGTCCTCTTCGCGGCCCTTGTGCAGCGCTTTGTGACCCTCGGGTGAAAAGCGCTATATAAATTGATATTATTATTATATACAGAGTATAATGGTCGTATCAACTAACAACCTATATTTTCCTGCTGTCTTTATGTCCTATGTCCAATAATTTATCGGTATTGCTTGACTCTCTGTTAATCTGTCTTGATGTTGTTGACATGCCGTTCTCTCCACAGCCTTGTGCAGCGCTTTGTGACCCTTCGGTGAAAGGCGCTCTATAAATGCTATTACTATTATTAGATAGATAGATGAATAGAATTGGAAACCCCCCCTCTCTCCCAACGCGACTCCCATCCCGAGCCCCCCCCAAAATCGAGGCCCCCCCCCAAATCCAGACAGCTTGCGCCCCATCACTGACGTCAGACACTAGCGTGCTGTTTGTTTATAGGAGGCGCTCGCTGGCAGAGGACCACTCCCAGTTTCCTCGTCAATAATTAACGAGCGGCCAGGCTCTCCTCCCAACCCGTCAATCAGGCAGCGTGGAAAAAACACACACTTGGGATCACCGCCGCCGCCGCCTCCTCACAGCAAGAAAAACCCGGGTTCGAATCCCGGCTCGGGTGCCTTTCTGTGTGGAGTTTGCATGTTCTCTCTACCCCCGTGTCCGCGTGGGTTTTCGCCGGGCACTCCGGTTTACTTTCACAGTCCAAAGACATGCTGCTGCTGCTGCATAGGTTAATCGGCCTGCTGACTAGATTTCCACCGGTGCCCTGTGATGGACTAGCGTCCGATCCTGGGTACAGCCCTGCCTTAAGCCCTGTGTGTACCGGGATAGGCTCCGACCCATTGCAACCCTGCCCCCTCACGACTGCCAACCTTGCC
>JAZEWU010000045.1:4298621-4311011 GCA_036362915.1 Geotria australis | reverse complement strand
CCCCCCACGCTGCACAGATTCTCCCATTGAGCGGCGCGCCTCGTGAGCAGGAAGCGACTCTATTCTTCGCCCCAGCCCCTCCGACCTTTTGTCACTCGCGTCGCTGCCAAAGATCTCACTTCTTTAACGGAGGGTCGTTTTCCTGCCAAAGTTACGCAACCGCGGGGAGAAAGCGCGCTTTTTCTTTTCCTTCATTTAAGACGGCGAACCTACTGCTATTGAAACAATTCGGGGTGTGGATTCAACCGCAAATATTTTTTGAAAATAATTTTACATTTATGACGCGCGCATATTCAGTCACTGTCGAAGGTACTCATTCGACGTGAGAACGACTCAGAGGCGTAGCGAGGAAAGCGCAGAGAGGCGGAGGAGGCAGCCAGGCGGTTTTGCCGGCGCCATATTGCCACACACTACTTCCTATATATTACGATGTTATCGGCCAAATAAATTCCGCTAGCGATCCCACGAGTCGTGATTGGTTCCCGTGTTAACGCTCCGGCGAACTGCGGTTCCACAAGTGGTTGCAGGAGTGACGTCGGTAACATCCGCACCACACAGGAAAAAAAGGTCCTGCCCGAGGCGGTTCGATCCCCACCTCGGGCACCTTTCTGTGTGGAGTTTGTGTGCTCTCCTCCCCTATTCTGCATGGATTTTCTCCGGGGTTTCCAGTTTCTTCCTATAACAAAAAAAACCCACTCATTTGGCTGATAACATCATAATATATATGATAGTGTCTGGCAAGTGTTGGTGCCGGCTAACCAAGTGACTGCCTTCCCCCTCCCCGCCTCCCTGCGGTTTCCTTGAGCCAAAGAGTCGGTCTCTTCAAACCAACACCTACAACACTGAACGAATGCTGTGCGCGCTGTGAATTCTAAACTTAATGTGTGCCTTCTTGCAAACTGGACCCTTTGCAAAAAGGTGTCCATTAGGTGTTTACAAGCTCTTGTCTCATTGCCAGAAAGGGTAAAACCTTGTTTTTTTTTTTACACTATCTGTACACTGGCAAAAAGGTGCTTATAGACTTAATTTAATTAATACATTACACACTGGCAGGACTAAATATATGTGCCAGGATCTTAAGTATTAGGTGTTAAATAAATCTACGAATCGACGTATCATTCAATCCTTCCTGGCAAGCCAGCCAAGTGAGTCACATCCTCGTCATTCTTTTGATTGCTGCTACGACAGTGCCCATTTTCCAGGAATGTCTCAATGAGTCTCAGGATTACCTTTATGGAGAGTCCTGCCAAGTTTTCGCACGAGTAAGTGACGTTGCTGCGGGTGTAATTCCAATTGAGTAATTTGTAGATACCTTTTTTCAGCATTGGGATGTTTTCGACCAAAACGAGCTAGTGTATGTTTTTACCTGCCTTCCCCGCCTCTCTGCGGTTTCGTTACGCCTCCGAGTCGTTCTCTATTCCTTCGTTATGCCTCCGAGTCGTTCTCTACATCTTCAAAATTGAATATGTGCGCATTAGAAATTGTAATTACTGTTATCGTCAATATTTAAAAAGCGGATTTCAGGGATGACGCAGTACATCATCCCATCGTCTCTCTTCTCAGAATCTCACCCAGAGATGGCAAGACGCTTGTAAACACGGCAGAATAACACCGACATCCAGAATAAACACCCCATTCCGGGCACAAACATCGCACCGCCTGGCTTTGATACTCCTCGAAGCCAGCGGTGTCACAAATCAACCGCGTCGGAACGCAATCTTCCCAAGTTACTCCGACCCTTCTCGATTTGAGGACTGTGTGTCAATCCGTCCCGTCGCATCAATGCGCCAATCCGCCAGCCGCTTTGCGTTATACGCCCTGGGGCAGGCGCGTCGCGGCCGCGGGTGTTACGGATGTCGCGACACCCGCACTTTCACAGAAACATGCTTCCATCCCCCCCACTTTTTCCTGAGGTAGTCTCATATCTACGGGTAGTCTGATGAAACGAAACTGAGTTCCCAACACGTAACAAGTTAGATTGATTGAACGGCCATTTGACCAACCCACTAGGCCAGCAGGGCGGGAAGAGTAAACAGTTGAAGTACGGTACGCGCGGGGGGCCGAAGGCGGGGGGTTGCGGTGCTCATGTCCCCAACCCCTGGAACCCCCCCACACTTTTAAAATCGCCGCTCCACCCCAGCCCTGGGGCCTTTTTAGAGATACGGCGATTAAACGAAAGCCACCTGCGTGACCAACCTGTCCCACCCTACCTTCTTGACTTGGCAGCGACGGGCCGAGAACTATTTTTCTAACGCGCGAAAGCAGGAAGCCTCTCCGCCACGTAGACCGAATTCCCTGGCGCCGGCTCGGCTGAGAGACAGACTAATAAATAGCGAGGCGCTACGGAGGCAGCCAGGTGAGTCACGCGCCGAAAATCCGAGCCAGACACCGCGCTCGCACCTGTGCGAGGCAAATGCCACTTCTTCTTCTAATAATAATAATAATAATCTACTTTTGTAACGCATGCAATTTCCCCGGGCGCGTTGCACACGTTGATTCGGAGGCGCGGAGCCCTGCTCAGTCGGTTTGTTGTGAGTCGGTGAAAAGGTGACTTTTCAGAGTTTTTTTTAAGGCTGTAGGGGATTGTGTTTGACGCAATATGTGTGGCAGGATGTTTCAGATTGTGGGTGCCGCGACCGAGAATCGGCGTCGCGCGAAGGTTGCGCGTGAGCGAGATGTGCGGAGTAGGTGCCGCGATGAGCTGCGCAGAGTACGGGATTGTGATGCGAGGTATTTAGTGTGTCCTGTGTGGATAGCGCGGTGGCATATTATCGCGTCTGGGTTTGATCCCCGACTTGGGGGCATCGTTCTGCGTGGAGTCTGCATGTTTCCCCCTCCGAGTTCTGCGTGGCTTTCCTCAAGTTGTCTGGATTCCTCTGCGTTCAGAGATGAAGACAAGGCCCCGAAACTGGCCAAACATCCCAACGATAACATATTACCTGCAGATTACTCAATCGGGATTGCACACATAACATCACCGCCGAGGCGGTGGGGGAGTGAGGGTTAGTGGGCTCCACAGTGGTGGGATGCGGGGGAGTGAGCGGCCGTGGAGACGTCAGGCGAAACGTAAATCAAGCAGTAATTGCTCCGGGTTCCCTCCCAACCTTTCAAAGCTCTGCTCCTACGCTCTGACCGGCGACAATGATTAGCAGAGTCCAGCCGCGCTTGGAGCAGCGGAGGTAAATCTTCGCTGGGAGCGGTGGACAGGGCACGGAGTATGACCTCTGACCCACTAATTGCTCAATGATGTCCACGGTGGCTCGGGGGGTCGGAGACTCGACTGACTGCTGCACCGATATCCTTCCACGACTAAGAAAAAACCGAATTAATTCTTCTTCTTTGCGATTCTTCGAAGCGCGATGGTTAGCTTCTGGACATCGTTGTCTTTCAGCTCGGCCTCCAAGTGTTTGGTAAAATTTGCAGGTAATACCAAGTATTACTTGACAGGGATCGCGACGTGAACGGTTCTACCTTGACCCCCACTTCATTAATACCTCATTAATTAATTGGCTGATAACATCATAATATAGAGGCCGGAGTGACTGGAAAATGTTAGCTCCGGCTGGCTGTGTGTGTACATGGTTATTTGTTTAATTTTTGTTTGGTTAATTTGTTATTTTTAAATATTTTTTGTCACTTCGCGTGTTTGTTGTATCGCAGGAATCCCGTAAAGGACTTTCAAGCTCACTCAACCGCCTGAGGACTAGAACGGGACGATCGAAAGCTGCTTTGGCCAGATGGGGCTACAAGACCGGCCCAACCACCTGTGAATGTGGAGAAGCAGACCATACTATGGAGCACTGCCTTGTCTGCACTCTACTACACAACCCCTGCAGCTTAAAAGACTTTGCAGAGTTCAATAAAAATGCAAAGAACTGTGTAAAGAAATCGGAACTGTCATGTAACCATCACGCTTTTCTGCTGTAATTATAAACATCTATCTATCTATCTATCTCTGCGGTTTCCTCCTCGCACCTGCATATCCGTGTCTCGTCCGTGACGCACCGTGACATTTGGGCGAGTTATAACCTGTATCACTATTATCATCATCATCATTCCCAAAAGAGAGAGAAAAAAAACTGATCCTCAGCCAGTGGCACCAACACGGCAGGCACATCTCAACACCCAACCTCGGCCACCCTCACTCAACAGCCCGAGCCTCACCCTGAACTCGACATTACGACAAGAAAGAGCGAGGCTTTGTGCGTGAGGGCGTGCGTGTTCACTTTCAAACACCCCGGGAGTGATAGCTTTCACCACCGGCTTGGCGGTTTACGTGCCTGCTTGGATCTTTGATGGAAGAGACAGGCTGAGGAACACAAAAGAAGCGCAGATTTTTTCTCAGTCTTTTTGTGAGACAGCAGGAGGGTGCAGCGGAGGGCATTGGAAAATTGAATCGCAGGTCAGATAGGGTGTCCATGACAAAAAGTGTCGCGATCCCCGTCAGGTAATACTTGGTGTTGCCTGCGAATTCTACCAAACACTTCGAAGCCGAGCTGAAAGACAACGATGTCCAGAAGCTGACCATCGTGTTTCGAAGAATCGCAAAGAATCAGATGACAAAAAGTCGCCCAGAACACGCCTGATGTGCTCGTATCGCAGAAGCTAAGCCGGGTCGAGCCTGGACGGTGTTCGGACGTACTGATGTAGGTTTTCACGGCTAGCTTCACGATGGTTGCTCATCAGAGCTGTTCTTTCGGCTGATGACGCTTCCAACGTGCCGGGGTCCGCTACTGTCAGCCTTTTACAACTACGGCGGTCAGGCAAAAGGCAGGCTTAACCGCCGTGTGTGTGTCTGTACTTGACTCCCGTAAAACTCGAGACGGTCCCCCGGTTGTAAAACACACCTAGGGGGGGCAATGTAATTTATTCAAACTTCCCAGCCTATATCCTCCTCCTCCTCGTTCAAGTTCGTCGCTTTGTGCGGTTAAGCGACGGGGAGAGCGAGGCGAGCTGGAATTTTGTTGTTGTTGTTGAAGGACTGTCTCTGCAACTAAAGAAGAACTTGTTGCAATGGGGAAACTGTCATATAACCATCACGCTTCGAAGAATCGAATCGAATTCGCACCATTGTTACGGTCGGGCGATGTTCTATCTGCTGTTGGATGAAGGCTACCCCCAAAGTCCATTTCTCACGGATAGATGTTTTTATAATTAGAGCGGAAAATACCCTGTGAGCTTGCAAGCTCTTTACAGGATTCCCACAACAGTACATGCTAATTTACAAAAATAAGTAAAAATATAAAAGTGACAATCGGATGAAGGCCACTGCACAGATGAAGGCCTCCTCATGAATGACGTCTCAATTCTTCGATACGGCGATCTACCTAGCTCCTGCACACGAGCCGATTAAATCGCTGCACCTCAGCGGTGAAAGTAGTTTGAAACGCGATCACTTCTTTTGGCGGTAGGGTGGCACCGCGGAAACATCCGCGCCTCACAGAAAGAAAGTCCTGCCCGAGGTGGTTCGATTCGCGCCTCCGGTGCCTTTCTGTGTGGAGTTTTGTGTGTTCTCTCCCCGCTGTTCTGCGCGGGTTTCCTCCGGGTTCTCCGGTAATAATATTTCGTAAAAATTACTACTATTACAGTATTGCGAACTTTAATAAATGTTACTGCATGTATATTTCGTCAACGAACAAACAATTTACAAAATTTCATACGAGCAACGATGATCACAATGTGACGATATTTATGTAGGTTTTCACAGCTCGACGTGTGATGAGAATCGCTCTTAATAGCTGCTCTTCCGGGATCGCTGTGTCGAGCGCTCCTCCTCTGTCCTTCGCGACACAGTTACCCGAAAAGGAGCAACTTTGATTCGACATTCGTGGATCTTGTACCGTACAGTAACGTGTCGGCACAGTATCGCCATGTCACGGCAACCGTAGCGTGGAACATCGAGTGGCAGAAAACACGTCATGCGCGAAATTAAACCGATAAAAGGAATCTTGAGCCACGTGTGCACGGAATGTGCCGTCGGTTGTTGCGTGTGCGCGGGGAGCGGTGGCTCAACGGTTAAAGCTATGCTGGGCTAACAAACCTGGCCTATGACCCCAGTTCGAATCCCACTCACGCCACCAACACCGGCGACGATTTTCTGAACCGGTCCCGGGCCACCCCTAAGTCGGCTCAGCCTCAAATGAGTACCTGGTGCGGTGTGTAAACATCGCCACGAGGGAGACAAAGGCGGCTGGGCGTGGTTCTACCCACTCATCCACCCCCTCGTGTGTGCCGTATCGGCCTTCATTCATAGGTGCTCGCTAGCGGCACCGCCTTGTCTGTGCTCTACTACCCAACCTCTGCAGCTCAAAAGACCTTGCGGAGTTCAATGAAAATGCAAGGAGCTGTGTGTAAGGAAATGGGAAACTGTAATTTAACCATCGCGCTTCGAAGAATCGCAAAGAAGAAGAAGAAGAAGCGGCACCTGACCCTACAGTCTGTCAAGGCTATACGGGGGGATCTTTTGTCTTTGTGTGCGTGCGTGTGCGTGGGTGGCAGTAAGTCCCGTAAGCCATATGCAAACGCCACACTGCGATCGGGGAGTGGCGCCACGGATTGTCACCGCACCGCACTTTCGAACCCGAAAACCTGAACTCGATTCCCGCTCAGGTCCAACATTGGATGACGAATACCACAACCGGTCCTGGATTTTCTCTTAGGTTTGTTCAGCCTTAAACGAGCAACCCGGGTGCAGTGTGTAAACAACACCCAAATGGAGACAAAGGCGGCCGGGAGTGGTGCCTAGCCACACACCACCCCCGTCGTGTGCAGTGTTGGCATACGTGATGATGATGATAATAATAATAAAAACAAGCGCTCGCTCACGGCACTTGACCCGACTGTCTGCTCGGACTATACGGGGGACCTTTGTCTTTGTTACCCGAGTGGCAGGCAGTAAGTCTCCTAACCACTGTGCAAACTCCGCGACAGCCTTTGCCCCAGCCGAGGCACTGTACAGAACAAGGCCACGATGTTATGAAGGTGAAACCGCAACCGCCAACGAAAAACTGGTGTTTTTCTCAACACAACTAACAATCTTGTATTATGGAGAAGTAGAAAAACTCATTAAAGAGTGAAGTGGTTTCTTGCTCAACTAAGCCGAGGCGGCGTCCCTGCCAACAGATATCTTCCACTGCTAAGCAATCGTGTTTTTTGTAGGTTGATTTAAATTTGGTTATTTATTAATCTTGCAGGTTTTTTTAATTATTGTCAGCAATTCGCATGTTTGTTGTGTCCCAGGAGTCCCGTAAAGAGCTTGCAAGCTCACTAGGTATGTTTCTGCTGTAATAATAAACATCTATCTATCTTCTTGTACGCGTCTTTTGTTTTGCTCAGTTGTCTCCCCTGCATGGACTGTAACGTTATCACGGTTCCAATGAAGCCTGGAGCTGTGTCGCCTGGAGTCTAGAAATCTCTGGTAGGGTCTCCCTCGGTGAATAGATCTGGGGGGAGATTCCAAACAGAAATAGCGATCCGAAGACCTTCCGACTCACTGTGGTTGAAATCAGGAACGGCATCCGGGCAGTAAATGTCTGCTCCAATAGCCCCCACCATTGGGGTCTGCCGAGATAGCGGCCCTTTAAACCGCCAACAAAAACATCAACACTTGTCTGGAGCGCCACCGCCACAACACGTGGCCACAATGTTGTGTGGAGAGGGCTTTTCAGGTTTGTTTACCAGTGCGAGACACCTCGACAAACACCCACACGCCGCGCTATTGTTTGTATCTACTCGCGTATCGTCACACGGTCTGACAAATCGAGAAGCTCAGACAACAACGACGTTAATTATTTGTCCGGGAAAGCCTCTGTGAGGCCCGGGAATCCTTTTTTTAAGGAGGGTCGTTGCACGCACTGGGTTTTAGTTTATTTGATTTGCTCTAAGCATGACGGTCCAATTTAACGGATTAGTTTCCCGGCTACAGGCCACAGCAACAATAACAATAAAACACATGAATATTTCAACAATACGGCGCAAAGAAACAGGTAACTCAGTGTCGTTAACCCCAGTGGATGTCAATGATTCTCAACAAATCGCTGCGTGAATTAATTATAATGAATTCACCAAACATCACCAAACATCTTTGACTGCACGGTGGCGTAGTGAACAGCGTTGATGCCTCACACCCAGAAGGGCCTGAGTTCGATTACTGGATTCAATTCCCGGCTCGTGGGACCTTTTCTGTGTGGAGTTTGCATGTTCTCCACGTCTCCGCGTGGGTTTTCGCCGGGTACTCCGGTTTCCTCCCACAGTCCAAAGACATGTTGCCGAGGCTAATTTTCATGCCGACTAAATTTCCCCTCGTGCCCTGCGATGTTGTAACTTGCTTACCCCCTCCCCGCTGGAGAATTGTTAAAAAAGAGCTACATAACTCAACGGTTCCTTCCAGCTTAGATTTTTAAAAATACGGGACTGAGCTGGGTTCATAATGGCTACCGCTTCTCGGCCGAGGCAAGCTCATACGGCGCAGCTTTGAAACCAAAGCGCCTCACTTTGTTTTCCGAATTATAAGACGCAGGGTTTTTTGTTTACGTTATTTAAGAGCTTCTTACTTTCCGGAGCGTCTTAACGATCCGCATAACTGGGCGAGTGTACATTTGCGAGAACACGCGTACTGTATACACTCGAGTCTTCACGTAAACTCACATCTTAAAACAACCTTCCCTACAGATAAACAACACAAGCAAAGACACAACTAAACTTAAGACTTTTGCCAACGCTAAAAGAGTGCAAGAGCGGTGGTGCGGTGGTTAGCGCACTACGCTGTGAACTCGACAAACTCCAGTTTGATTCCCAGGCCCGGCTAACATCAGTGGCGAGTGGGACCGATATGGCCTTGAGGGGGATTCATCCAGCAGTGGATAAACATCGCGCTGCAAATAAGAAATTGATTGTTATAGTTTTTTACACGCCCAAGAGAAGTTCGGTTTGAGGGCGGGTCTGGTGAGAGGTGAGAACGCGGCCTAGGGTTCCCGAGTGGCCTTCCGCGTATCCTAGCGGTGATACCGGGGAACGACGCGCGCATCCGGGCAGGCGGGGGATAACCGCGATGGGTCGGTCGTGCGGGGTGTCTCGACGAATACATAACTCAACAACGCGGGGAGCCCCTTACCTTGCTGAGCGTGCACCGTGGAGAAGAAGACCAAGCTGTGCACGGCCAGCAAAGAGAGCGGGCAGAGCAGCCGAGACAGCGGCTCCATGACCGCCCTGAGCAGCGCCTCATCGATACATTACCCGGTCTCAGAGTCGTGTTGCCCGACTTGCAAACGCCACCCCCCCCGCCCTTATATAGAGTCGCCTCACCTCCCCTCATTTACATAGCCGCGCTCTCTTTATATACATAAACCTTTTAATTAGCATGCCCACGCCCTGTTCACAGTACCACGCCCTAAAATTACATAACCACTCCCTTATTCTTCTTTGCGATTCTTCGAAGTGCACGATGGTCAGCTTCTGGACATCGGTGTCTTTCAGCTCGGCTTCGAAGTGTTTGGTAGAATTCGCAGGCAACACCAAGTATCACCTGACAGGAATCGCGACGTCAACGCTTCTACCTTGACCCCCACTCCCTTATTGACACATAATAATAATAATAATTTATAATAATATCCAGCCACATGTCCCAAAGTGCTTCAGGAAGAGTTACAAGATTTTAAATTGATCTAAAAAAAAACCCATATTCTTGTGGCTGAAACATTATGTGTTAACCGCAGAGGTGGGGGAGACAGTTATCGGTCAATTCGCTAATGAGGCTGGTTTTAAATTGTGGGAGGACACACACGCTCCACGCAGAAAGGCGCCCGAGGCGGGAATCGAACCGCTTCTGGCAGGACTTTCTTTTTGTGAGGAGGCGCGGATGGATGTTTACGTTTGTTGTATCGCTTCCAGAACTTACAAGCTCAGTGGGTATTTTCTGCTGCAATAATAAACATATATCTAATGGCAACCTATCGAATAAACATTTCTCTAATAGCTAGCGAGTTGCAGGCGAGGCGACCATCTCGCTCTAACGCTATTGGGCATTGTGCAGTAAGCCACACGCCCATTATTAATATTCAGGACATCGATTTATAAATATTAATTATACATAACAGGTTATGGATATTAATTACCCATACAGATTGATAAACACAGCACAGGATTCCATCCATCCATCGCTTAATCCTGTACAGGGTCGCGGTGAGCCGGAGCCTATCCCGGCAGACACAGGGCGCAAGGCAGGGTCATACCCAGGATGGAGCGCCAGTCCATCACAGGGTAGCAAGGGCAATTTAGCCCGCAGGCCAATTAACGTATGCAGCAGCATCTATTTGGACTGCGGGAGGAAACCGGAGTGCCCGGAGAAAACCCACGGGGAGACGGGGGAGAGAACATGCAAACTCCACACAGAAAGGCACCCGAGCCGGCGTTCGAACCCTGGACCTTCTTGCTGTGAGACGGCAGCGCAGGATTACAAACGGTAAAACCCCACAACTATTACATGACACGAACAAACACTTCGAGGCCGAGTTGAGGGACAACGATGTCCAGAAGCTGACCATCGTGCTTCGAAGAATCGCAAAGAAGAAGAACTGAAACGCCAAGTCCATAACCTTTGTAGGAGCAGTAGGTGTGGGTCTCGAAGCGAGATGAGAACCAGCCCATGAACCCGACAGGGCAAGTCTCCCGCGGAGTGAACTCCACAGCCTGGGGAACCGCACGAGAGACAGTCCGATCACGCGTCCAGGTTGTCCCAGAGAGGGCAGCATTGGGTCGGGTTACATTTAACACGGGCGGCAAGGTGGCGTAGTGGGTAGCGCTGCCGCCTCACCTGCAAGAAGGGCCCGGGTTCGAATCTCGACTCGGGGGGGGCCTTTCTGTGCGGAGTTTGCATGTTCTCCCCGTGTCCGCGTGGGTTTTCGCCGGGCACTTCGGTTTCCTTCCCACCGTCCTACGACATGCTGCCAGGTTAATTGGCGTACTGACTAAATTTCCCCAGGCGCCCTGTGATGGACTGGCGTCCCATCCTCGGTGTTCCCCTGCCTTGCGCCCTGTGTCTGCCTGGATAGGATCCGGCTCACCGCGACCCTGTACAAGATTAAGTCAAGTCAATCCAAGCCAAGTCCTTCCATGTGGGTGCCGACGCTGGGGTTTGAGAGAATGGCGGCGCGTTCCGATGCAACGGCTCCTCTTGGACCAAACAGTGCGGTGTCTTCATGTTTTCATGTTCTTCTTTGCGATTCTTCGAAGCACGATGGTCAGCTTCTGGACATCGTTGTCTTTCAGCTCCTCGGCCTCGAAGTGTTTGGTAGAATTCGCAGGCAATACCAAGTATTACCTGACAGGGATCGCGACGTGAACGCTTCTACCTTGACCCCCATGTTTTCATGTTCATTTTTGTCTACGTCTTCATCAAGATACAAATACAGCCGTCAGTTTCCGCTAGTCATTTGCAGAACGACAGCAATTGACAGATAAAGTTGAATTGAATTGAGAGAGGGAGATCGCTCGACACGGGTATTCCGAAAGAGCAGCTGTGAAGAGCAACCGTCAGTGATTTCAGCGTTTGATGGATTGTGCCATCGAGGGGCCTTCATCTAACAGCGGAGAGAACAACGCTGACGATAATGAAATACAAAAGCAAAGTGTCGAGATAAGTGTTACTTAGTGAAACCGACTTCATAAACTATGAGCTTGATTGCAATTGAAAGGTCGGGTTTTCAGCCCGCAATTAATTATAAACTACAATTTTTAATGGGATTCCTTAAAGGTCGCTTTGTCAAATTGGCCGCGAATTCTTGACTTTTTAATCAGTGGCTCGGTTCTGTGCAGTCACCCGTTGTGGAATTTATAAAACTTACGCTTTGGTGTCTGAGTCACGACACACATCATCATCGACAGCCATGATCTAGCCACCGCTGGAGGAACACGGTAGGAATTATTACCGTATTCTTATGACCCTGAGACTGTCCGACTCAGAACGACTCAGAGGCGTAGCGAGGAAAGCACAGAGAGGCGGAGGAGGCAGCCAGGCGGTTTGCCGGCGCCATATTGCCACACACACACTGCTTCCTATATATTAGGATGTTATCGGTCAATTAATTAACGAGCATTTTTTTGAATTTGTGCGAGGAAACCGGAGAGCCCGGAGGAAACCCACACAGAACAGGGGGAGAACACACAAACTTCACAGAGAAAGGCGCCCAAGGCGGGGGATCGAACCTGCTCGGGCAAGACCATTCTTTCTGTGTTACCACCGTCATTACTAATTAATCAATTACACAAGAGAGTGAGTGTGTGTGTATTGTGTGTGTTGAGCACAGGAGGACCTGGAGCTGGGTGGACTTGGTGAAAACTGGTACCAGCGGTGTCAAGATCGACCTCTGTGGAGGAAGTTCGTGAAGGACGCTA
>JAZEWU010000045.1:4212334-4236689 GCA_036362915.1 Geotria australis | reverse complement strand
TTAAGTATCAATCATTATGGGTTGATGCGGCTGCTAATTTAAATCTGTTCCACGTTCTAATGTGCGTTAACACGGTCGTCACCGTCGCTGTTCTCAGTTACCGCCGACCCGAGCGCGTAAAACATTCATCGTATGCGGAGAACATTTTCTTAAGTGACGCTCCGAGGTCGTTTTGAGCGGGAACACATGGCGCGTTTTATCGTGCCATAAACGTAGAGCCGTAAAGCTTGCTAATGCATTCGCTGGCCGAGTTAGACGCAGACAATTGAGTTGGTTCCGAACGGACGACGACTCAGTCTAGTTTGTGGTTCTGCCCCGCGATTCTGCGATCGCCCACCAGTTCAGACCACGCTGAAATAAATTATCGGCTTGCGTTTCCCTCGAAATAAAACTTCCAGGACTGATCGTTTTTAGCGCGATGTAATTTACTAGATCCCATCGCAAAGGTTAACGGCGAGCCGCTACACTTGACAGCCCAAGCGTGACGGAGACATACGCGGATTTAGCGACTTTACGATGCGTCGTACGACGCGGGAATCCTGTGGTCCGCATTTCGTCACGGTGGTGGCGCTTGTGCCAGGCCGGGTGCGCTTTGAGGTCGTCACGCGAGGTGTGGAAGGCTGACAGGCGCACCACCTGTGTTCCCGGCCGTGTAAACTTGCTGCGTTTTAACCGCCTGGCACCCCTTGCTCGTTGGAGTGAGCGTCGCTCCGTTTTATCGAGAATATTAAAAATTAACCATCCGAGTGTATGGGAATGATGTAAGTGTTAAGGTCTTTGAACACCAACATATTTCCTTTTACGAGGCATCAAGTTTGCAGTAAAACACACATGCTTGTGAAAAAAACATGCCAACAATTTGCTTTGGTTATGGAGGCCTGTCTTGTCGAAGATAATTTGGAGCAACTAGATTAAAACGAGGGGCGGCACGTTGGCGTAGTGGGTAGCGCCGCCGCCTCGCATCAAGAAGGGCCCGGGTTCGAATCTCGGCTCGGGTGCCTTTCTCTGTGGAGTTTGCATGTTCTCCCCGTGTCCGCGTGGGTTTTCGTCGGGCACTCCGGTTTCCTCCCACCGTCCAAAGACATGCTGCCAGGTTAATTGGCATACTGACTAAGTTTCCCCAGGCGCCTTGCGATGGTCTGGCGTCCCATCCTGAGTATAGCCCTGCCTTGCGCCCTGTGTCTGCCGGGATAGGCTCCGGCCCACCGCGACCCTGTACAGGATTGAGCTGTTTCTGAAAATGGATGGATAGATTAAAACGAGCCTTTTGGACTATCGTTTGACCTAAATTCTCGGCAATAAAACGATTAACGCGTTTGTCAATAACACTGTGTGTGGCCTTAAAGCGAAAACATATAATAGGCGGACGTTTCAGGCAATGGCTCTGTTTCAAAACACTTAAATACAGGGCCCACAGAGAGCGAGCGGGTGGATGATAAGAGTTGGAGAACGCACTTGTTTACACTATGGGGCCGGATGAGAATTACATTGGAAAAAAAATGTTTATTTTTTTACTTTTATTCATGTAAGATTTCTCTGCTGCGGCGGCGGCGGCGGCGGCGGCGTATGGGCAGTTTAACTCTGGGGTAAGCTTCGCGTTCCAACAAACGCAACACCAACCGGCACCGTGTTATGTAACGGAATGGCGCGCGCACTCACGATACAGATATCCCGTCATGCACCTGGGTGCCGCTGCATCGTTTGCATGGTTAGAGACATGTTATAATGTTACAATAGTTATAATAGTGAAAAAATAATGTCCTTGGCATGTTTGTAGACAAAGGGTGGCACGGTGGCGCGGTGAGTAGCGCTGCCGCCTCACAGCAAGAAGGTCCCGGGTTTGAATCACGGCTCGGTTGCCTTTCTGTGTGGAGTTTGCATGTTCTCCCCGTGTCCGCGTGGGTTTTCGCCGGGCACTCCGATTTCATCTCACAGTCCAAAGACATGCTGCTGCATAGGTAAATTGGCCTGCGGATTATATTTCCCCCGGTGCTCTGTGATGGACTGCCGTCCCATCCTGGGTATAGCCCAGCCTTGCGCCCTGTGTCTGCCGGGATAGGCTCCGGCTCTCCACAACCCTGTACAGGATTAAGCGGTTTCTGACAACGATTGAATGAATTAATGTTTGGAGACGACCTGTCTCGGTGGCCCTGCTAATGCACCATTTACAAGATGTTGGCAGCAGCGTACAAAGCCGTAATTATTTCGAGTCATGTGAGAACTTCGATGCTGGGGCTGGGTGGGGGGGGACCCTAGAGTTTCCACGCAAGTGACAATTATCACGGGTCGCTGGCGGTGTTAATTCAGTCTCGCGTTTTAAACTATAGTCCAGAGTCTTGACTGTAGTCTATGACAACTTGTGAAAATGTAGCCAAGGCTTCTGGCCCCGAGCCTCGGTGGTTAACATTTGAATGCCATGACAGGCGTATTGTGGCTCAGGAAGCCGCGGTGATTTTAACACTAATCTCCGTGAGAGCCTCAGTCTGGGCTGTGAGCCTCAGTGATTCACACTGAACCCTACCAATGCGCTTAATCCGGTCCTATGAGGCTCCGAGCAGCGGGCGCGTTGCAGCCGCGGGTGTTGCGGGTGTTGCGACACCCGCACTTTGACTGAAACATGATTCCATCCCCCCCCACTTTTTCCTGAGTTAGTCTCATATCATATGTTGCGACACCCGCACTTTCACAGAAACATGATTCCATCCCCCCCCACTTTTTCCTGAGGTAGTCTCATATCATATGTTGCGACACCCGCACTTTCACAGAAACATGATTCCATCCCCCCCACTTTTTCCTGCAACAACCGCGGCTGCGACGCGCCTGCCGAGCAGTGCCACTTTATTATGGTTGCTCCTCAGGGCTGTTCTTTCGGGATAGGCGTGTCGAGCGCTTGACATTTTTTTATTCCAGTGACAATCTTAGACTATTTGACGACAACCTGTGGAATTGTAGTCTCGGCCTGCACTCGAACGCCGCGTAGCTGTTAAATGCCGATGTGAGGATTGAGCTCGGCGAATCTCTGTTATTTGTTTACGGCACAGCTGGTTACCACGTGGTGGCGATGGTTCTGGTGCCGGTGGTGGCGGTGTTGGTGGTGGTGTTGGTAGCGGAGGTGGTGCATGTGGTGAGAAGAGATGGACTGATGCGGCACAGGAGGACCTGGAGCTGGGTGGACTTGCTGAAAACTGGTACCAGCGGTGTCAAGATCGACCTCTGTGGAGGAGGTTCTTGAAAGACACTCTTGGGCAGTTGGAGGCAGTCGCCCTCCAGCAACAACGGAGGGCGGAGGAGCGACGCTCACAACAGCGAGCCGAGCGGCCAAAGCACAGCAAGTTGCCACAGTAGGGAGCTCAGGTGGTGCATCCCGTGACACCTGGGTCTGTCCTGTGACCTCCTGTCGGCGAGCCTTAGACACTTCACGTAATAGCCTCAAGGTGCATATGGCCTGGCACAGGCGCCGTGGTGACGTCACCGCCACTTAGTGGCGAATGGCGGCTGTTGTTGTTGTTGGTGGTGGCGATAGCGGTCACAGCCATCATCGTCACCACCACACTCTACGATTTTCATCCGCTCAACAGCCAGCGGCAACTCAACTAAACTAAAACATCACCCCTCCCTGCCCGCCTCCACGACTCCCCCCAATCAAATCGACAAATATATTTTACCACGAAATTAAATTAAGCAAATTAACGCCGGTCGCTCGCTGCTCCCGGCTGCGCGAGCGTCACCGCCGCCGAAAGCGGGCGCCCCGCGTGCTCCAACGTTCGTTCGCGACGCGGGGGCCCCCCCCCGATTTGGGGGGAACTTGTTCTCGACAAAGGGGTCCCTTTCATCGTCCGCTTTGGATCAAAAAACGAAAAACCCGCGGCGGCGCGGACACGGACGTGAAAAATGAAAAGTGAGCGCGCGAATAACGGTGCTTTTCTTAGCGCGGAAAAATATTGGTACGGAATTAGTGTAAAGTAGACGGGCCACGGAGTAGAAATGAAACGAAAACAATACGTCACGTCGTTACGCGACGTGTCGGTCGGTGTTTTTTTTTTCTTCTTCTCTCAAAGCTAAGTGCGCCGCGTGTAAATAAATCAAACGGGCATATTTTGGACGGAATCATTTTTCTTGTACTTATTTTGGCCGGACAGTGTGTGTGTGTTTTGTTTTTTTATGCTAAGATGTGTTTTTTTTTTATTTTACTTAATGTATTCACGTGGATACAGTATTTTGGGATAATGTTTTTTTATTTTAACGGAACAATTCGCCCCTTTTCATTGCTCTTGGCCGCGCCGGTGTTTCTCCTGGAGTCCGAGGGGCTCTGCGAACCAGGTGGAGGAGCGTCATCTTTATTAAGGAGTCGGAATGTTTGTCCATCTGTCAGCCCGACCCTGGGCCCTGAGCAAACGGCAAAAGTCGGATGAAATGAAATATCCGCGGCCTCGCCACCTTGCCCCCGTCGATGCGTGACCCGCGTTCATAAGTGAGGACTGCCCTCGAGAGCTGCTTTTGCGGGCTAGCCGTATCGAGTGTTCCTTCTCTCTCCTTGGTGACGCCTCGCACGTCAGAGGCGAGAGCAGCTCTTTAAGAGCTAATTCTCAATCTGGTGGTTGCTCTTCGGAGCTGTTCTTTCGGGATAGCCGTGTCGAGCACTCTGCTTCTCTCCCTCGCGACGTTTCGCCTCCCACGTTGGAAGCATCTACATCAGTAATTCTCGTTCATCGAGCCGTGAAAACCTACATCAGTGCGACGCGTTAAGCATGTTTCGCTGCTCAACTGGAATCTGGGGTAAGCAACGGAGGTTCCTAAGAGATCCACATTCTTGCTCCGCGCTGTGCACCTGCGCGTGACCTTTGACCGTCAGACATTGGCATCTTGTCCCTAACGCGAGACTTCTCTCCGTGGGCGATGGGCGCATTGCGTTCCTCCGCTGTGAGACTGGATTCCCTTGCCCAAGGCCATTACACACTGGCATAGCGTGTCGTTAGTTTTTGTCTGTGGAGGAGGCTCGTGAAGGACGCTCCTGGGCAATTGGAGGCAGTCGCCCTCCAACAACAGCAGAGGGCAGAGGAACGACGCTCACAACAACGAGCGGAGTGACGGGTGGCTAAAACACGGCAAGTTGGCACAGGAGGGAGCACAGGTGGTGCATCTGCCAGTCAACTCAGTCAGGAAGCCCACAACGCCTGGGTCTGTCTCGTACCCTCCTCTCGGCGAGCCTTCGATACTTCACGCAATAGTCTCAACGTGCACATGGCCTGGCACAAACGCCGTGGTGATGTGACCGACACTTAGTGGCGAACGGCGGTTGTCGTCGTTATTCAATTATTTGCTGGGGGTCAAGGTAGAAGCGTTCACGTCGCGACCCCTGTCAGGTAATACTTGGTGTTGCCTGCGAATTCTACCAAACACTTCGAAGCCAAGCTGAAAGACAACGATGTCCAGAAGCTGCCCATCGTGCTTTGAAGAATCGCAAAGAAGAAGAAGAATTATTTACTCGTTATTTACAGTATGCCGGAGATGGTGTGCGGTCAACGCTAATGACCGAGGGGATAATTATAATAATTTATTACATAATCATTTACATTTATAACGCGCCCACATTCATTCAATGTCGAATATATTCATTCGACGAAAGAAAGACTCAGAGGCGTAGCGAGGAAAGCGCAGAGAGGCGGAGGAGGCAGCCAGGCGGTTTGCCGGCGCCATATTGCGACACACTGCTTCCTATATATTATGATGTTATCGTCCCAAGGCGCTGCAGGAAACCGCCGAGAGGCGGTGGGGATGCAGCCACGCGGTCAGCTGGCGCCACCCACCAGACACTGCGTCCGATATACATGTATTATAATAATAATTATAACTGTATCAGTCATTTTACGAGTGTTGTTTTTTTGTTGTGGGAGGAAAACGGACAACCCAGAGGAATCCCACGCAGAACAGCGGCGGGCAGGGGAGAAAACACACAAACCCCGCACGGAAAAAATACCCGCGGAGGGAGTCGAACCCTCACGGGCAGGACCTTCTTTCTGCCGCCACGGACTGGTACAGGTGGACTCTTACGTGGCGCGATCGTGAGAGATGGCGCCAGCTTTTTGGCAGACCTTCATCCGTCGTCGGCAGATCGATCGTAGCCGGTTGCGACGACGGTGAACGTTATTCGGCGACGCATTCGCCACGTGACCAGGGGCTTCCGGACGAATCGGTGAGCGCCCGCCCGCTCTTAACGCACTGCGCTTCCGCCGAAAGAAAAACAACAAGCCGACGGCGCGCGGTGGTGTAATGACGCGGAAACGAACGCGTGCGTGTTAGCGGTGGTCGTCGCGTGTCGTCTCTTCGCCGGCAGGTGGGCGGTCGGACGCGCTTATTCATTCTTCTTCTTTGCGATTCTTCGAAGCACGATGGTCAGCGTGTAAACAAGACGCGTGGGGTGTTTTTTTTTTTAGTGTCGCGGAGACGCTTTTGCGTGGCGCATCTCGTGCGTCGTCATTGTGCCCTCCGAGCATTGGTCATTACCGCTGGACCTTATACTACGATGTTGTTGACATGCAGTTCTCTCCACAGCCCTGTGCAGCACTTTGCGACCCTCGGGTGAAAGACGCTCTATAAATGCTATTATTATTGGGATAGGAGGGCAAAGGTTAAGGCGCAGCGCCGCAATAGCCTTTGACACTGCTGGCGGAAGCGCATCCACTAAGGCAGTGGTCAACAACTTTACGAAACACAAGACCACTTTTAAAGTGTTAATGCAACACAAGAGATACGCTTAAAAATTACACTTTACTAAAACCCCCCCAAAAATGTGCGTTTTGTTTAACATGTATTTTTAGTTTATGGATCGATACCTGCTTCGGTCCGAGAATGAGAATTGATTCCCGAGTCGATTCCCCCTGAATACACCTCTTCACTGCGCGGTGACGCGATTACACGTGAGCCCACAGCGATCGACTGTTTAAGACTCTGGGATCGACTGGTTGGAGAGACCGGTGGATCTAAGGGGTACTCTGGAGAGCTCATATAATAATAATAGCATTTTATAGAGTGCCTTTCACCCGAGGGTCACAAAGCGCAGCATATAGAGAGTATTTGGTCTACTATTCCATACCGGGCCAGACATTCACGCAGGAAGTGGGAGTTACCCACATTTTATCCCAACAGACAAAAGCTGGCAATCGGCTAACTGTGATGAATGCATTTCAGAGGCTGGGGGGAGGTTGGGGGAAGGCGTGGTGGGGAGGAGTGGAATTTAAAAAGATGGAATCGAACCAGTGACATCTGGAGGGCAAGTTCACCCGTAAAGGGTAGGCAGCATCCCAAAAACAACCTACACTAATGAGACTATATGTTCCAAACTGTTATTGTTTTGTTTTGGCAGATCCTTATAAACAAACATTCTTGGAAGTACTTTCATGATTTCTCAACGAATTACTATAAACACGTCGTGGTTATTGTTATTCAAAATGCATTCGATGTGTGTTTTTGGGGTAAACGGCCGAGTTACAGTGTGGTGCCGAGTGAGTGAGTGCACGTGTGTGTGTGTATCTGTACGGGAAGCAGCGGTGTCGCGGTTACCGCGCTGCGCTCAAAATCCGGCGACCCGAGTTCCATTCGTGCCGGCGGCCAACACCATCGACGATTTTCCGAACCGGTCCTGTGCCTCCTCTATGTCGACTCGGCCTCAAACGAATACCCGGAGAGAAAGGCGGGCAGGGGTGGTCCCGCCGGCCACCCACCCCCTCGTGTGCCGTGCCAGCCTTTACAGGCGCTCCTCGCTAACAGCACTTGACCCGACAAGTCCATCAAAGCCAAAAAAGGGGATCTTTGTCTTTGCGCGCGCCGCATTGTCGCATGTGCGCGCGCCCGGAGTGGAAATCTACGCCGGCGGTGACCTATGCGGTTGTGTTACAATTACGCGGTTGACCTATGCGGGTCTTGTATAATTACGCAGAGCCTCGATCCCATTCACTTATAGGTAGCTTGCGACAAAACGATCAGAGGCCGCTTGCAATTAGCGGGAGAGACGCCAATAATGGCCACGTAATTGCAATGCCGTCACATTGTCCGTGCGGATTTTTGTTGTTGTCGGCGTTTGACTGTCTCGCCCGCGTCTTGACACAGCAGCGGTTTCCAACCGCTTTTTTTCAAACGTGTCGCTAGATTGTCATTAAAAACTTGTCACAAACCGCTATGTACACAAGCCTTTTAAAAGTTTAACTTTTTACACATAGCCTACGGCTGACGGGAGTCAAACTTATATATGAAGGGGTATTAAAAAGCAGCTATTTCTAATAGTTTATTATTTCATATTTACAATTGTTTTATAAATATGTTTTACTTTTTTTTTCACGTGACACGTGTTTTGTTTATTTACTTTGACTGTTTTATACTGTCTCATTGTTTTTACTGCTACCTTTCATAGTTGTGCTCTGTACGGCGCCTCGAAATTTTCTGATTAATTGTAATGTGTTTTTAATTGCCCGCCCTCCCCACCCTTCCATGAATTACATTTTTTAAAAACTGACTGTTTGTGTAGATGTTTTTTTACTCTGGCTCATTTTACATTAATTTAGTAACTTTTGTAAAAACGTCACTTTCAGATATTTGGACATTATTTACACCGTTGCAGATGCGACCTGTTTATAAAAACCGAAAGTCAGCGCACGCCATTTAATACAATTAATAGCGTCTTGCGGGAGCTCGTTCGTACATACGCGCGTTTTCAAGCGGGAAGTGTCGCGAGTCAGTGACCAGCCCGGTTCACGCTCTTGTTTTTGTTGGTGTCGCGTGTGCGCGCGCGAGCAGGAAGGGCGACGTGGCGCATCTGAACTGTAACGTCATCGTGTGCCCCACCAACGAGCACCTCAACGACAAGAACGCCATCAGCGAGAGCGTCAACGCGCTCGCCGGGCCGCTGCTGCGCGACGAGCTGCGCAAGCTGCACGGTGGGTGCCCCTGCCGCGCGGTGCCGCCACGCCACCACACCGCCACGCGCCGTCGCCACCATCACCACGCACGGCGTCGCGATGAGCTGCGCGGGTTGCACGGTCGGTATTGTCGCGCGGTGACGCCACGCCGGCTGCGCAGCCGCGTGGCCCCTCGCCGGTTGAATCCGGTTTAGGACCGCCCGCACGGTAGTCGCGCCGTGGTGAGGTTGACCGGAGTGCTGTGGCGGTGTGCCCGAAAGCCACTTTAAGGTCACTCTGTTATCGCTAGCGGAGTGGCCGCTCTAAGGGCCATCGTGCTTCAAGCGTGTGACGTGTTCTTCCCGACGTCAGGATGAAGGCGGAAGAGTGATTAAGACTTGTGCAAACGTGTGATTTTAAAATCGGAAACGGTGTGAAAGTTTCAGAGGAATAATCAAAAAACAGGAGGTTAAGCTGGAACACGATCAAATTTGGGCTTATGGATGACTCGAACCCGCTACCCTCGGTGTGGACATTTAAACATACATCAAAACACTTGCCTCGTTATACACAGGTATAGATTAGCAAAGCTTTATACTCTTGGTGGGGCAACCCGGGACAGCCCGGGTACGTATCTACAGCATAAGAGAGTTGTTTTGAATCGCGTTCTCCTTTCGAACCCGCGGCCCAGCGGGTCCGACGCGTGGAATGTAAACCTCGCTTTACGTTGCTCATCAGTGAGCTCGGTCGACCCGGTCTGTGGCCACTTATTTCCACAAATAGTCCGAAGGAAACTGAATTTAAGCCGCTATAAAGTTTCAGATCGGTCACGATAGATGTGGGTCGCGGCTGCCGCGTAAATACGGGCCTAGCGGAATTTGGGAAACGAGGTGAAACCCGGAGGCTAAATACCCCCGTCTCACGAACCGAGCTTGGAAAAATAATCGTAGCGACGCCGTTAGTTTATCCAGACGACGCTCTCTGGGTCAGGAGACCATTTCTTTCAGGAAGGGGCCTGCTCGTTCCGGAATGCGGAGCCACAGTCTGCGGCGCCGTTACGACCTGCCAGTAAAGGATCGTCGCTTGTCCACTCGCGATTCGCGATAGATCCTGCTTGGCTTTGGCGGTAGGGTGCTGTTGTCGTAACATCCGCGCGTCACAGAATGTCCTACCCGAGGTACCTCGATTTCCGTCTCAGGCGCCTTTCTGCGTGGAGTTTGTTTGTTCTCCGCCTGTTTTGCATGACT
This sequence comes from Geotria australis, assembly GCA_036362915.1. Lineage (NCBI taxonomy): Eukaryota > Metazoa > Chordata > Hyperoartia > Petromyzontiformes > Geotriidae > Geotria > Geotria australis. Next base: position 4,226,551 of record JAZEWU010000045.1, on the reverse strand, counting down.
TTCCTCTGGGTTCTCCAGTTTGCTCCCTCATAATTGGCCGATACCATCATAATATATAGGAAGCAGTGTGTGGCAATATGGCGCCGGCAAAAACCACCTGGCTCCTCCTCCGCCTCTCTGCACTTTATTAGTTCTGCCTTGGAATGATTATCTTTGACATTGAATGAATATGTGCGTGTTATAAATATACATAATTCCCAGGCCTGGGAACGCCTGGGAATCCCCCAGGAAGAGCTGGAACCTGTTGCTGAGGAAAGGGATGTCTGGTCCACTCTCCTTGGACTGCTGCTGCCGCGACCCTCACCAGGACAAGCGGTTTAGAAAATGGATGGAATAATAATAATTATTATAGGAACACTGAGAGAATAGGGAACGACGCCCCGACTGCCGCATTATACGTATGTAGATTCCGCGACCTAACGGGGTTGGGGGCCCTGTGTCACCGTTATTAGCGAGGGACGTTTAAAAATAAGCGGGCATCGGTAACGCGCCCGGCCCGGCTGCCGAGGCACCTTGAGTGTAAATACTCCTCGGCTCCGTGGCGTTAATGGGGGTCACGCGGTTGTGCCGATCGCCGCCGGCCCTGGTTTTGGATGTGTGTGCGCACGGTTGTCGGAGCAGGTCGTGCGCGTAATAAGAAGTTGAGGTCGCGGAGCTGGCGTCGTGCCCTCCGCTAGCAGGTTCAAATTCTTCACAAGTGCGAATTTAATCTGACAATAGTAATTACGATTTCTAACGTGGAGATTTTTTTTGTTCAATGCCGAAGGTATTCGCTCGGAGGCGCGCGGAAACTGCAGAAAGGTGGAAGGCGGCCACACGGTTAGGCGGTGCCAGATTCCGCACAACACCTTTGCCTTTACGTGTTATGTCAGCGTTACTTACTTCACACTTATCGATTACTCTTATGAATAATAATAATTTACATTTATAACGTGCACATATTCATTCAATGTCGAAGATATTCATTCAACGATACTTCAGGGAGCCGGCAGCAGCAATATTCCCAAAGGGACGTCAGGAAGAATTCCAGGTCGGAGCAGTCCCCGTCGGCAGCAAACGCCACCGACAAGAGACGTTGGAAGAACGTGTGACACGCTCAGAACAAGATCGCCCGGAGGGCGGGTACTTTGCTAGTCTATGTAAATCAATAGCATAGCCCTTTTTATCAGGTAGGTCACGTAAAAAATAAGTGTCGCAAACCCACCTCCATCCGACACAGCCAATCAGCAAAGGGTTGTCACGTGAACAAAACGTGTCAAATCGTTACTACCTCAGCATCACACCGATATTTTGGAGAACGAACCCACAGCATTCACAATGAAGGTACGACGTTTCGCCGATAGTTGCCGTCAGCTTCATCAGGAATCATCTCGCGGCACCGTTGAGTTCGATAGTGCCGATCGGCCATTATCCCTCGTTCGTTCGTAGCCAGCGAGGTTACGCCCGGGCTACCGACAAGCGGCCAGCAGTTGCGTTTTATCTGGAAAAATACAACGCTCGCGCCAGCGTCGAGTGTGCGCATGTTTCTTGCCCCGGGTTGGGGGAGGAAAAAAAAACACCCCCTCGCGTACATTTTTCACTCCCCTCCTCTGTAAACAAACGTTGACGCTGATTAACTCCGCAGACATCTGGCCGCGCACCACGGTTCTCACACGTCTCGGGGATTTTTTTTTTTTTTAAAACACGCACGCGTACAGCGTGCCCATCTCTCCAGCGTGCGTCGAGAGCCAGCCGGGGGTTTGTCTATTCCTCCTCCTCGACCTCCTCCTCCTGTCTAGCGATGGTCTTTCTCCTCCCCAGCGGTGTTTGCGCTCGGCGCAAAGCTCCGCGCACACCTCCGCGTACAGCCAAGCACTCTTGTACAAACTGTCGAACGTTTCCTGGCGCAGTGGTAACATCCGCGCCTCACAGAAAGAATGGTCTCGCCCGAGCAGGTTCGATCCCCGCCTCGGGCGCCTTTCTGTGTGGAGTTTGCGTGTTCTCTCCCCCGGTTGTGCGTGGGTTTCCTCCGGCCTATCCGCTTTCCTCCTACAACTTAAAAAAATGCTAGTTAATTAATTGACCGATAACATCTTAATATATAGGAAGCAGTGTGTGGCAATATGGCGCCGGCAAGCCGCCTGGCTGCCTCCTCCGACTCTCTGTGCTTTCCTCGCATCTTTGAGTCGTTCTCTCGGCCGCGTTACGATTCCCACAAAGAGCTGCCAAGCCGTCGACACAACGGCACCTCGCGGGCTTCAGAAGGAGAGCAGGTTGCTTGTTTTTCTTTTTTACCCCTCGCTGAAAATCCCGCGGGCGGGAGTTGAACCGCAGGGTTACGCTTTGTTTGGTTGGGGTTTGTTTTTGTTTCGGTCCGGATTGTCACACTTTCTCAGTTTAGATTTAACACTAAGTCGTTTGGGCCCGTTACTGAAGCCGCACTCCAGGTTTATGTACTGTTAGGTGATGAACCCAACCACGCGCTTTAAGCCTCCTCCTCCGAAGCCTGATTACCGATCTAGCGCATCCTCCGTTCTCTACACCTCATCTCAGTCTCCCCGTCTCCTCGTCCTCACCTGGTCCTCACCTCGTCTCTGTCTCCCCGTCACCTCGTATCTCCCACCTCCTCCTCCGTTGTCTAACCGCTCCCTGAGTTGTGCGAAAGGTTGAGAACCCCTGCTCCTCTGCCGGACGACCTTCTACCAGCAGTGGTGTTTTCAAGCGATTTCCAGGCTGCACCTCTAAGCCATTTGTTCGTATTAGCGATAACGAGGGAGCCGGTTTCGTGTGACGGGCGAACCGGCTAACGGCGTTTGTGCGGCTCGGTCAGAGGCGGAGCGCGGGAGGAAAAACTCAAGTGCTTCTTTTCCGTTTCTGTCCGTGGCCACTCGGGCTGTTGAGCAGTTGGAGACTTTGCTCGTGTGTTCTGCCACAGGGACAGGAGGGCACCACCTGCTGGGTAGGAAAGGTGGCAGCTCGGTTAATTGCGTCTCGTGCTTTGCCCTCCCCATTCGATGCCCCGGGTGGTAACGATACCCGGCGACTTGGCGCGGTGTGCGGGGAGGGGGGGGGACGCGGGGGTCATGCCCGTTCTCTCTCCTGGCCGCGCGGGTGTAAAACGCAATCCGCGCGATTGAGTAATTTACGGTGCGAACGGCGGCGCTTTCAATTCAATTCAACTTTATTTGTCAATTCTGCCATATGTACAGGACATGCAGAGGATCGAAATTCCGTTTCTCTCAGACCCCGGCGACGACACAAGCATGGAAGAACTTGGCTTGATTTTTCCAGATTTTCCTCGTCTCGGCGCTCGGCCGTCGAGCTCGAGCGCCGTCGGGGTATCCGCAGCGGGATTTAACCGGGCGCGCCGTACTTCCGAGCGCGATAACGACCATTTAGCGCCGGCTATCTGCCCCGTCGCGCCGATCGCGACCTGCTTTAAGAGGTGGCTGATGGCGGAGAATTAAATAAAGCGTCGGCGGAACGTTAAACCGACCATTTGGTCTCGAGGCGCGAAGTGCGCCGCGCGGCCAGCCGCGGCGGAAGACGGGTGGCCGCGTTCGGCACGACGCGATTACATCGGCCCCCGAAACGTAATTTCTGTGTTATCATGCGGGCGCGCACCGCGATCGGGACGGTAATTGAATACGACGGCCGTTAAGCGTCGCGAGTGCAATTAGCGCTAACCGAATCATCGTCGACTGGTTTAACGGGAGATGTTGGTAAAATACGGGGGGGTGGGGGCGGGTGGCAGAGCGCGTCGAGAATTCCCGCCGCCTGTTAGAGGCGCGACTTGAACATTGTTAATGTTAACGATATCCAGGGTTTCACCTTTTCTGGCAATGAGACAAGTGTTAAGATCTTAGAAATACTAAACGGACAGCTTTTTGCAAAGGGTCCAGTTTGCAAGAAGCCACACGTGCTTGCGGCAAAAACATGCAAAACAAAATGCCACGATAATATATGCATTGCCCTTGAAACTGCTTGGCCCACACCGGAGACCAGCTATCTTTATAGCCTCGTCTCAGCGTTTAGCCAAGTGTTGCCGAAAGGCAAGCAGTTTTGAACAGTGCAAGTATCAATGGCGTTAGTAGTCTCGAACATTCGTCGTGAAATCCACAGCGTCACCGTGCCGCCGAGGTAACGGCTCGCTTTCTATTCGGGGACGCGCGCGGCGGGCGTGCGGAAATCGTTTTTTTTTGCGCTCGGCGGTGACCGGGCCGAGCACACGACGCGGCTGTGAGGCATCGCGCACGACGCGTTCGGTAAGCCGCTTGCCCCCGCGCGTCGGCACATCGGGTGCCCGGGCCACGTGCTGCCCGCCGAGACGGCCAATGCCACGTGGCGCCGCGGTTACACCGGCAGATGGGACGCCTCACGTTGGCGGCTTTACTATTTTTATCGCCTCTAATTTTACGCCTCCCCCACCGCCCCCCAGCCCTTCGCCGCCCGCGTCACTGCGCCGCGCTGAGAACTTTCCGTTCGTGGGCTGCTCGCGGCCCCGGCGGTAGCTACGCCGAGTTCACGTTTGTTTTGTTTAACCGGGTTGAGGACTCGAGAGGCCAGTAAAGAGGCTCATTTGCGAGAGTGGCCCGGGCGGGTTCACCACAATGACGAAAGCGATAACGTGAAATAAAGTACGGCAATGACGCGGGGCGGGCGGAAATCGGCAGACAGAGGTCGCACTGTTCCACAGGATGGCCACGGAAGTTGGTGTCGCGGAACTGCTTTCGAGGTCACGTCAGTAGACTTTTCTCTCCGCACGAGGGGCTCACCGGTTTAATACCGTTAACCAAAATTCGGTTATATTCTGTAGTTTCTAATAAACCTGGCTGAGAACACCAACTCGCTTCACTTGAGGACGCGGAGAATATGGCGGTCGTCACGTCGACAAATTTTGCTTAGATTTTAAATTCCGCGTATATTATTATTATTTTTTTCTCTCCCTCCCCACTCCGTGTTTGCGCAAAAACGTCGCGGCGATAACGCTCCAAACCCCGCGCCGCTGCCCTCCCCGCGTACCGAGCACATAATGCGATGAGCGATCACTGACGGCGTAGGCCAGGGCAACGGAATACTTTGGCCGCGACGCACTCTCCTCCGCGAATCCATAATGAAACAATAAAATCAGTGGCTTGGCTGCTACGCGGCGTTGCGTGTTTGGGCCAATCCCCTCTCTCCGGTTGCGTTTGCCCCCCGCCGGTACCCGGAGGACCCATCCCGCCGCGCCTCCTCCGTTCATTCCCGCGCTCTGATCAGATACGAGGCTGTTTTTACTACCCCCCCCCTCCCGAGCTCCGTCGGTTGTTTTGGCCCCGCGCGGAGGTGAACGGCGGCGCGGCGGCGATTAATTATCCGCTAATTGCGTTATCCGCACCTGGCGGCCGCGGGGGTTACTTGGAGGGCGGTTATCGGGACGGATCGTGGGGCCCCGCGCGCCGTTTCTCCGCGTCGGAGGCTGCGTTAGCCGCGGCCCGCTTTTCCCCGTTCCGGCACACGCTCGCGAGCATCGCTGCGCTCCAGTTTGTGTGTGTCTGAGCCCGCCAGATGGTTAAGTGTTAGCGTATCGCGTGGACGCAATTGCATTTGGCGGCGATAATTTTGCCCGCGTGCGTTATCGTGGCCGCGATCGGCAGCCGTGATCGCTCCGCCGCTGGATGACGGTTTGAATCCAGCGGCCGCGGGTGGAACAACCGCCAACAACACTCCGTGCCGTCTGCTTCACGGTGGAAGTTAAAGTTCCCCCGTCGTCATTTGTAAGTGTAGGCCGCGGTGTGCCGGCATCATGGTAGCAAATTCGCCGAATTCGAATTTAATATGCGTTCGCAAAGGACTCTATTGGGATTAATGCCTATACTGGCTAGCAATTATCCGTAACATTACTGGCAAACTAGTGCCCCAGGTCACTCTTGCAATTTAGACTTCCTGCTCCCCTTGGGTTCTTACCTGGTTAAACAAATTGATCTTGAAAAGCCAATTAAATCCGATCGCGTACCCCCCCCCCGATTGGGAAAATAATTTCGATTTATAAGGCGCGGAATCCGTGCCGAGAGTCGCTAACACACGTCTAATCTGCCGCGATGAGGTTAGACTGATCTCGCTCTCGTAAATCTAGTTATCGGCGAGGCCGCGTAATGACCTGGCCGAATTTGTGTCGTTAAGGCCCTCCGTCACCCAGCGCGCACAATCAAATGAAATTGTCACGTGGCGTGCGCGCGTGCACTGTGCCACCACACGTGACGTTGTTTCGCTTGGATCTACGTCAAATGTCATCGGCTCAAGTTCCAGGATGTCGGAGTAAAACTCTTGGAAGTCGCACAATTTTGGCCGGATCACTCGATGGCCTAACCCTCTAATTCTTAACCTGAGGCTCGTGACAGGCCGTGTTTTCGTATTAATTAATTGTATGATATGTGTATTTATAACTGAGCGGTGCGAGAATATATTTCCAGAACCGGGCAGCTGTAAACGTTAAGGACCACCGCTCTAAGTGTATTACACATTGTATTATTGGTGGCTGCAAACACCTACCTGCTAAGTTAGACTGAGCTGACTAATCGATCCATCATTGCACCACCTGCTCCTCTCCCTACCTCCCCCTTAGTAAAGCCATTTCCGCTGCCATCTGTCACTTGTTTACCAGCCTTCTCACGGTCACCCGGCCTGTGTGTGGGGTGGGGGGATGAGCAATCGAGGCTGAAGAGTTTTCGGAAAAACGACAGAGTGGCGAGTTTGCACATCTGTGCCGCGCAGGACCAGTGTAAATGTCACTGTCACCGCGGCGCGCGAGGGGGGTTTAGCGCCGGATTACGCCACTCTTTGTGAAACGAAATCCGGCGATACGCTCCCGCGCTCGTGGTAGTAATAATAATAATAATGCCCTCTTTTTAACCCTTTCACGAAGGCTCTGCCGGATCCGCACGAGTCCCCAACCCCATCCCCCCGCCGCCTGTGTGTTTTGTCAGCGGCGTCGCGGGCTGTTGCGTTGGGGAGCGATGGACTCGGGGGGTTGAATTGACTATGATGCTGCTGCGATGGTTGCTTTTCAGCGCTCGACACGGCGATCCCGAAAGAACAGTTCCGAAGGTCAATCATCATGAAATCATGAATCGAGTTGTGAAAACCTACGTCAGATGATGCTGCTGCTGCTGCCGCGTTCGCGGGTCGGTGCGCGCGAGCGCAAACGACAAACGCTCGACGCGTCCGGCGATAACACCCCGGCCATTAAAACGAGCGCAAACAGACGTACGGGATAGGTGACGTTGCAGGCGACGGCCCTTCGCGATGTGAAGAAGGGGTGAAGAGGCGACGTTTCCGGCAACAGCCCTTCTCGATGTGCGATAAAGAAGAAAGGGCCTTTGCCTAAAAACGTCGCCCGTCGTATATTTCTGGCTGCTTCTAAGGCCACGGCGGTATTGACGGGAAGCGTCGAGGATTCGCGTGATTAACGGCAGATAGCGTCATCGCGGACGGGAGTGGTGGGGCTTCGCTGCCTCGGCGTAAAGACTCTGGGTTCATTCTGGGTGGTTTCGGTCACAGGTGGAAATGTCGCCTTCAATCATTTACGAAGCGACAGCTTTCACAAACTAACACGGGGCTGAACTGTGACGAAAGACTGTTTTACGCGCTTGGCAGACACTTCTGAGGGCTCGCGGTCGGCGAAGCGGCGACGCTTTGTTTTAATACGGAATTCCAGCGAGCATCGCTTAGTGTATCATCAAACCGTGTTTGTTTTTCCCCCGTGTTCCCCTCTCCTGCTCCTCCGAGTAAAGTTGGAAATGAACACATGTGATCCCCACTCTGTCTCTGTCCTTCTAACTCCCTCTCGATGCCTCTCTCTCGCAGAAAGAAGGTCCTGCCTGGGGCGATTATAATCCTGCCTCGGGTGCCGTTCTGTGCAGAGTTTGTGTGCTCCCCCTGTTTTACGAGGGTTTCCTCCGGGTGGATGGATGTTCCCAAAAAATGTTTGATTAAATTGTATAAAAAAAAAATATGTTATAACATTTTATAAAAAATATTTTCATAAAATTTTATAAAAATAAATATTTTGTTACAATTTCCCAAAAAAAAAAATCTGATGAAATTTTATTTACAAAAAAACCATCCATCCATCCATTTTCTAAACCGCTTGTCCTGGCGAGGGTCGCGGTGGCAGCAGTCCAAGGAGAGTGGACCAGACATCCCTTTCCTCAGCAACAGACTCCAGCTCCCCCCGGGGGACCCCCAGGCGTTCCCAGGCCAGCCGAAGGACACAATCTAAAAAAAAACATTTTACTAAATTTTCGTGACCTCAGCCTGTCTCTGTGTGTGCGTGTCTCCGTCTCACCGCGCGTTCCCGCGTCTCTCTCCCCCGCGTCGCTCGGGGGTCGCTCAGGTTGCCGCACGGGCGAGGCCAAGATGACGAAAGCGTTTGGCCTGGCGGCGCGCTTCGTCGTGCACACGGTGGGGCCGCGATACAACTCGCGCTACCGCACCGCGGCCGAGACCTCGCTGCACGGCTGCTACAAGCGCGTGCTGCACATCGCGACGTGAGTGGGCGCCGCGGCGACGTTTCGTCTTCCGCAGTGACGAAGAATCACCACTCGTCCGTGGCTACTGCTGGCTCTCCCTCCGCGGTGGAAATTTTTTTTTTTAAATATACAAAGTCTCCGTAGTGTTTTAAGGGTTTAGATCATGTGAGAAATGTATCCTCCCCATAGAGGTTCGTAAATTTGGTTCGAAGGCTTTCATGACCGATAATATCCCTCGTTTTTAAGGGTCAGGAAAGCCTTTGAACCAAATAATAGAAAGTCTGTTTAAATCTAGAAAGATTGCTTTAACCTAGAACATCTGTTTAAATCAGCCAGCCAATGTTATCGTACCGCAGCCAGGAGCGGTCGTCATTAGACTTTACGACCGACCGTCATGACTCGAAAATAATATAATAGGGGTTACCGGATCGGCCGTCGTAGTTACGGGTGGTCGTAAGTCGCATATGCTGTATGTCGAGGAGAGACTGTATTTACATTTTAAAAGTGATCTTGAAAATGGATCTTTGAAAAGGGTTGGAGACCAGTGGTTTGTATGAGCCCCCGCTAAGTGCAGGCCCTTACAGCCAGTAGTGGCGCGAGCCGCTAATTGCGGGGCTGCGCCTTTGTACCTTTTGTTCCGTTAAGAAATGTACAAATCGTCCTCTTCGCCTCCTGCCTGAATTCGGCCATTACAATGACGACAACGGTGATGATGACGATGACCATTTGCTTGCTTCCATCGTCTGCATCTTAATGGAGCCCGTGCTGGAGCTTACGCTTTAGCGATCGTGACTCACCGTGCTTCCGGAGCGCTATTGTTACCTGGGCGACACTACGCGGAGTCCTCTTGACTTATACAGGTTCTGCGTTTTGTCTCTCTCTCCCGGAGTGACGAAGAATCCCACTCGTCCGTGGTTACCGCTGACTTTCCCTCCGCGGTGGAAAACAAATATTGTTAAATATAGAAAGGCTATTTATAGCTAAAAAGACTGTTTTAATTAAAAAAAAAGATCGCATCCGTGACTGCGTTGAGAAATAATATGGCGATTAGCGTGTTGTGCTCCGACAACCGGTGACCCGAGTTCGATTCCCGCTCACGGTTAACGAACGAGCACCCGGTGGTGTGTGTAAACGTCGCCGCTTTGAAGACAAAGGTGGCCGGGTGTGGTGCTGTCCACCCACCCCCTCTTGTGCCGCGTCGGCCTTTGCAGGTGCTTGCTACAGGCACTTACCCCTACAGTCTGTTAAGGCTATACGGGGGGGGATAGCTATGTCTTTGCTGGGGAGACAAAGGTGGGCCAGGTCGCGATGCTGGAAACACCACCCCTCCCCAGCTCGTGTGCCGTGCTGGCCCGAAATATGTTCTTGCAAATTGCACTCTTCTCGACGCTCAGTATAAGGGGCTTTACAGTGGATCTGTGTCTTGATCTGTGTGTGTGTGTGCTGCAGGGAGAATCGCTTGACCTCCGTGGGGCTGTGTGTCATCAACACGCCGCGGAGAGGCTTTCCAGCGGCCGACGCGGCTCACATCGCCCTGAGTAAGACCGGCGCGCCTGTGTGTATGTGTGCATGGTGGGGAGCGGTGGCTCGGTGGTTAGCGCTGCGCTGGGATACAAACCTGGCTGTGACCCGAATGCCGCTCACGGCCAACGCCAGTGACGATTTTCTGAACCGGTCCTAGGTCGGCTCAGCCTGAATTTGAGTAACTAGTGCGGTGTGTAAACATTGCCACTAGGGAGACAAAGGCGGCCGGGCGTGGTGCTGGTCACCCACCTCCTCGTGTGCTGTGTTGACCTTCATAGGTGCCCGCTAAAGGCACTTGCCTCTAAAGTCTGTTAAGGCTATACAGGGGATCTTTGTCTTGTGTCTGGATGGTGGGGAGCGGTGGCTCGGTGGTTAGCGCTGCGCTGGGCTTCAAACCGGGCTATGCCGCTCACGGCCAAAGCTCCGAAGCCGTGGGCAGGCACCGGCGTCTCGGTGCCTGCCCACGGCTTGTCAGATGCGGGGAGTTTTGAACAGCAGCTACTGTAATGCTGCCTTGAAACATTTTCCTCCTCCTCCGACCCCCATGTCCCCTTCCCCCTCATACCCCTCCCCTCCGCGTCATCGCGAGAAGAAGGCTCCGTTCGGAACGGTCGTCGAGCCGCGAGAAGCCGCGCGTTAAAAACTAAACGTCCGCGGAAGGTGATATCGCGGAGCTACGTCTGAAGCTACGTCTGAAACGACTTAACCCCATTCGTTCGCTTCGCCACAACGCACCCTGCGGTCTATAGGGGCGGTCGCGGTTCATAAAGAACGCCCGCTTGTTTACAACCGACCCGCCTGTCTAGCGAGGCTCGCTGACATATTGCGTGCGCGCGCCGACGCGCGAGTTTTTAATAACGGGCCGTCACATCTGGCTCTGGAGACGGCGTGCTCGGGGAATACAGAGATCCTTTGATTTTTAGCCGGATCAACAAAAACAACGAAAAAAAAATCCGCCGTCCCCCCCCCCCGAGCGGCCCGCGGGCGCACATTGCGCCGTTGTTTCTACCGCAGGGGATTACCGACAGGAATGCAGGAAAAGAGCCTCGTTATTAGACGTAATTCGGAAAGGATCTCGAAGCGGCGCTTGACGTCGCCTGGCGCTCTGTCCGTCCCGGCGCGCGGGGAATGGAGACGTAATTTGTATGCGCGCCGGAGCCCCCGCTTGAGAGAAGCGGGCACGTCGGCGTGGTGGCGCGGCGGGGCGCCGAGCCGGCGATGCCACAGGCGGCGGGGTTGGCGAAACGTCGCCGAGGAGAGAGAGGGACCGCTCGATACGGCCAGCCCAAGATAACAGCTTTGGAAAGCAAATTCTCACCATCGTCATCGTCAGCATCAGGAGCACAGAAATCCGGGACAACCTAAGAGTAGGAGTCGCTGCTTCTTCGGATTGAGAGGAGCCAGTTGAGGTGGTTCGGGCATCTGGTAAGGATGTCCCCTGGAAGGCTCCCCCGGGAAGTTTACCGGGCACGGCCCGCACGGCGGAGACCTAGAGGCCGACCCAGGACACGCTGGAGGGATTATATCCTCCGGCTGGCCTGGGAACGCCTTGGAATCCCAACAGGAAGAGCTGGACTGCTGCCACCGCGACCCTCACCAGGACAAGCGGTTTAGAAAATGGATGGATGGATGGATCATCATCATGATACATCCCCGAATACTGTTAACGTTAAGAATGGACACGTCATCAGGCATTAAGAACGTCTGGACGCGCCTATCCCCAAAGAACAGCTACGGAGAGCGATTCTCGTAACGGGTGATTATTTCGGAACCGGCCCTTGTTCGCGGCACATTGCGCGACCAGCGAGATGGGACGTATTCACTTATTTTCCATAGTCTAGCTCTTTTTATGAGTTAGGTCACGTAAAAATGTATATGTGTCGTAAACCCGCCTCCACCCGACACGGCCAATCAGTAAAGGGTTGTCGCGTGAAAAAAAACGTGCCAATTCGTTACTACTTCAGCACACCGGTATGTTGGAGAGCGAACCCACAACATTTACAATGAAGGTACGGTTTACGACACTTATACTTTTTCACGAAAGCCTTCGTGTTACATTTATTTTTTTTGTTGTCGGTGTATTAAATACGTTAGGAAGTTCATAAATATAATTTATTTTATCTTCGACCCACCGCTTTGATCGCGGGTTGGGGAAACGTCGCGGAGCAGAGAGGAGGAGACTGATTTGTAAGCGCCGAGGGCCCAGTTTGAGCGAGCGGCTCTGCTACTCACCCTTGACCCCCACCCGACCCCCCACCCACCCACCCTACGGTTACCGTGCAACCCCCTTCCGTCGCGTACCCATCCATTTTCAGAAGTCGCTTAATCCTGTACAGGGTTGCGGTGAGCCGGAGCCTATCCCGGCAGACGCAGGGCGCAAGGCAGGGGAACACCGAGGATGGGACACCAGTCCATCGCAGGGCACCTGGGGAAATTTACTAGGTAGGCCAATTAACCTGGCAGCATGTCTTTGGACGGCGGCAGGAAAGCGGAGTGCCCGGCGAAAACCCACGCGGACGCGGGGAGAACACGCAAACTCCACACAGAAAGGCCCTCGAGTCGGGGGATTCGAACTTGGGACCTTCTTGCCGTGAGGCGGCAGCATTACCCACTACGCCACCATGCCGCCCCCGTCGCGTCCCCAAGCGAGCAAACTCTTGACGAGCGTGCCGGCGCGTGCGCGTGTTTCTCTTCAGCGTAACGATTCCCGACAGCGCGGCAGACAGCATCTGCGCCGACTTACGTAGCGCGCCGGCCGGCGTACCCGCTCGAAATTAAATTCGATGCCGTAGGTTGTCACGCCTGGGAATCCCCCAGGAAGAGCTGGAATTTGTTGCTGAGGAAAGGGATGTCTGGTCCACTCTCCATGAACTGCTGCCACCGCGACCCTCACCAGGACAAGCGGTTTAGAAAATGGATGGATGTTTGAGGTTGTCCGGTGCGATAACAGCTCCCGACAGAGACCGTCCGAACGTTTGTTTTTGGCGCGCGCGCGCGCGTGTGCCGAATCGCCGCGGTCCTCGAACGGCTTTGGGTTTTTTTTTTGCGCGCGAGTTATGCGTGTGGGAAATTGACTTACACGCCCGAGGGTTGTTGGCTGCCAAATGTGTAATCAAATAAAAAGTCCCAGCAGGTCGACTTACTTTTTACGGGCCCCTGGTAGCGGCGGCGGCCGTTCTGTCCCCGCTCCGGCGAGACGGATGGCCGGTTCCGATCGAGCGCTACAGCTGCAGTAACTCGAGTTGTGTTTGATTATTTATCCTGGAGTACACATCTGTCTGTGTGTTTCGTGCCAGCGGTGTAGCGTTTTCGCAACCGTGGTAAACGAACGAAAACTTTCGGGTCCTTGAGGCCCCGTTTACCCCGACGGAGTTTGTATTTATTATTATTATATTTCGAAGATATAACAGACGTCTTAATAATGCTTCTGCCATGACCGCACAGGAAGATGAACAAATAAAAAAATAATGCGGCTGCCCTGCTGTAAGTTACGTTGTGCTGAGGGTAGGTTTTGCAAAGCCGCGATGCTGTTTATCCCACAAACAGTTGTAATAATAGTTAATGTGAAAAACCAGCCTGTACAGTTTGCGCTCCCTTCAAATTTCGTATAGTAATTAGCATTTATAACCTGCCGCCCGTATTTGTTCGATGTCGAAGAGCGATAGAACGATTCGGAGGTGCGAGGAAACCAGCCACGCGGTTAGTCGGCTCCAACATACACCAGACAATGCGTCCTACATATAATGATGCGTCCTATATATTATGATGGTATGAGCCAAATAATTAATGGCTGTATTGCTATTGTTGTGGGCGGAAACCTGAGAACCCCCGGAAGAAACTCGCGCACAACAGGGAGAGAACGCACAAACAGCCACGCGTAGAAGGGCGCCCGAGGCGGGAATCGAACCGCCTCGGGCAGGACATTCTTTCTGCGAGACGCCGGCGATACCGATGCGCAGCCACCCCGCTGTGTCCACGCTATAACGCACGCTCGCGAGGATATCGACCGCGGCGACGGACCGGTGACACCGGATCTCGTGCGGGAGTGAGACGGCTCGACGGGTCGACTTTTGCCGTCGCGTGGCTAATTGTGGGTGGGGAGAGGTGGAGTCCGTCGGCGAGCGATGTAAACATTCCGTCGTTAATGTCGAACGCCGGCCATCATCGCGCCGAGTGACTCATCCGGCCCGAGCGCGTTCACCGC
>JAZEWU010000045.1:4202016-4212282 GCA_036362915.1 Geotria australis | reverse complement strand
CCTGTCAGAATCTCTTCCACTCCGAAGCCCGAAAAGCGCGCCGCTTTTCGAACAGATATATAGAGAGATGGAGCACAGAAATCCGGGAGAACCTCAGAGTAGAGTCGCTGCTCCTTTGGATTGAGAGGAGCCAGTTGAGGTGGTTCGGGCATCTGGTAAGGATGCCCCCTGGAAGGCTCCTCTGGGAAGTCTACCAGGCACGGCCCATTGGGCGGAAACCTAGAGGCCGACCCAGGACACGCTGGAGGGATTATACCCTTCGGCTGGCCTGGGAACTCGTGGAAATCCCCAAGGAAGAGCTGGAATATGTTGCTGAGGAATGGGATGTCTGGTCCACTCTCCTTGGACTGCTGCCACCGCGACCCTCACCAGGACAAGCGGTTTAGAAAATGGATGGATGGAAAATACCCAGTGAGTTTGCAAGCTCTTTACAGGATTCCTGCATAGACACAACAAACACGCGAATTGCTGACAATAAGAATTGGTAACGGGCAGCCCCGCCGATCCTTACGGCGCTTCACGTGCTTTGACGACGACGATCATCGCGGCGCGAGCAGCGGAACCCGACGCAAACGCGGCTCTAACGCCCCCGGCTTGCGCCGCGAGAGTGCCGTTGGCCCGCGCGCGTTTGGCCCGCGGTTGGCCCGCGTTCGGCCGGGCGTTGGCGGGCGCCGTGGTTCGCCGCCCGCGCTCCGTCCCTCGCCGGCCCCCCGTGTGACCTGCGCTCGAGGGCGGCCGGCCGGACCCTGACGGCGAGCCGCTGGATGATAAACCGGCGGCGGCGGCCAAGCGGGGCTGCCAAGCGAGTGGCCAGATATACGCTCCGTTTCTGCCGAACGCTTCTCTCCCTCCTTCCTTCGTGTAGAGTCTCGTCGGCTGTGAGAAGACACAGCTGGGATTTCAGTTCCTGTAGAGACACGGGCAGATGAATGGCTTGAGTCGCGTCGCTGGATCCTGCGAGATGCTGTGAGGTTAAGGGTCCCTTGGAGGGCTCGTGGCTAATTGCCGCCAGTCGAGTGTGAAAGTATTCTTTTTTCAGTTCGGTTTCCAAACGCGTTTGCGAGCCATTTTTTTTTACATTGTTATTAATTATTATAATCTTATAACGCCTACGTACCCAGGAAAGTGTCATCGAGTCTCCCGACTCCTATTTTCAAGAGGTTCCTGCCAAGTTTTTTGCAGTAGGGGGCGATGGTTTTGCAATGTGTATCCTAATTTGAAACATTTGCAGGTCAATTTTACACGTTGCCAAAATTTTGTTGCAGACCTCAGAACGGAAAGTGGCGTTGTTTGTAAACAATTACTTGGAGGCAGCGGTGCGTCCGATCCAAGCTGGAGTTACAACTATAATTTAATAAATGGATAACCATTCTGAAACTTACATAATTTTAATGTTATTAGAGATTTCCGTAATAAAGACGCACAGATGGATTAATTGGCATACTAAAGTTCATGTAAAGCCCGATCGTCAATTCGCTGCTGGATGGGGGCCTAGCATTGCTGTGTGCGTTGCGGGGCTTGTTTTTGCTGTACTTCACCACTCTGGTCAGTGCGTGATTGTGCAGGCTGGAAAACCAATAATACTTTTATTTTACCAATGTTATCCTTTTTTCGCGTGAGAATGAGATTCTCAGTAATGTCAGAAAACTGAAATCACCAACCAGAGTGACATCTCCGTACAGTACTGCCGCCGGCGCCACGGGCAGCACTCTGGACTTGCAATTCAGATTTTTAAATCCACCCGCCTCTGTCCAACCGAAAGTATAAATGTCTACACCGGAGTTATAATCATATAGGTTTGTCACGGCTCGATATCTGAGAAGTGCTCTCCATAGCCGTTCTTCCAGGATAGCCGTGTCGAGCGTGCCTTCTCTCTCCTTTGCGACGTTTTGCCTCCAACGTTGGCGGCATCATCGGAGCATTCAGAGCGCCTCGACACGGCTATCCAGAAAGAACAGCTACGGAGAGCAATTAAATAATAATAATAATAATCATTATTATTTTAAATTTATAACGCGCACATATTAATTCACTGTCGAAGGTACTCATTCGACGAGATAACGACTCAGAGGCGCGAGGAAAGCGCAGAGAGGCAGAGGAGGCAGCCAGGCGGTTTTGCCGGCGCCATATTGCCACACACTGCTTCCTGTATATTATGATGTTATCGGCCAAATAATTAATGAGTGCTTTTTTTTAAGTTGTGGGAGAAAAACCGGAGAACCCGGATGAAACCCACGCATAACAGGGGGAGAACACACAAACTCCACACAGAAAGGCGCCCGAGCCGAGATTCGAACCCGGGGCCTTCTTGCTGTGAGGCGCAGATGTTACCACTGCGCCACCCTGCCCTCGTAGCACGTGATGTTTTCGGAAACCGGCCTTTCTTCGCAGCACAGAGGCCACAGACATGGGACTTATTTATCGCTCGGTTTGCAGGTGTTTAACTAATTTTTTGGAAGTTTCTATAAATAATTTATGTCATATTGGACGCACAGCTTTTGATGTTGGGGTTGGCTTCTTGCGATTGACCCGTAGCAAGCTTAGTGTCACATGGATGCTGTTATCAAACGCTGCTCTTGTGAACCAGAGGTCGCGGGGTCAAGCCGCTCTCCCATCACGGCTGTTGAAACAATAGGGGGTCAAGGTTGTTAAATTCACCCGCATCTGTGCACCCAGCAGTGTAAATGGGCTCGCCGCAGGTGAGCGCCAGGTTCACGCGTGGTGGGGTAAAGTGTGGGCGCTCTCACCACTTGCATGATGTGCAGCCGGCGCGGAAGAGTTGGATGAAACGCAACCTAGAGTGGTGGTCTCCGACCTTTTAAAACACGAGATCAATTTTAGAATCGATTCTGGATTGATTCCTCCTTTAATATATGTCTGCACTGCGTGGAGACGCGATTACACGTGCGACTCATTACACGTGAGCCTACACCAGCTACATTAACATTACCTATAGACTAGCACTGCCCATAGACTCGCACTGCACATAGACTAACACCGTCCATTGACTCAGACTGCACATAGACTCACATTGCACATAGACTCACACTGCCCATAGACTCACACTGCTTGTCCAAGTGGATGCCCTTCTGCCAGCAGTGGCACGAGCAAACAATTGCAGGTCCGCACCTTTGCAATTTTGGTTGTGTGTGCGATGTCTGGGCAGAGTTCACTGCCGTGCCTGCCCTGCCTTGCCCATCCGCGATTAACATGGCTTCGTAATCTCTCTGTGTGTCTCACGATCCCTTCCCCCCCGCTCACCCTCCTAGGAACCGTCCGCAGGTTTTTGGAAAACCACGGCGAGAGGATATCCACCATCGTGTTCGCCGTGACCGACCACGACGAGGTGAGCGACAAACTCTCGACGCGTTTAGTTCGCGACGGGGGAATTAAATCACGCACGCGCGCGGCTTCCGGCCCGTACGGGTTCTTGCAACGGCGAGCCGGGCGATATAGATGGATAGTTGTTTTTTTTATTACAGCAGAAAAATACCCGGTGAGCTTGCAAGCTCTTGACGGGATTCCCGCGACACGACAAACACGCGAATTGACAAAAATAACCTAAAAATAACAAATTAACAACAAAAAAGCTTTGACACACAATGTCACGCGCGACGATGTCACCGCCTCGGGGCCGGCGAGGCGAAACCTCTCGTCGGCCGGTGTATCCCGAGCGGTGTGGCCGGGTTTTCTGCGACGCGAGCCCCCGACTGCGGCGCCGCTCGCAGCACTCGCCTTTCGTTTACATATCGGGTCATCTTTACGGCGGGTTATCGGGGTGCCAGATGGGCGCGCGACGGGCTAACGCGCCGTCGTGTTCGACCCCGGCTGGCGGGGCGTTAAGCCGCGCGAAATCCGCGCCGGACAAAAGGTGGCTCCATGTTTTCCGTCGCCGGGTCCCCTTAAGGGAGCGGCTTCGGTGGGAGGCTACGGGTTGATTGCTCTTCAGCGGTGATTCAGGGGGCTTGTCAAAGTTTGGCAGACACGCCGGGCGTCTGTCTAAACAACGGGGAAGTAAGAGGTCTCGGCCGACGGTAGCCGGTGACCCTACGGACATGCGTCGACGCCGGCGCAGCTTAGATGCCTGGGTTCGATTCCAGGTTCGAGCCGCCCGCGATTAAATGTGGTTCTCGTGCGAGTCGAGTTGACGGACATGGCCCTGGTTATGAATCGCTCTAGATTAAAAACAAAAACCCAAAAAAAAAAACCCCCGTCGCATTGAATTTGTTATTGCACTCTGGTTTGGCAACGTTCCAGCTCAGATAATTAGAAATAACAAGCGGTAAAATATAGGAGGTCGTTCGAAGGTTTTTCAGAAGTACTTCTGTTACACCTGCGTCTGCGGTTCGTTGCCGAACAGTGGAGGGATTGCTGTTGCTCCACTCTGTGAGATTTCCCAATGGTATCCCGGTCACCTTGAGATGAAGCCGATGGCACGGTCGGAGTAAAATTGGCGACAAATACAGTGCAGCAGAGAGAGAGAGAGAGAAAAAAATAGATTCCTGGGCTCGTGGCACATGTGCTGAGCCGCGCTGGCTGCAGGGGCCCACACGGCTGGAATCTAAGCGGGTAAAATGTCGAAACGGCTTTCACGGCCTCTCAAAAAAAAATACCGCTCGAAATTACATTGACCATAAATCGCGATGCGTTCACAGCCCCGCTTTAAAGAAAGGATTGAGAATCGGTGAGGATTTTTCCGTATTAATAAGGCGGCGTAATTATTGCTACCGCCGTTATCCAGCAGATGTACAAATGTAATATTCATTATTCACGGCGAAAAATTTAACCCAATCCTTTTGATAGGAAAATACGCGTTGGTTGGCTGGGCTCCGGCTTGCAGTGAGTTTGTTCTGCCATTTCTTTCCAGCGTCGTCTGTGCAGAAGCCAGCTTAATGTGTTTTTTCATAACAAGCATACGTATTAGACAAAATTGATACATACAGCGGGCTTTAATATTGCGCGGTTGTTTGTGTCATCGCTGGTGCCAATACAGCATTAGCCAACATTAGCCAACATTAGCGTTCAACCGTGCGTGCAAACGTTTCGCCAACTCCCCGACTGGATACATTTTAACGATTCGAAGACAGAGCTGTATTCGTCTCGGTTTGACGGAAATCTGGGGTGTTCTCAACCCTTCGTGCCTCGGGGGCCCACGTGGCGCCCAATTGGGTCCTGACTCCACGGACCGCTAGGTGCCGCTTGCGGCCCACTGATGGGTCGTGACCCACCGTTTGAGATTGGCGGGTGTAAATTATTAGCGTCGTCGTTAATGTTGCGGTGAATGTCGGCGCCTCTCGCGCGGCTGCGCGGGTCACCTTACCGCACGTCACCCGCGCTCGTAAAGGTGCAGTCCCGCAGTTGCGTGGTCACTCCGCGCGCTTCCAGATGTGCCTCCTCTTAAAAGAGCCTTAGACATCCGGTTATGTTGGCCTAGCCTTCCACACTGGCCAGATTGCTTGGAAGAGGTCGGAGTACCTGCCAATCGACTACCTGCGGTGCAACCCATTTACACTACCGGCGGGGGGCGGGGGGCGGCAGGTCGAGAGGCTTGCGTAATATTTTTTCCATTTAACGGAACCGGCCGCCTGATAATTGCAAGTCCGGTGTGCCAGCCGTTACACCACGGCGGCATCCTCGTACAACGACCTTCGGGCGGAAAAGATTGTTCACAAATGTAAAGTTGTTATTACGTGGATCGACAGTTCTGGTCGGTTTTACGTTTGTCAGTTCGTACGTTTGTTGCATCGCAGGACATCCGCCTTCCAGAGCTTTGCAACGTTCACCGGGTATTTTTCTCGTCGTAATAATAAAGGATCGATCCGTCCCTAGTTCTTTCACGCGCATTTCGACCGGTCTTACGCGGTCCGATGCCTCGTATCGCGATGATCGTGAGGATCGAAACCACATGTTGAATCGACGGACCCGTTTCACCCCGAGCATTCGCCAGCAAATTATCATCATCGTCGTAGTCGGGTTTTTTTTCCTTCTTCTTTCGAAAAAAAAAAAATCCGGGTAAATATTGTGATTCGGAAAAAAAAAACCGCGAACGAAATGTTTTGTCTTGGTTACTGACATTATTACCGAGAAACGACGGAACAAATACAAAAAACAAAGGGAAACTTCTGAGCGCGACGGCGCTAATATCGCCGGTGACGATGTATGCCGGGCGCGACCGTTGACAGGACGCGGAGCCCGACGCACCGCGTGCCTTAATTGCGGCAAGCCGACGAGTCCAATTAAATTTGCTTCAGTAGGAAACGCGCAGGTTGCCAGGGCTCTTTCCCCTTGGCTCGTTTCATCGCGGCGTGGACTTTGCCACCACTGTAAGTGGGTTCGCGCTCGAGTACCCGCCGAGTACACGCGCGCTGGCGCCCGTGGGATAAAAAACAGCCGATGCATTCCTCCGTCGCACCGCCTGTAAAGGCACATGTATACAGTAGGCGGTGGTGTACCGATGTTGGTTTGTCGTGGCTCGATGCGTGAGAAGTGCTCTCCGTAGCTGCTCTTTCGAGATAGCCGTGTCACTGAGCGTTGCTTCTGCCTCCTTCGCGACGTTTCGTCTCCAATGTTGGAGACATCAATGGGCATTCAGAACATCCTCGACACGGCTATCCCGAAAGAACGGCAATGGAGAGCAATTCTCGTAACACGTGATGTTTTCGCAATTGGCCCTTCTTTGCGGCACGTAGAGAGACCGGAGGGCTTATTTATTGGTCGGTTGCAGGTGTTTAAATAATTTCGAACGTTATAAATATATTTTTTATATTGGACGCGCAGCTTTGATGTTGGGGTTGGCTTCTTGCGTTTGACCCGTAGAAAGCTTAGCGGCACATGGATGCTGTTACCACGCTGCTCTTCTGAACCGGAGGTCGCTAGGTTCAACCCGTTCTCCCATCATGGCTGTTGAACCAAGCTTCTTAAAGGTCAAGCTTCTAAAATCCACCCACATCTGTCTGCCCAGCAGTGGTAAATTGGCTTGCTGCAGTTGATCGGCAGGGTCACGTGAGCGAGTGGCCCCAAATTAAGAGAGCGAGCAAGTGCAACGTTTGCGACGCTTCAAACACAAGTGAAGATCCGCATGGCGCGATGGCAGACTCGTGCGTTCTTACAGTCGCGTCTCTGTTGGACGGGATGCCGGCCATAGCGATGTCTCTGTGGCCCCATTGTTCTTCTCGGCCGTATCGTTCGGTGGGAGCGGCAACGTGGCGATTTGCGGCGATCCGATTGATGCCGCGGAGCGCCGGAGAGAGAGCGAGAGAGAGACGCGGTTTGGGCCCGAGTGTTTTTGCGCAATATCAAAAATTGGCATCTTATCGGCGGTTGAGAAACTCTGCGTACAGAACGATCGGGGCACGCGATCTCCATTCCAGCGTGAATTTGTTTTCAAGTCGATCTTGACCCACCTCCCGTCACCTTCAATGTGTCTGTGTGTGTGTGTGTGAGGTCTGGCGTATTTTTAAGTAAAATAAATCTCGCGCTGATGTAGGTGCAAATTAAATAAAACTTGTTTACCTGTTTATGTTTACCACCTTGCGGACGGCCAAATCGCCCACGCTGCGCCCGGTGTGCGTCAAGCACTCACAGATAGTGTGCAGCAAGCACGGACAGTGTGCAGCAAGCACAGGTGTCGTACTGAGAATAATAATAATAATAGCATTTTATAGAGCGCCTTTCACCCAAGGGTCACAAAGCGCTGCACAACGACAGAAAAAACAAATAATAAAAACCAAAGCAACAAAAATTAAACGATTAAGGCTGCTTCGAATACATTGAAAGGTCGTGAAACTGGCAATCTTAAGAGCGGCAAAAATCTGCCAGCGTCCCCTAAGATGGCCGTCACTTCCTTAAAGACAACCACGGAGGGAGACAGGGAGGGAGGGTGAGCGACAGGGGGGAGACATAGGGACACAGAGACACTCACCCGCTCACTCACCCACTCGACCACACACTCAATCACTCAATCATTCACCCACCCAATAATAATAGCATTTATAGAGCGCCTTTCACCCGAGGGTCACAAAGCGCTGCACACGGCTGAGAGAGAATGGCATGTCAAATAACATCAAGACAGATTAACTGAGAGTCAAGCAATAGCGATAAATTGGTGAACGTTATGCATAGCGTACGGTTTTTTTTTTAGTGCTGGAGGTTGGAGATCACTGGCGTCGAGAGACGCGGTCTAATGTAGACGCCGCTATGTAAGATCCGCGTTGGATTGAATTGGGTCGTTTGAATCTTGGTGGAATAGCTTTCGTAAATTATTCCACTCACTCCTGCACTCAGCGTTCTGGAATTTAAAATGCCTGGCATCGCGAAAGGCTAATTTCTGCGCGATTCCCCCCCCCCCCCATTTTGTTATTTACAGTCTGAAACGGTGCTTTTAGAAGCGGATTACAATACTATAATCATTTCAATATGTGCTATAAGGTTTTACTTATATTATAATTGCTTTTTGTAATACGGGCACAAGTCTGCTTAGCAGTTTATGGTGGGCGGTCATGCGAGTAGCTTGCTTTGAATCAGGGCTGGCGGAAACAGTTAGTTTTGAGACCCAAATAGGGTTTTGATTTACGGTTTGACTTGCATCTACGCATTCACACACACAGACCTCAGTCGCTGCTGTGACTGCAAGAGGCCCTTACAGCAGCAGACGTGAGCGAGCGCGCTAAGACTAGAACCACATTATTGTTATCAGGTCGAAAATTTCTCCCTCCCCTGTCTAGCACCTGATTTGTGTGGCGAGATGCCTGCAGTGATGTGTATATACAAATGTAGCATTTTTTTGACATTTCCTACAGGCCATTACACACCGGTATTTTTTTCATTTATTTTTCCAGTGTCGGTACGCCTCTGGTTTTGAAGCGGTAGCTCGGCCTCGGACGGCCTACTCTTCCGCGCCTGTCGGACGTCTCTCACCCCCAAAGGGTCACTCACGCCTCCCCTCCATTACTTGTGTAAATTTAGATTTTTTATTTTCTGTGGAATCCTCGCTTCCTACCAGTAACGCTGTCTGCCAGTATTCAAGCGGACGCTCTGTTCGAACGCGTTGGCCTCAACGCATCCACGCCACGTGTTTTTCGAGCTTGTTGTGTCCAAGGAGTCCCGTCAAGAGCTTGCAAGTTCACTGGCTATTATTATGCTGTAATAACAAACATCTATCTCCATAGTGTTTTAAGGGTTTAGATCATGTGAAAAGGTTATGCAGGTGTGGTGTAACCGTCGATATGTTGGAGAAAACGACTGGACACACAACACTTACCTTTAAAAGTAGTTCTCGACGTTTCGCTGGAGCTTGCACTCAGCAAAAGTAGTTCTCGACGTTTCACTGGAGATTGCACTCAGCATCATCAGCGAAACGTCGAGAACTACTTTTATAGGTAAGTGTTGTGTGTCCAGTCGTTTTCTCCAACATATCGACGGTTACACCACACCTCCTTAAACTTTTCACATGATCTAAACCCTTAAAACAGGATGGATATTATCGGTCATGAGAGCCTTGGAACCAAACATCTATCTATCTATTCAAGCGGCGCTCTGCCTCGTGCCCCGCGATGCCAGCCTCGGTTTTTTTCTTCCGGGATCGGTTCCAGGTGTGCGTGCACGGGGGTGAGGGCGTGCACACCGCCCTGGTCGAATACCCAACAACTCTGTATCCGGCCAAGTCCGGGGGAAGAGGATGACTGGCGTCGTAGTTGGAACCAGCGGCTCGACGCACCGCCAGATCGACAGCTGTTGCACCTGCGACCGCCGCCGCTCCCCCCTCGCTCGCTGTCACCTGCTGCCCGTAACCCGCGCTCGTCGGCTTGCCGGCGCCGTGACTGAGACGGCGAAGGGAACCGCCGCGCGGGAGTGGCGGCCGAGGGAAGGCGGAGGCGGGCAGCAGAAGGGCAGCAGGCGCGCGCGCCGCTTGGCCCGCCCGCCTCGGGAGACATAGCGGAGAGGTGACGTACGTCTGTCCTGGCAGGTCCAAGGGGTCCGCCCGGATGACGACCTCACCTCGTACTTTAGTTGGCCGGGCCCGTTGACGGCGCCCAGCGGGCGTTTGAGCTTAAACAGTAATTAGAATGACGATGTTTACTGCTGCGGTTTCTAAAGCGCGCGCGGTATTCGTTCGTTGTCGAAGCTGTTAATGATAATAATTTTACATTTCTAACGCGCACATATTCGTTTACTGTTTAAGGTACTCGTTTGACAAGAGAACGACTCGGAGGCGCGAGGAAAGCGCAGAGAGGCGGAGGAGGCAGCCCAGGCGGTTTGCCGGCGCCA
>JAZEWU010000045.1:4120126-4137908 GCA_036362915.1 Geotria australis | reverse complement strand
CAGCCGTTGCGTTGCGTCCATCTGCGGGAGTCTACGGGAGTCTGCGGGCATCGCGGGTTGGCGCGGTGGCGGGTGGGACGCGGGGGCGGTGCGGCGCGGCGCGGCATCCTCGCCGCCTGCGTTAGCTGCACGGCAGCCACGTCTGCTGCTGCTGCTGGTGGTGATGCTGATGGTGGTGGTGGTGGTGGTGGTACGAGGGCACGAAGGCGAGCGCGTGCTGCGGCGGCGGCAGGTAGTAGCCGCTGAAGTTGAAGTCGCTGGCGTACGGCGCCGGCTGGTAGTAGCACGTTACGTTTGCCGCGTTCGGGATCACGTTCTGCTCGGCGAGCACCCGGAACGCCATCGACGTGATGAGTCCCAGCGTGAGGCGGCGCTCGTGGCCCATCAGGCACACGGTGCTCTCGTTGACGACGCCCCACAGCGTCAGCAGGTAGTCGTACTTGCTGCCCTCCTCGCCCAGGAAGTGGTTCTGCAGGTAGGACTCGAGCTTGCGCTCCTGCTCCGAGATGTCGGGGAAGTCGATGAAGAAGCGCGAGCACATGTACCTCTCCAGCGTCTTGATCTCCTGCTCGCACGCCGGCTGGAAGTCGCGCACCAGCAGGTTGCAGTACTTGAGTAGGCCGCCGCCTGTCGATGGGAGGAGGTGACAGCCGGGGGGGGGAGACAGCGGTGCGTGAGCGGCGCGTGAGCGGCACGACCGGGGAAAAAAACGGAACGCGGTGAAAACGTCGGAGCGATACGGGGCGAGGCCGCGGCGGGGAAAAACGTCAAAAACGTCATCGACAACAGACGTCAGCGGAACGCGTCGCAGACTCGGAGCGAGGTCGTCCGCTGGACGGGCGCTCTGCTAGTGTCGCTAGCGCACGCGGGCGATGGAGCGAGCGGGCGCTCGTGTGGGGGGGGGTCACCGCAGCGCTGTTCGACAGACGCGCAATAAATAAAAACTCGTAATATATACGTATTGTCGTTAGTGGCCACGGATTTAATCGGAGTCAGATCGCGAGACCAACACCGCCCAAGCCTGCGTGGCGCAGCAGCAGGGTGGCACAGCGGTGGCATCCCTCGGCTGCATTTCTGTGCGGAATGTGAGCGTTCTCCGCCAGATCTGCGTCGGTTTCCTCCCGTAAGTTATAAAACTCATTAATTAGCCGATAAGTTCATAATATATCGGAGGCCGTGTCTGGAAAATGTTAGCGAGCCGGCCGACCGCGCGGTTTCCCCGTGCCTCCAACGATCTCTCCTCGAGCGAATACCTTCGACGTCGAGCGAACACTGCGCAGCCGCTCGTTAGAAATCGTAAAAGTCAATCATCGTTATTACTAAAATATTCTTGGCAGAGAATGGCCCCGCTGAAGCGGACGTCACAGAGCTAGCTCGCGAAGATCCCTCCTATCCCGGAAGACACAGGGCGCAAGGCAGGGCTATACTCAGGATGGTACGCCAGTCTATCACAGGGCACCGGGGGAAATTTAGTCCGCAGGCCAATTAACCTATGCAGCAGCATGTCTTTGGACTGTGCGAGGAAACCGGAGTGCCCGGCAAAAACCCACGCGGACACAGGGAGAACATGCAAACACCACACAGAAAGGTGCCCGAGCCGGGATTCGAACCCGGTGCCTTCTTGCTGCGAGGCGGCAGGGCTACTCACCGCTACGCCACCGTGCCGCCCCCCCCAGATATTCAACGTCCTCTTTCCTCATAATATGCTCGAGAAACGTCGACTGTCTCTTACTAATGCCGTTCAACATCTTCCTTCTACATCCCATTCTTTGCACAATGCTTACAAATAAAAATTAAAATGAAAATCATTGACCGAAAGAACGAGATCGCGGATACAAGCGGCAGAAATGAGGTTTCTCCGCAGCGTTGCTGGGCTCACTCTACGTGACAAAGTGAGGAGCACAGAAATCCGGGACAACCTCAGAGTGGAGTCGCTGCTCCTTCAGATTAAGAGGAGCCAGTTGAGGTGGTTCGGGCATCTGGTAAGGATGCCCCCTCCTGGAAGGCTCCCCTGGGAAGTCTACCAGGCACGGCCCACTGGGCGGAGACCTAGAAGCCGATCCAGGACAAGCTGGAGTGATTATATCCTTCGGCTGGCCTGGTAACGCCTGTGAACCCCCCAGGAAGAGCTGGAATCTGTTGCCGAGGAAAGGGATGTCTGGTCCACTCTCCTTGGACTGCCGCCACCGCGACCCTCACCAGGACAAGCGGTTTAAGAAAATGGATGGATGGATAAAAATTATCCACACGCAAATATTTTTCCCTCATTCATACTCCAAAAACGGACACGCCGCCCCGTCCCTCCATGCTCACCCCAGCGTGGCGCAAATCGCCACATGTGGACTCGACGCGGCCCCAATAAAAACAGCCCGCCCGATTTATCACGTTCAGACGTTTCCACTAAACGGCAGTGTTCCGACGCTTCCTGCCGGAGCGGCGGCCAGAGGGAGCGGGCGCTCGCAAGCTTTCCGTGACGTCACACGGAGATAGATAGATTAATTGATTATGAGACCCGGTAGCGCTGCCGCCTCACAGCAACAAGGTCCCGGGTTCGAATCCCGGCTCGGATGCCACCATTCTGTGTGCAGTTTGCATGTTCTCTCCACGTGTCCGCGTGGGTTTTCGCCACGGGGCACTCCGGTTTCCTCCCACCGTCCAAAGACATGCTGCCAGGTTAATTGGTCTACTGAGTGAATCCTGGCCAGAAATCCTGGCCCGTATCGGCAGCGGCGCCACACGGGTTCCAAACGATTGCTTGCGTTGGCCAAACGCGTTGCTTTGACAAGTGGCCTTTACGGCTAAACGATTCGTAACCTTGAAAACTCCTTAGCGCAGATAAGATAATAACGCCTGGCGGATGCGTCGGCTGCCGGCTGCGAGAACGCGAGCGCTAATGTCGGGCCCAGATGTCCGTCGGCGTCTCCGCTCGCTCTCCCTCCGTCTCACCCCGCCAACAACCGCCTTCCCCCGACTCGGAGCTCCAGCCCCTACCCCGGCACCGCATACCCACGCACCGCCTACCCACGCACCGTACAGCCCTCTGCGGACCCAGGTCCAGAGGCGAACCGGGACGTTGGAAAGAACGGCGCCGCGGAAACGCCAGCATCACTTCAAGCAACACCGACTGATAGATAGATAGATGTTTATTATTACAATAGGAAACATACCCAGTGAGCTTGCAAGTTCTTTACGGGCCTCCTGCGACACAACAAACGTGCAAAGTGCTGACAATCATTAAAAAAAAAATTGGGACGATGAGCGAACGCTCATCGCTTCGCGTCCCACGTGGCTCTCGGCTCAAAAGACCTTCTCGCAGAGTTCAATAAAAATGCAAAGAACTGTGTATAAAGAAATGGTAAACTGTTATATAACCATCACGCTTCGAAGAATCGAAAAGAAGAAGTGGCTCTCGGCTAGCGGGGGCCGCGCGGCTAGGCCCGATCGACACCGGGCAGTGACGGCGCGAGCGAAGGCGTTGTTTGTAGTCATCCAGGCCGTGTTTTCGTCGTCGTAAAACGATATGCTCACCATGTTGTTTATATCGTCGTAAAACGATATAAACAATGCTAACACCATGGTGAGCATTCGGTACGTAACGTGTCGCACGGCGTGGACGGTGTCGTCAAACCCGAGCGTGCTCCGAGCCCCGTCATAAAAGTTACGATCGCTCCCTCACTCGCTCCCTCGCTCGCTGCGGTGGGAACCCAAGCTCGGGTGGAACCGAGAATCCCACGGGATCGATCGCGGAACCGGACGGCCGTTGAAACTCCGCGGAAGTATGCGGGACAGGTGTTGGTTGGGAGACGGCGAGACGAGGTGAGGTGGGGCGGTGGTGTGTGGGGTGTGGGGCGATTTAACGAGGCCAGGAATAGCGCGGCACCTGCACGCTGACACCGGAGAAACGAGCTCATCGACGGCGCCTGGGTCAAAGGGCGAACTGCGGCCCGCATAACGATTAAAGGTAAACGAGCGACAAACGGCGGGTGCGCGCGTCACTCCTGCTGCGTCAGAGGTCGACTGGAAAGGTCGCGGAGGTCGCTGAGGTCACGTCTCAGACACCCCGGTGTCTGTCTCGCGAGATAACAGACGTGGCTCGGCCGCCGACCCCACGGCGCGTAACCGGCCCGCACTAACCGGCGCGCTCACGCGCAGTCAACCAAACGGCGCCACAACTGCCGCCCGTGCGTCTGTGTGTGCGCGTGTGTATAAGTGAGCAGCGTGAGCTTGACTCTACAGTATGTCAAGTCTATACGGGGGATCTTTGTCTCTGTGTGTATCTGAGCGTGCTAATGTCTTGATGTTGCTGACATGCCGTTCTCTCCACAGCCTTGTGCAGCGCTTTGCGACCCTTGGGTGAAAGGCGCTCTATAAACGCACCCGGAGAAAATGAGCGCGTTACAAAAGTAGATTATTATTATTATGAATGTGTGTCGACGTACATCTGTCTACGTCTCTATGGTTTAACCATCCTGCAGTGGACCTGAACAACGAGCTCTTCTACATTATTGCCGAAATTACAAATATTGAACGCGTGAGTGAAGGCTGTCGCGACAAACATTGCGATCCGCTAAAGACCCGCGGCTCAGATCGCGTAACAACCAAAACTATACGCGGGCGGCACTTCACGCCGAAACCGGCGACGCTAACCAACGCCGGAATAAACCGCGCGCCACGGAGCGAACCGAACCGGGCCAGAGTTCCGCACCGTGTCGGGACTCGAACCAGAGTTCCGGGACTCGAAACGAGCGATTCTCTCTCTACCGACCACCGGGTGTTGCCGACGGGCGTTTTTCGAATACGATTCGATTCTTCGAAGCGTAATGGTGATATGACAGTTTCCCATTGCAACAAGTTCTTCATTAGTCGCAGACAGCCCTTCAACATTTATAGATATAACAGTCAGTGCTGGCCTTAAAGGCGGCGGGCATTGGCCTCCTCTCTTCTTGCTCCAGACTGAGGGGCTTCTGGCATCTGTTGAGCTTCTGGACATCGTTGTTTTTCAGCTCGGCTTCAAAGTGTTCGGTAGAATTTGCAGGTAATACCAAGTATTACTTGACGGGGATCGCGACGTGAACGCTTCTACCTTGCTGACGGGCGTTACCGACGGGCAAAACCCCCCCGAGTCGCCGTAACCGCTGGTCGCGGGCGTAGCGCCGCTCCGGTCATCCGATCCCACATCCGGGAGCCCCGCACCCCAGCGCTGACAAGTTGAAACCCGAGCCGGCCACGGGGAAAGAGGGCGAGAGTCGAGTCGCTGTCGCACGGAACGTGTCGCCGCAAGTCGGTGGCGTGGACGCACAAAGATAAAGATCACCCGTGTAGCCTTGACGGACTGTAGGGTCAACTGCGGTTACGGAGTGGCAGCTGTGAAAGGCGAGGCGGTGGGTTGCCCGGAGCCACGCTCGGCCGCCTGTCTGTCTCCCAAGTGGCGTTGTTTACGCGCCGCACCGGGTACTCGTTTGAGGCCGAGTCGACCTAGGGGACGCCCAGGATCGGTTCTGAAAACCGTCACTGGTGTTGGTGGGCCGTGAGCGTGTATCGAATGCGGCTTGTTGGGTTCGTACCGCACTAACAACAACAACCGCCGTTCTCCACTAAGTACGCGGTTCACCCGAGGGTCACAAAGCGCTGCACAGGGCTGCGGAGAGAACGGATGAGGTGGATCGGGATGAGGAGGAGCGAGGAGGATGAGGATAGCATGCTGGGACGCCGGGTCCTCCCGGCCGAAGCCGGCGTCTCGCCGGCAGGCGGTCCAAGAACCGCCGTGTTTTGGAACAAATTGTAGCGGAACGAGCATTAATGAGGTCGCGCGACCTTCGCTTTTGCGTCGTTTTGGCGAGGGCCGTCTCGCGGGGCGGCCAGCGTCCGCACGCACGCACGCACACACACATGCTCACAAGACAAAGATCACAAAGCCAAAGATCCCCTGTATAGCCTTAACAGACTGTAGGGGCAAGTGCCGTTAGCGAGTACCTATTAAGGTCGACACGGCACACGAAGAGGTGGGTTACCAGCACCACGCCAGCCCGCCTGTGTCTCCCTGGTGGCGATGTTTACACACCGCACCAGGTACTAATTTGAGGCTGAGTCGACCTAGGGGAGGCCCAGGACCGGTTCAGAAAATCGTCACTGGTGTTGGCCGTGAGCGGGATTCGAACTCGGGTCGCCAGATTTGTAGCCAAGCCGCGCTAACCACTGAGCTACCGCTCCCCACGCACGCACACACGCACGCACACACGCACGCGCAAACACAGACTAAACACAAACCACCCAAGACCTACCCCTCCCAGCCCTCACAAACTTCTTCAGAGAGTTACCCACGATTTGCCCCTCCGTCGCCGCGACCGGCTGCGTCGCCCAAGCCAACGTGTCGGGGCGCCGGGCTGATTACCGCAGCAACGCTCGCGACTACGAGACTCTTGGCAATGCTCGCGACGACGTAAACAACCCGCATTATTATTATTATAATTGGATTGCATCTGCTGGTGGCCTGCCAGCCGCTGTAACTGTCATCATCGACAGACGAAGGTCGCCCGGATAGCCTTAACGAGCTGCACGGGGCAAGTGCCGTTGTTAGCGAACACCTATGAAAAAGCACCGGCGCGCAAAACGCACCGGAACGCGCGCGTGCACAAAGACAAAGATCCCCCCCCCCGTGTAGCGTTAACAGACTGTAGGGTCAAGTGCCGTTAGCGAGCAGCTGTGAAGGCCGGCACCACACACACACACTAACAACAACGACAACAGCCGTTTGCCACTGAGTGGTGGTGAAGTCACCACGGCGCCTGTGTCAGGCTATATGCACCCTGAGGCCACGTTAAGTATGAAAGGCTCGCTGACAGGACATCACAATACAGACCCGTGTGCCATAGGTTGCCTGACTGAGCTGACAGGTCATAGGAAAGACCCAGGTATCGTGGGTTGCATGACGCGAGACGCCCGGCAGACGCACCACCCGACACCCACACGCGACGACGACACGGACGCGCCGACGCACCTCGGATCTCCTCGGGGTTGCGCGTGGCGATGAGCCTCCCGCGCAGGTGTTCCAGGGCCTCCCCGAAGTCGCCGTACATGCTCTCGCCGAGCACGCTGGGGTGGAAGCGCTCCGACATGGCGTGCTCGGAGCACTCGTAGAAGAGCAGCAGCGAGTCGAGCACGATCTGGAACGAGTCGACGCTGAACTCGAACTGGCGCCGCAGCGAGTCCACGAACTTGAGCTCGACGTTCTTGCCGCTGTTGTTGGAGAGCGAGATGAGGCTCCAGCGGTCCGTGTCGTTGCACACCTTCACCATCTTCTGCACGTAGGCCTCCTTGAGCGTCTGCGGCCCGATCTTGTCCTTGCTCACGCCCTCCGGCAGGAAGTCCAGCAGGCAGTCAAGGACCACTTCCTGTGTAGCGAGCGTGGCGTGGCAGTGGGTGGGTGGGTGAGTGAGCGAGCGGGTGCGTGGATGGGTGGGTGGTGGTGGTGACGTTGGTGATGTTTGTTGGATGTTTCACGGTGGTTGTTGTGGTGTCGGTGGTGATGGAGGGTGGCAGAGGTGGTAGTGACGGTGATTGACAGCGGTGGGGGGGGGGGGCAAAGATGATGACGGTGGTGTTAGTGGAGGTGGTTCGGCATTGACAGTGGCGAGTGGTTCGGGTAGGGGAGGGGTACGGTGAGAGCGTTAGTCCGGAACTTTCCCACGGTGCGGTGTGCAGCGCGGTGTCGTGTGTAGAGCGTAGAGCGCGGTGTGGGTTGTGGAGTAAGGGCTCAAGTGCGGGGGAATGTTATTGCGTAGCGCGGTGCTGAGTGTACAGTCGTGCGTGGAGTGCGGTATCGTGTTTAGAGAGCGGTGTCGTGTGTGTGTGTGCGCGGTACTCGTGTGGAAGTATGGTGCGCGGTCTGGAGTGTATAATGCTTTATTGCGTGTGAAGTGCGTCGTCGTGTTTATAACGCGGTGCCGTGTGCGGATCGCGGTGCGGGGTGCGGAGTGTGTGTGCGGTGCGCGGTATCGGGCGTGGGGCGCCGCATGGTGTGTGCTGCGGGGGTGCGGTGTGCGGTGCTGCGCGGTTGCGCCGCTGCGTTAACCGCACCTTGACGAGCTGAAACTCGGCTTCCCCCGTGAGGCTGACGCCGAAGATGAGGTCCAGGTCCTTGTAGCTGAGGCCACTGTCGTGGTGCAGCACGTGACTGGCCGCGGAGCCGTTGAGGCGCACGTCGCGCACGGAGATGCCGCGCTCCTCCAGGCGGCCGCGCACGATGCGCACGATGTCGCGGGGACGCACCTGCGGAGCGACGCGAGTTCACGGTCAGCGCCCGGAGAGAGGTCACCCGCTACCCGGCGCGAGCCGACCCCAGATTCCGTCGGATGGAGCAATGTTTGCCACCGCGCTATCCGCGCAGGACACCCTAAATACCTTGCATCACTACTCCGGCCACTCGCATCGACACAATCCCGTACTCCACACATCGCGCTCACGCACAACCTTCGCACAACGCCCTCACGGATCGTAACCTTATCGCGGTGGAGGGGTTTGCGTGTCCCTTGGTGAACAGGTCTGGAGTCCAGCACTCCTTCTAGGGTCTCCCTTGGTGAACAGGTCTGGAGTCCAGCACTCCTGCTAGGGTCTCCCTTGGTCGACAGGTTTGGAACGACCGATGGCCGACACGCGACAACCTCAGCCAATCACCGATCGCCGACACGCGGCGCCGTCAGCCAATCACGGTGGCCGTGTGTGCGAGCAACCCGTCGGTGGCTGCGGCGCCGCGTTGGAAAGTTCCCAGCGGACGCTGTCCAATCATTACCCGATTATTATTACGATGATAATAAGGCCGTTTGTGTGCGCGGCGCGGCATCGCTGAGTCTCAAGACGCGTGTTCACGAGCGTCGCCGCGGTAAGCAGTCGCGACGCGTTTGCTTAGTCGACGGAATAGGTCGCGGCGTCGGTGCGAACCGGGGATACGTAGCTCAACGGTTCCATCCATTTTCTAAACCGCTTGCCCTCGGGGTCGTGGTGGCAGCAGTCCAAGGAGAGTGGACCAGACATCCCTTTCCTCGGCAACAGATTTCTCAGCAACAGTTCGGTTCCTTACAGCCTTAATAATCATAATAATAACTGTACATTTAATTTTAGATTTAATGAAGACTGACTGACTGACTGGGTACTCCCACCTCTTCCGGGACGTTTTGGCGTCAGCGTGGAAGAGTAGGCCAAAATAAGGGGCCGTAACAGAACTGGGACGAAATTTCCTCTCGAAAACAGAGCTCCTATCCAGCGTTCCCCGACTGCACACATTCCTGTCACACCGCGTCTCAAGACTCGTGGCAATTTAGTCCGCAGGCCAATTAAGCCTAAGCAGCAGCGTGTCTTTGGACTGAGGGAGGAAACCGGAGTGCCCGGCAAAAACCCGCGCGGACGCGGGAGGAGAGAGCGTGCAAACTCCGCACGGAAAGGCACCCGAGCCGGGATTCAAACCCGGGTGCTTCTCGGACAGGTTCGACGAGCGACACGCTCCGCTCGGCGATGACGTGACCGAGACGGGCTGGCTGCGGGTGCTTTCCACGGTCAGCGCTTCTGCGGAATTAACCGGGGAGGCGCCTCGCTCCGAACCGTGACGCCTGAGCAGAGGACAGCGGCGCTCCGCCAAAGGCACCCACTTTCGCAAAAAGTCGCGAAACCGGATTTTTTTTTTTCACGAAACAGCTTTCCTCTGGAAATTCTTGACCCCTCCGGCGCAAACACGGAGGGGCGGGGGGAAAGGTGTGGAGAGAGGAAATAAATAAATAAAATGCAAACCCCCCCGCCTCCCCTCCCCGTAAGTGGAAATATCAATAAGGAACTTGGATTGCGCTTTAACGTAACCCCGGAGGGCAATGTTTTCATCATAAAAAAAAACCGCAGAGGTTAGGTGGAGATTTGGCAACGAGAGACGGGCGATTGATGGGGCCGCCGTGGCGATGTCGCTCGACAACAACTGTCGGTCGCCTCGGACGTCCATCCGTGTGTTCTCAGCCTCGGCTCGGTTCTGGCTCGGTTATGGCTCGGGTCTGGCTCGGGTCTGGCTCGGGTCTGGCTCGGGTCTGGCTCGGGTCTATTGTAGTAGCTGCTGCTGTTGTTGCTGTTTTGTACGCAGAGTTTAGTTGCCGATTATGTGTTCGCTGATGGAACTCGACCCCAGCGGCGAGTTAAAGGCTACACGTGCCAGGAAGGACCTTTGTCTTTGTTGTGTTGACGCACGATAGCAACCCGACTGCTGCCAGGGTTCAACTCCTGACCGAAGCTACCGAGGTCAATCGGCCTCCATCCATGGTCAGAAAACACCCAATCCTGCACAGGGGTCGCGGCGAGCCGGAGCCCAGGCCGGCAGACACAGGCCGCCTTACAGAGACACGCGCAAGCAAGCTTAGCCGTAGCTCGACGACTGGGAATCCAACTCGGCTCGCCGAGCTCATATACTGTCGCGCCAACTAAGACACCCCCAAGACCCCCCCACACAACCCCGTAAAGCAGCGGTTCCCAAACTTTCTCGGCGCCCCTTTAGCGTATCGGGGTTTTTTTTTTCCTCCACGGCGCCCAAAGTCATAAAATCTAATACGGCACGCGTCGAAAATGCTGGACTAATCCCGCTGCGGCGCACACCCTCTGTGAGTTAGGCCCCGTGGCGCCCCGGATCGCCGCGTCGCACACTTTGGGAACCGCCGCCCTACACGCTGCGCGGATGCGCCGAGCCCAGTGCGGTTATCTGTCGCGTACACACGAGCGACCACAACACACAGCGGCGGGGTGTGGTGGGCCCCTCCAGAGGACACGAGCAAGCGCAGGCAGGCAAGCCCCGTCACGACGGAAAACAAGACGCTCGACGAAATCGCAGAGGCGCGGCGCGTTTACGCATCGAGTCACGGCGGCGCGAACAGCCGCGCCGACGCGAGGCTGCGGGATGAGACGGGAGGGGGGGAACGCTCGATACGGCCGTCGCGAAAGAGCGCGCGATGATGATTCTCATCGCGCGTCGAGCAGCAAAAGCAGACACGTGGCGCGTTTACGCGACTGCGCTGACAAGGCTGCGGGAGGCAGAACGTCGCGGACGAGAGACACGGGGGGAAACGCTCGATACGGCTGTCTCTCTGTCTCTCGATAGAGCGATTCTCATCGCGCGTCGAGCCGTGAAACGACACGAGTCGAGTGTTTCCCGGTGACAACGCGGGTTTTCTTTGCCCCCCCCAACGGCAGAAAAAGGAACACGCGTCAATTAGAGGATGTGCCAGAAGTTAAACAGACACGGATTCAAACCGTAACCAAAGGTCGGCGGCCGGCTGGGGAAGGGCACGGGATGTCGTGCCTCGAGTCAAGCTTAGCGACGGGACGGCAGCCGGGGGACGCACGCGCGGAGAGATGGAGCGACGAAATCGGATCGCGCGCGCGGGATGGCGCGGTGGCCCGTCGCATTGGTGGATCGCGGGAGAGGCGGGAGGGTAGCGGCGGAGGAGAAAGACTTTCATCCAGCAGTGGATTGACCACAGCTAACGATTACGCACATCGGCCCCACGGCCATCTGCTCGCGCCGATACGCGGAAATCTCTGAAGCTCCACGTTCCCGGGATTCGCTGCGACGATAACAAATACTACTTATGACATGTGGCACAAATTTATCCAATTTCGAAGGCATATTAATTTGCGCGGCACGGCAGTGTGTGGCAATATGTTGGCGCCGGCAAACCGCCTGGCTGCCTCCTCCGCGCTCTCCTCGCTACGCCTCCGACCCGTTCTCCCTTCGAATGAATGCCTTCGACATCGAATAAACACGAGCGCGTTATAAATTGTAATAATTATCATTGTTATTCGGCGCTTGCAAACAGCAGCCGGGGGGCTCCGCGAAGCTTTCGTTACGCCTCCGCGCAAAACGCGCGCTGCTTCCATCTTGGTCTCCGGATCAAACGCGCATTAATATTCCTAAAAAGGTGGCGGCTACGTGTGCGGCTTACGTTGTGGCAATTTGCGGTGAGGTTTGGTGGGCGGGCGTGCGTGCGCTTGGGGGGGATAGCAAGTAGCTGCCTGCCTACTTTCGAATTCGATTAGATTCTTCGAAGAGTGATGGTTATATGGCAGTTTCCCATTGCAACATGTTCTTCTTTAGTTGCAGACAGCCCTTCGACATTTAGAGATTTAATAGTCAGTGCTGGCCTTAAAGGCGGCGGGCATTGGGCCTCTCTTCTTGCTCTGGACTGAGGGGGCTTCTGTCTTCTGTTGAGCTTCCAGACATCGTTGTCTTTCAGGTGATCGGCTTCGAAGTGTTTGGTAGAGTTTGCAGGTAATACCAAGTATTACTTGACAGGGATCGCGACGCGAACGCTTCTACCTTGATCCCCACCTGCCTACTTAAAAGCCCCATAAAGCGATTCAATTATTGATTTAATTTTTCTAACGGACCCGTTCAAAGGTGCGACAGCGTTAATAATTCAGGTGTGAAATCGCACACGAGCGCAGGTACGCGGTTTGAGGGCTTTACCGCTCGGCCGCCCGAACACGCAAGCCGACATGACTCGGCATGACCAGGTGAATAGTTTACGGACTGGCAGCAGCGCGGTTTGAACGCTGACCCGTCTAAACCAGGAAATTTATGGATCTGTCGAGATGTTAGAATGATAATTATTTACCCGGGAAGTGTTGAGGGGGGTTATCCGCGGCCGCTGGGGAAATATTGCAGCTTCACGCGGGACACCCGCACCCCCGTCGTTCGAGGTGGGTTTTCTCCGGGGTTCCTGCGTCGGTTCGCCGCCGCTGTGCCGCGCGAAACTCTCGTTTCAGGACGCGGGAAAATGACACGGTGCGGAACGATGCGTCGGGAAACTTCTGCTAACGGTCGTCACGGCTAACCCGAAAGAGCAGCTCTCGGGAGCGATTCTCACAAGCCGAGCGGCGAAAGCCCACATCGATACAAAGTAGATTAAAATGTAAGCGGTAAAGTATTTTATTTTTTCGGTTGGGTTACGTAATGAGTGTCGGAAAGCCATCGTCCACCCGACACGGCCAATCGGTGAGGTTTTGTCACGTGAAGGGAACGTGTCAATCATTTTCCACTTCAGCAACACGCCGGCGTGTTGGATAGAGGCAAGCTGGTGTCTTAGAGAGCGGGTGTGTTAGAGAGCTGGTGTGTTAGAGAGCGGCACACCTGCGTGTTCAAATTCAAACCCACGAGATTTACAAAACAAGGGCACGACATTCCGCTGACAAACTGTAACCAGGCTTCATCGGCCGCGTCGCGGAAAAAGCCTCCGTGTCAAACTGACGCGAGAGCATCGCAGTGACGTAAGACCGTCAACACAACCTGGCCTCTGAACATCGCGGGCCGCAGAAAGGCATCGGTGCTGAGTAAGGCACATTGCAAAGACAAAGATCCCCCGTGTGGCCTTAACAGACTGTAGGGTCAAGTGCCGCTAGCGAGTAGCACCTATGAAGGCTGACACGGCGCACGAACGGGTGGGTGAGCAGATCCACGCCCGGCCGCCTTTGTCTCCCTAGCGGCAATGTTTATTTACACACCGCGCCAGGTACTCATGTGAGGCCGAGTCGACCTCGGTGAGGCCCAGGACCGGATCAGAAAATCGTCACCGGTGTTGGTGGCCGTGAGCGGGATTCGAACTCGGGCGAGCCAGATTTGTAGCCCAGCATAGCGCTAACCACTGGACCACCGCTCTCCGACACAGCATTGAGCAACCCGCACCCCGCGTGTGCTGAGTAAGGCACATTGCACACACCCGCACACACACACCCGCACACACACACTCAACCGCTGCCAGCTCAGCAGCAATATTTGACAAACGTGCCCAGTCACTGTAAAGCTGCCGCGTGCATTTAAACTATTTGGCAACGGGGCGATTGTTTTACGACACGATTTACCATAGAGAATAACACAACGTGGGCCGGTTTAAAAGGCTAAGGCTGGCCCTGTGATTGGACGCTGTGGCGGTGGTGTAACGGGCGGCCAGCTGGACCCCGTGACCTCTGGGGCCAACGGTTCGATTCCATCTTCCTCCCCCCCTCTCGCTTACGAAACGAACATTCGGAAAGTTTTCGCTCGGGCTTCTTGAGATGCAGTGGCGTCTAGACGCTAGATGTGATATGTGTTGTACCGTATATAGACTCAGGCAGCAACTTACACACAACTGAGACCCGTAGACTCTCGCAGACTCACACACTAATCCACAGACTCATCAAAGAGACCCAGAAACTCATCACACAAAGACCCAGAAACTCATCACACAGAGACCCGTAGATTCGCACAGAAACCCACTCACCACACAGCTTCCCATAGACCGATCACACAGACCAACAGACCCACACACTGAGCCACAGACTCACACAGAGACCCATAGACTCACACACATAGCCACAGACTCACACAGAGACCCATAGAATCACACACAGCCACAGACTCAAAGAGACCCATAGACTCACACATAGCCACAGACTCACACAGAGACCCACAGACTCACACCAGAGTCCCATAGACTCACCCACATAGCCACAGACTCGCACTGAGACCATCGACTCACACACACAACCACAGACTCACACAGAGACCCACAGACTGACACACAGCCACAGACTCACACAGAGACCCATCGACTCACACAGAGACCCATCGACTCACACAGAGACCCACAGACTCACACATAGCCAAAGACTCGCACACAGCCACAGACTGACACAGCGACCCATCGATTCGCAGACAGTTTCCCTTTCAAAACGCTTCGCACTTTCAAAAGCCCCCGTTTCGCCCGCTACGACGACCGTCCGCTATCACGACGGCGGCAGCCCCGCAGCCCCGTGGTGCAACGCGGAACCGGCGGCTATGTGACACCAGGATCAGGAGCGATTTCACAATCGCGCATTTCTCTCGGTATCAGTTGCAGGGCATGGCGCAATGAGGGAGGGCGCGCGGCTCCCGACCAGCGGCCGCCCGGTTCAACGCCCGTCTCAGGCGCGTCGCATCAATCCTTATCAGAAACCGCTTAATCGTGTACAGGACCGCGGTGTGCCCGGAGCCTATCCCGGCAGACACAGACCACAAGGCAGGGCTATATCCAGGGTGGGACACAGTCCATCACAGGGCACCGGGGGGCAATTTAGTCTGCAGGATAATCGAGGTATGCAGCAGCATGGCTTTGGACTGTGGGGAGGAAATCGAATACTCAGCAAATTTGGACCGTACAGTAAACCGCTGTGGTCTACGCTCCACGCTTTTGTCACTGATGTGCAATGCTGAGCGTAAATGCTTATTTGGTTTTTTTTGGTCGTGTTAAATTGCGATTGTGATATTTTTCAGTTATTTTTGTCAATTCGCGTGTTTGTCGTGTCAATGCTGGAACCCCGCAAACAGCTTGCAAGCTCACTGGGTATATTTCCTGCTGTAATAACAAACATCTATCTTGAACGGGGAAAGAGGAACAGGCAAAGGCAACTACAACAACTCTCTCCGCCTCTCTCCTGGAACGCTCTCCCCTTTGAGCCCTCCCGCCGTGACCATCTCTAGAAGTTGGCATTTAAGGCTCTTTAAACATTTCGCCATCACACGCTAAACAAGTCTCCACCTCACGCACAGGAAGAAGTCCCCGATTCAGAGCGAGAAAAAGATCGAGTCGAGTGGAGACCACACAAAAGATAAAGACCCCACCACCCCCCGGGGGTATAGCTTTGACGTACTGTAGGGGCAAGTGCTGTTAGCACAGCCACCCACGCAGGCACGCACACACAATGAATCAAGCTCTGTAATAATACTAACAACAAACATCCACGATAATCAGAATCCCCACACACTAAATACCGGTGTGGTATGTTTACGTGTA
This sequence comes from Geotria australis, assembly GCA_036362915.1. Classification (NCBI taxonomy): domain Eukaryota; kingdom Metazoa; phylum Chordata; class Hyperoartia; order Petromyzontiformes; family Geotriidae; genus Geotria; species Geotria australis. Next base: position 4,122,078 of record JAZEWU010000045.1, on the reverse strand, counting down.
TAAGTGTTTGTGTGTGTCTGGTGCTGGTCACCCAACCCCCCTCGTGTGCCGTGTCGACCTTCATAGGTGCTCGCTAACGGCACTTGCCCCAACAGTCTGTTAAGGCTATACGGGGGGAGATCTTTGTATTTCTCTTTGTGTAGGTAGCGGTGGCTCAGTGGTTAGCGCGCTGGGCTACAAACCTGGCTGGCGACCCGAGTTCGAATCCCGCTCACGGCCAACACCAGTGACGATTTTCTGAACCAGTCACGAGCCTCCCCTAGGTCGACTCAGCCTCAAATGAGTACCTAGTGCGGTGTGTAAACATTGCCACTAGGGAGACAAAGACGGCCGGGCGTGGTGCTGGTCACCCACCCCCCTCGTGTGCCGTGTCGACCTTAATAGGTGCTCGCTAACGGCACTTGACCCTACAGTCTGTTAAGTCTACACGGGGGATCTTTGTCGCTGTGTGCAGGCAACGCGTGTAATACAGTGAGCGCGCGTGTGGAGGCACTGTGTGTATTGTACTGTACGTGGATGTGTTTTGATAAGGGCTTTGCGTGTAGTTACTGTACTGTGTGTATCGCTGTGGCTAGCAAGTGTGTAAGTACTATGTGTTGTAGGTACCGTTTGTCCAGGTACCACTTGCATGGGTACCATTGATTTGGCACGACTGTATTAGGTAACACTGTACAGGTACCACACCTATAGGTACCACGTATGCAAGCACTGTGTACAGGTATCCTGTTTAAAGACAGGTATTGTGTGTATATAGGTAACACCCGCTTGTGGCTAGTTAACAAACACATAGGTAACGTGTGTATATCTTGTAATATGTATGGGTGCCATACGTATGGGCCTGTGATGGACTGGCGTCCCATACCGGGGTTTAGCCCTGCCCTCGCGGCCTACGTTTGCCGGGATAGGCTCCGGCTCACCGCGACACCGTGTACAGGATTAAGCGGTTTTCTGACAACGGACGGGATGGATGGGACTATATATATATGTGTATGGGGTAGCATTTGAACGGGTGTTGCGGGTGTTGCGACACCCGCACTTTCACAGAAACATGATTCCATCCCCCACACTTTTTCCCGAGGTAGTCTCATATCACATGTTGCGACACCGGCACTTTCACAAAACACATAATTCCATCCCCCCCAACTTTTTCGCGCAACACCCGCGGCCTGCGACGCGCCTGGACTGGCAAATGTACGTAGGTGGCGTGACAGCGCTCGCTCCCTTACCTCGAGCGTGGGGAAGTTGCCGCGCCCGTGGATCGGCACCTTTTGGTCGAGCACAGCGTCCAGCCTGTGCACCTGCTCCCAGCCCAGCACGCTGAACCGCCTCGCCTGCTGCTCGCTCGCCCCCGCCATTGTGATCGCGACCTGGTGGTGGTGGTGGGTGGACGGCGACCGGAGAGATCGTGGAGGGGGGAGAGACACGCCGGCGTGAGTTCGCGTCGCCGGCAGCCCTTTTAATAGCTGCGCCTCTCTGCCTTCCCTCCCCCTACCTCTCGCTCCCTCCCTCTCTCTCTCAGTGCCCTCCTCCTCCCTCCTCGCTCCGTTGTAATGACGTGCGGGTAGGATGAGGGGAGGGGTCACGCACACACCCCCCCACCACAAAGACAAAGATCCCCCGTATAGCCTGGACAGAATGTAGGGGCAAGTGCCGTTAGAGAGCACTCCTATGAAGGTCGACACGGCACACGAGGGGGTGGGTGACCGGCACCACGAAGAATCGCAAAGAAGAAGAAGACCGGCACCACGCCCGGCCGCCTTTGTCTCCCTAGTGGCAATGGTTACACACCGCGCCAGGTACTCAGAACCGGTTGAGAAAATCGTCACTGGTGTTGGCCGTGAGCGGGATTCGAACTTGGGTCGCCAGGTTTGTAGCCCAGCGCGCTAACCGCTGAACCACCGCTCCCCACCGCACGCCGATTAATCCCACCCACAGATATTATTCTGTGGGTG
>JAZEWU010000045.1:4027876-4039554 GCA_036362915.1 Geotria australis | reverse complement strand
GCAACCCACTCTTTTCCGTGAGAGGACCATGGCCACAGATTTGGAGGTGCTGACTCTCATCCCAGCCGCTTCACACTCAGCATCTATCTGTCTATCTATGCCGGCAGACACAGGGCACAAGGAAGGGTCATACCTAGGATGGGAAGTCGGTCCGTCACAGGACCGCGCCGGAGCTTCACGCCGGAATTCGAGGCAAGCTGCGCCGCTAACGGCCGTGCGGAGAGTGTGGCGGCGTTCGTGCTGTTGATCGTGACCCGGAAGGGAGACGAGGCTGCTCGCTGCCTTCATAACAATTTTACATTTATTCACTGTCGAAGGTACTCATTCGACGAGAGGACGACTCAGAGGCGCGAGGAAAGCGCAGAGAGGCGGAGGAGGCAGTCAGGCGGTTTTGCTGGCGCCATATTGCCACACACTGCTTCCTAAATATTATGATGTTATCGGCCAAATAATTAATGAGTGGATTTGTTTAAGTTGTGGGAGGAAACCGGAGAACCCGGAGGAAACCCACGCAGAACAGGGGGAGAACACACAAACTCTACACGGAAAGGCGCACGAGCCGAGATTCGAACCCGGGGCCTTCTTGCTGTGGGGCGCAGATGTTACCACTGCGCCACCCTGCCACAGTGGTACTCGCTTAGGATGCTTATGCACCACCCGCTATTTATACACGATAGCGCCGGGACGGTGACTTTCATCTTCATTCTCACCTTTGTTTGGCTCCCCCCTCCCCCCACCCAACACGCACACCGGTGAGGGATCGCACGGTTTGCAGCGACGAACGCAGCGCGACGGAGCGGACGGGAGAATTATTCGAAGCCGGCGGAAGCATTTAATGCCGATAAAGGGACAATTTAGTATTTAGGGGAAGCGGGGAAAAAAAATAAATAACCGAAGAAAGCGGTTTAAATTGGTAGAAATTGACTCCGGGCGGCGGTGCGTCGCGCCGCTCTCAAAATAAGGTAAGTGCCGCCGAGTGACGGCGTTCGGCTCGGACGGATTCACGAGCCGCGCGCCGGGAACATTACAGTCTCGACGAAACGCCATTCATTACCGAGCCATTAACAGACGTCCCAAGCGCCCACTCGCCGAAAGATCGCCAAGAAAAGAAAAAAAAACCCCGACGACACCGTAACAATATGATTTGGCGGCGAGGAAATTCGCACAATCCACGCGTCGGGCGCGAGCAGACGCTGTCTAATTTAACACCGTCATCGGCCTCTGTATCGATGCGGGTTGTCGCACTGCCTGGAGGAGGAAGCTGCTCTGGAAAATCTGCACGTCGTTCAAGTAGATTTTAAAGTCCTGATTTTTGAACCGACATTGGAGGCACCGTCACGCTTGTGAATTTTTTGCCTTCTGAATGATGACGTGGGAGGCGAAACGTCGCAAAACGGCCGAGGCGGAATGCTCGACGCGGCTATCCCCGAAAGAGCAGCCCGACAGCGAGTCTCGTTACCGCCGGGCGGACGTCGTCTGTCCACTGCTGGATGAAGGCCTGCCGCCCGTTGGCACCGGTTATCCGGTGCCAGAATTTACCGGACACTGTCATATATTCGGGATTATGATGTAATCGGCCAATTAATCGATGAGGTTTTTTTTTAGTTGCGACAGGAAACCGGAGACTGCGGAGGAAACCCACGCAGAACAGAGGGGAGAGAACACACAAACTCCGCACAGAAAGGCGGCCCAAGGGGGGAATCGAACTGCCTCGGGGAGGACCTTCTCGGTGTGAGGCGCAGATGTTGCCACTGCGCAGACAGCCTGCCGCGCAACGAGAACATCTGAACATGCTGTAATGTTGACAACGGCAAGACAACGGAATTAAAGGACGGGGTAGAAGTTAGACCGTGCCCGGTGAGAGTTTCTCGCAAATAATGAGACGACACTGAAGGTAGCGTGACGAATTCTAATCAGCGGTGACCTAATGGCACCGTGCGAAACACTTCTGAGCGCGGAAGACACTCGAATTAGCCGCCTCTCCGCTTTCTCCACGTGTGCCGTGACTAAACGATAGAAAGCTACTGGCGACTTAGTTACGATTCAAATTGGAGAGAAAGCAAAGAATGAGGAAATGTGCCTTTTTTTTTTACGCGTACAGGGCCCGCTGAATGTTTATTCAAATTGTATCGAGCTGTCAATTCCCCCCGAAGCGGAGGTAGAATATTTCCATTAGACCAGGCCAATTGCTCTCTCAGTTCTTGAAATGGCATCTGAATCGGTCAATCGACGGGTTCTAAGGCACCACTACGCGAGGCGTGTTTACCGAACGGCTCCACGGAGTGAAAACGAGCCGTACGGTTGCGTATTAACGGCAGACCATATACTTTATTTGTATGACCTGTCGCAAAAGGTGTCGGTTAGCTGAGCTTATGAAGCATATTCGATGAGTGTACATCGCGGGCGGCACGGTGGCGCGGTGAGCAGCGCTGCCGTGCATGAAGGACCCGGGTTCGAATCCCGGCTCGGGTGCCTTTCTGCGTGAAGTTTGCATGTTCTCTCTGTGTCCGTTCTGTGTTTTCGCCGGGCACTCCGGTTTCCCCCGCCCCCCACAGTCCAAAGACATGCTGCTGCATAGGTTAATTGCCATCCATCCAAAGAGAGTGGACCAGACATCCCTTTCCTCAGCAACAGATTCCAGCTCTTCCTGGGGGATTCCCTGTGCTGGACTGGTGTCCTATCCTGGATTTAGTCCTGGTGTCCTGGTGTCCCATCCTGGATTTTGTCCTGCCTTGCACCCCGTGTCTGCCGGGATAGGCAGAGGCGCACCGCGACCCTGTACGGGATTAAGCGGTTTCTGACAACGAACGGATGGATGGTGTGTACATAACAGTCTGGCCGCATCAGCAGGTGCCAGACAATCCTTTTAATTGCCCCTAGTGTACAAATGTGCCGCGATGAGAAGTCTCTATACGGGTCCGGGCGGTAAAAGTGAGATTTTAATAAGGTATTGATTCCGAAATGTAATACGGTGGAAATGTTTTTTTTTTACGTGTCGGTATTTTTCTATCAAGGTGCGTGACTGACACGCCATGTATCTTTAAGCCCAGCGGGAAATAGCTGTAATTGCCTTTATGATTAAATGTCACGAGTAAATTACAATAACCGAACAAAAGTGCACGGAGAAGCATGAAGAGACGAACGCTAGGCCATACATTGCGCTCGCACGTTGAAAGCATCATTCGTACTGTTTAGAAAAGTAATTGGGCCCAGGCAGGACACGTCACGAGAAAGGTTGATGGTCGACGTTCAAGAGCGATAGCAGAGTGGCAGCCGCTGAACGGAACACGCCCGACAGAACGGCTCGGGGGAGGCCTTCATCATCCAGCAGCGGATTGATCACGACCATAGCCGATGACGACGACGATCTAAGCAAATACAAACCTTGCAAAACCAAACGCGTTTTTAGAAAAACAACGGCGGTAAACGGACAAACGCGCGCGGGCAGCTGGCGGGGCACACGGCTTGTTTGGTTTTTTTTTAAAGCGAGAGTCGATAGACAACATAAACCCGCTCGTGAAAAACGTACACACTCGAGCAAAAGTACACACTCGCGCAAACGCGGGCACGCCGCGGAGAGGCCCGTCGAAAGACGCCCCGCGGAAGAGCTGGAGGGATTTGAATGGACACTTACACCCACGCCGTTGGCGTGAGATGACAGGCAGGCAGCAGCACTCTCTCGCTCCCGCTATCCGCTCGGGCGGCATCTCATTAGAGCACGTGTACACAAAACGTGCTGGCTGGGGCCCTAAATGATTAATGGACGCCCAGGGAAACGAAACAAAAATAAAATATATATACACACACACACATCGCGTATATAAATAAATAAAATTCCACGCCATGCGCCGGTCAAATACGAGGGGGGAAAAAACGAGACGCGGAGGTTTCGACGAAATAACGGAGGCGCGATGTTGGCGCCGCGTTCGCCCCGCTCTCGTGCCCGGCTCGCGGGAATAATCGGCGCGGGGTGTTAAAAAAATACGATCGCGGTAAAAACAAAAAAAAATCACCCGGCACGTTCGTCGGCGCTCGTTAAAGTACGGCTCAAGAGCGCAAAAATCGGCAGCAAACCGGCGCCGAGCGCGTGTGAGCGTGCGTTTACAGACGCGGCCCTGTACTCGGGCTTCCGCTTGCGCTCGCAATGCCCGGGGAGACACGGGAGGCCGACGCCATTTAGGGTGGATTGAAGACTCAAGTGCCACCGTACGGCGCGCGGGAAACGTTAACGCTACCCTCGCTCCTCTTTCCATGCGCTGCGAGGTGTTCGCTCCCAGGGATTTGTGGGTACTGACAAAGCGAGCGGGTGGACGGGTGGGTAGTTGGGTGGGGGGGGGAGACGGGTGTTGGTTTAGTCGCTCACGGGAGCACACAGCGCCGGCGACACGCGAAAGTATCGGAACGCACGGCGGCACGCCACTGCGCCTCACGTGCAAAACGAACACGGCTGATAGCAAGTGTAATTCCGGTAATTGCTATTTCGGTAGTTAACGGTTACAACAATGTGACGATTACGTCTGCCCGACTCGAGAAATTGGCTCTTACGGGCACCTTTTTAACGCAAACACGCCATTATTTTTCGGGGACTCGACAATCACCGCGATCCGTAGCGTTCGCGAGTGCACGAGCAGCTGTTACGCGAAACAATGACTAATTTGGAGAAAATTAAAATTACACACGGAAAAAAACAACAAACCCCTTTCCGCCACCACCCCGCCGCGCGCACACCCGTTCGCTACGCCAGGTGCGTTCGCAAAACGCGGCTCCGCCACTCACTCGGCGGCTGCGCGCCACCCGTCTGTTCCTAAAATCGTCATAAACGGAGCGAAGCCTCGCCCGGCTTTGCGCGTTCGCACCGCGGGGAGGGAGGCTGTTAGCACGCGTTAAACCTGCAGCGGGCACGGGAAGCAAAACGCGCCGGCGCGATCGAATTCCCAACGCTCGCCTTCGACGCAACTTAGAGAAACAGATGTGTGGCAATGTGGGGGGGGGGGGTTGGGGGGGGTTTGGGCAAAGGGGGGCGGCGGAAGAGGGGGCTCCGACGCGATTACGCGATTCGAACGGAGAGGTGCGCGGGATTAGCGAGTTCGTGTCGGCGCGCGGCGCTGCCGCGGAGGTTGCCGACGGTGATGCGACGGCGTTAAGCCGCGCGGCAACATGGCGAAGTCCCGAATAGCGACGCAACAACGGTCAATATAAAAGGTGAGTTACGTCGCGCTATCTTGAGGTTTCTCTGCAGGGTTGCTGGGCTCACTCTCCGTGACAGGGTGAGGAGCACAGAAATCCGGGAGGGCCTCAAAGTAGAGTCACTGCTCCTTCGGATTGAGAGGAGCCAGCTGAGGTGGTTCGGGCATCTAGTAAGGATGCCACCTGGGAGGCTCCCCCGGGAAGTCTACCAGGCACGGCCCACTGGGTGAAGACCTAGAGGTCGTCCCAGGACACGCTGGAGGGATTATATCCTTTGGCTGGCCTGGGACTGCCTGGGAATCCCTCAGGAAGAGGTGGAATCTGTTCCTGAGGAAAGGGATGTCTGGTCCACTCTCTTTGGACTGCTGCTACCGTGACCCTCACCAGGACAAGCGGTTTAGAAAATGGATGGATGTACAGAAATAATCCACACGCGGTTTAGCAATTAAACAAGGGAGACATCACGGCTGGGCGGGTGCCTTTCTGTGTGCAGATTGCACAGATAGCGCGGCAGCTGGGCGGACAGATAACTCGTTACTTCTCTTAACCTCGTTTCAACAGTGCTGGGAAAGCGCACGGAGCCCGGTCTCGCGACCGCGCTTCCACGGGCGATTTTAGGAAACGGCAAAGCGTGGAGAGATCGGGGGGTAAGGGGGTGGATGGGGGGGGAAGAGAAATATACTTTCCAATTCAGTCCATCCCACGCAATTACAGAGAGCTTGGCAGCAGCTTGACAGGCGTACAAACTGTCATAATCACGTGCCACCCACCTCTTCCCCAGACAGGTAGTACGCAGCGAGAAGTCCTCCCACAAACCTGATGTTCACTTCAAACACGGACACCTCTGCATTCTAAGAATTTGGAGAGAGACAGAGAGAGAGAGAGGGAGAGAGTGAGGGAACAGGGCAGACAGAAGACAACGGATAAGTAAACCGTACTCACGACAAGGTAAGTATACACGAGCGATATTTAAGTGCGGGACACGAGTTATTACGCGATATGCAACGCCTGTCGGTACGGAGGCGGCGGTTTTTTTTTCTTGCCGGACCAAGTTCGCTCGTCCGCTTGCCCGGCGTGTGTTTGTGGCAACAAAAGCTGCAAAGTGTCATGTGCTGCTTTGTATGAATTATGCATTATTTACAAGACTGGCTGGCTAGCAACAAGCGCACACTCACACGCACGCACGAACTCTATTCCCCCGGTGCCAAACAGCCAGTCGCGCGCGCGTGCTGCCGTAATACAAATATTAAATACCTTCTTTCATTCCTAACGAATGTTATAGATTTCTCTCTCCCTTGTGAACAATGATAAACCCGACCAAATAATATTACGCTTCTAAACGAACTCCGGCGCTGTGTACTTGGCAAACAGAAACACATTCTAGGGAAATTGTTTTACATTATACGCGTTGTAAAACGTTGACTCACAAATAAAACGTTGACTCACAAATAAAGCGTTGACTGTGCGGGGATTGTTTTTTTTGCCGTTAATATCGCGGACGTGGAACGCTTGCTTTATAAATAAAATAAATTACGGTGATCTGAGCAAAGCTGTTTTTTCGGGATAGCCGTGTCGAGCGCTCCACCTCTCTCTTTCGTGACGTTTTGCCTCCCACGTTGGAGGCAGCCTGACGATGCCTCCAACGTGGGAGGCGAAACGTCGCTACAGAGAGAACGCTCGACACGGCTATCCCGAAAGAACAGCTTTGCAAAGCAATTCTCATGCATCGAGCTGTGAAAACCTACCCATCAGAACAATTTACATAGCGTTTCACAGTTATTATTATTATTATGTTTCGTTCCGCGGATAAAAAAAAAACACATGCATTAAGTTGTGTTGCGGCACAACACGTTAATTAACGAGCGTCGACTTGGTTTTAACGAGTTTCAGCGTGACACTTACAGACAGGGTTAACTGGTGTACCCAACAACGGCATGACCCTTCCACCTGTACTCAATCCTCCGAACGCCCACCGCAGAGACACGGGGCTTTATTGCATTTCATTTGGTGGCTAAAACTAAGCCACTCATGCGAGAGACCGTCCCAAAACACGCGGTGTCGGAGCCCACACCGAATACGCACTCTAACAACAGGTTAAGGGGGGGGGGTTAGGTCTTATGAATATTAAATGAGAACCGTTTCACTATAAATATCACAAATTGGCCCACGCTGGCACCGGCGGAAAAGAAGTAAATAAATCGCCAGTTCGCTCGCGCGCCAGAAAACCACGGAAGCTGCCACGTAGCCGCGACGGCCATGACTGTGTTTGGACACGCGACCTGCGGCCCGGGATGTCTCCAGATTGATCTCTCGGAGTGGCAGTTGAAACACCCGGCCAACATTGCGCCGGTGTAGGTTTGTCGCGGCTCGATGTGTGCGAGGATTGCTCCTCCATAGAAGTTCTTTCGAGGTAGCCGTGTCGAGCGTTCCTCTGCTCTCCTCCATGAGGCACGATGATGCCTCCGAACGGGGGAGGCGAAAACGTCGCGAAGGAGAGAGAAGGACCACTCGACACGGCTATCCCGAGAGAACAGCTATGGAGAGCAATTCTCATCCATCCATCCATCCATTCTCTAAACCGCTTGTCCTGGTGAGGGTCACGGCGGCAGCAGTCCAAGCAGGGTGGACCAGACATCCCTTACCCTGAGCGATTTTCATTTAAACGGATTTATTAAATTCCCCCACACCGGATTTTGTCCCAAGCAGCAGGATGAAAGGGTATTTGCACCGCTTTTCCAGGACATCTGGCTAGCTTTGAAGCGTAGGCCAAATATCCGACAGAGAGGATCTCCAGAGCACCCTAGCAAAGAGACGGATCTACAAGCAGTGCCACAAGCAAGCAATTGCAGGGTTGCACCTTTTAATTGTAAGCCTTTAACCGAAAAAGCATTTCCCAAAAATATATATATATACCATTTCTCTGTGTAACATCTGCTAAACTGACCACAGCAACGGACAGTGTTTGCGTCCGAGACAGCCAGAGAATCCATAGCGCGATGTGACGCACGCACGCACCGAGCGCACACGTGGAGGACACGAGCCCGCGGTGGGCGCCACAAACAACGTGCTCGGCGCCAAACGCCATCGATCAGCAGAACAGCGGATGTCGGGCGGTGGTGGTGGTAGCGACGGTGGTGATGGTGCAAGCGGGGGATCAAGTCAAGTCAGGTGCTCGTGGTGATGGTGCTAGTGGTGGTGGTGGTCGGGAGCGGTAGCTCAGCGGTTAGCGCGCTGAGCTACAAACCTGGCTATGACCCAAGCTCGAATCCCGCCCACGGCCAACACCGGTGACGATTTTCCGAAACGGTCCAGGGGCCTCCCCTAGGTCGACTCAGCCTCAAATGAGTACCTGGCGCGGGGCGTAAACATTGCCACTCGGGAGACGAAGGCGGCCGGGCGTGGTGCTCGTCACCCACCTCCACGTGTGCCGTATCGACCTTCATAACTGCTCGCTAACGGCACTTGACCCTAGTCTTGTTAAGGCTATCCGGGGGATCTTTGTCTTGGTGGTGGTGGTGGTAGTCACAGCGCGGTGGCAGTGGTGGTAGTTGTGGTGGTGGCATTGGTCGGTGCCGGCTGTATTAGCGGTGGTAGTCGTTGTATTTGTGGTGGTGGTGTTTGTGGCGACGACAGGCGCCGGGCGTCGTACCACATTGAAGTTGAGGTTCTTCTCAACCCACTCCTTGGCCTCCTGGAACTCGTCGTGCAGCTCCATGATGTACAGTGTGTCCAGGGCGTCGACGATCGTGGCGCCCATCTGCGTGTTGCCTGCAGCACCGACGCGCAAACACCACGACGTATAGCTTTAACAACGCAAAGATCCCCCGTATAGCCTTAACAGACTGCTAATAATAATAATAGCATTTACAGAGCGCCTTTCACCCGATGGTCACAAAGCGCTGCACAAGGCTGTGGAGAGAACGGCATGTCAATAACATCAAGACAGATTACCGATTCCCGCCTCGGGCGCCTATTCTGTGCGGAGTTTGTGTGTTCTCCCCCTGTTCTGCGTGGGTTTCTTCCGGGTTCTTCGGTTTCCTCCCACAACTTAAACGAAAAAACGCTCACTAATTAATTGGCCGATAACATCATAAAATATAGGAAGCAGTGTGTGGTAAAATGTTGGCGCCGGCTAACTCCCTGGCTGCCTCCCCCCCCTCCCCACCTCTGTGGTTTCCTTGCGCCACTGACTCATTCTCTCTTCGAGTGAATACCTTCGAAATTGAATAAATATGTGCCACGCGTTATAAATTATTATTATTATTATTAGTTATGGGTGGCAGAGGGGGCGAGGCAGGGGGCAGCGAGGAGGGTTGAAGGCAGAAAAGGTAAAAAAAAGTTACTACATTTCCCCTCTCTTTTCAGGAACAAAAAAAATTAATCCTTTAATGCATATTGATGCGCGCATTAATATTTGAGGCGGTTCCTGAAGACACGCGGCGCGAATATCATTAGCATTTGTGAACCGCGAGCCGCAGGGCCACCGCCGCCTCCGCCTCTCGTTACGCAACCTTTCTCCGGTGCCAGCCGCCATCGGGCGCCGCCGACACCTTTAACGGCGGGTGTCGGCCTTCAGCGTCGATGGCAATTTGCGTGACGGTGAGCGAGCGGGGCGCAGAAACGGGACGCGCTCGGCGAAACGGGAAGCGCCCGGCGAGACTGGACGCGGTGTCGTCGTCGTCGCGAGGAGGCGCCTCGATACGACGCTGGCGGCTATAACAGCCCCGATTCGATGGACGCGCAGATGTTTAAAATAATAGTTTTTCGTTTATAACGCGCACATATTCAGTCACTGTCGAAGGCACTCATTCAACGAGAGAACGACTCAGAGGCGCGAGGAAAGCGCAGAGAGGCGGAAGAGGCAGCCAGGCGGTTTGCCGGCGCCGTATTGCCACACACTGCTTCCTATATATTAGGATGTTGTCGGTCAATTAATTCATGAGCGTTTTTTTAAAGAGAAAACCGGAGAGCCCGGAGGAAACCCACGCAGAATAGGGGGAGAACACACAAACTCCACACAGAAAGGTGCCCAAGGCGGGATCGTTGCTGCTCGGGCAAGACCATTCTTTCTGTGAGGCGCAGATGTTACCCACTGCGCCACCCTGGTAATATTATGGCGGAAAAATAGCCGGTGAGCTCGCAAGCCCTTTACAGGATTCCCATGACACAACACAGGACATTCTGAAAGAGCATCGCTTCAGAGAAATTCTCAATCATGCTTTCTCCTTCGTGACGTTTCGCCTCGTCAGTCAGAAGGCTGACGATGCCTTCGACTTGGGAGGCAAAACGTTGCGAAGGACAGAGGAGCGATGCTCGTCGCAGCTATCCCAAAACAGCAGCTCTGGAGGCACAGCGTCAAACACGGGGGCGCAAAAGACACGGGGGTGCAAAAAAAGGGCGGCCGATCACGTTAAAACCACCGTGACCCGACCGAAAGACATCCACCACCACCGCCGCTCACAAGCGGCTGTTTGGCGAATTAGGTTAAGAGCCGGGCCTTGCGAGTTGCCTAACCAGATGGCGGCAGCAAGATTGCTGAAGTGATAGATTCTGAAATCAATAAAAACATTTTGCAGCCGTGTAATACTTCCTGTGATGCGGGCGCGCTCGGAACTCCGCACCGCTGCCGAGGGGGACGAGAGAGCGCCTCCTTCGGTTCGTGCTTACCGCGGCAAAAAATTAGCGGAGAAATCCAATTACCGCGCCCGCCGTGCATTGTAATAGCGCGAAGCTTAAACAGCACGTGAAATTAAAGCGGGAATTTTTTTTTTTACGTCTCGCGTCAATGTGCCGTTTCGGCGCTTTCCGCGCGCGATAAAACGTACGGCCGCTCTCAAACTAAAAACGCTAGAGGATTTGAACAAAAAAAATCAAACGCCATTACAAAAGTTATTCCGTGGCAAGGTGCCAGCAAGAGTGACGACTACAAGAACTGTCGTGCGCCGCGTGAAAAAAAAAGCTAACTCTTGTATGAATTAGGTTTAAAAAAAAAAGAAAGACGATCGCTCACTTTACTGGAAACGTCAGCGCCAAGGGACAAGTGTAAGATCCGCTGACAAGGTGCTCAAACTGCGGTCAGTCGTGTTAAAGGTCACCTCGGCTCAGGGCGGGACAACGTTTTGCCTAAAAGCACGCGGGTACATCCTGCGTACAGACCGAAAACATCACGCGTGTCTCTTGTGTCACAAAACTCGCGTGAAGAGCTCGTAAGCTCACCACGTATTTCCTGCGTGTTATAATTTACCATCTGTCTATAAACATCTAACTGGCCGATAACATCGTAATACGCAGGACGCAGGGTGCGGTGGGTTGGTGCCGGCTCCTTCCCACCTTCTCCTGCAGCGCCTCCGGACACTTGGGTGAAAGCCGCCGCTATATAAACGCAATAAATAACTTCTTCTTTGCGATTCTTCGAAACGCGATGGTTAAATTACAGTTTCCCATTTTCTTACACAGCCCCTTGCATTTTCATTGAACTCCGCAAGGTCTTT
>JAZEWU010000045.1:3947057-3957334 GCA_036362915.1 Geotria australis | reverse complement strand
GTGCAGCGCTTTGTGACCATCGGGTGAAATGCGCTCTATAAATGCTATTATTATTATTAGATTTCCGATCACGGGCAACACCAGTGATCATGTTCTGAATCGGTCCATGTGATTACCTCGACACCGCTATCCCGAAAGAGCAGTTTTGGAAAGGAATTCTCATCACACATCGAGCATTGACATCACTGTAGAGAATAAGCACTCGACACGGCTATTTCAAAAGAGCAGCTACGGAGAGCGATTTACATCACACATCGAGCCGTGACAAACCTACGTCGTTACGGAAAAGAAACACTCAGTGACACGACTATCCCGAAAGAGCAGCTTTGGAAGACAATTCTCATAACAGATCGAGACGCAGACAAACCCACATCGACACACAGCGTCCGTTTTAGCAACATTCCTCCTGTCGCGATCGTAGCTGGCTTGATCCTCCGTAAGTGTTTAACTTACAAATGACACGATTTATGAAATTACAAATAAGCCCACAATAATTAACGTTCTAAAATAGCCATTACCCATTACATCGCTGCAAATTGTTTTCTGGAGTAATTAAGAGAGCGGTCCTTATGTTTCATAATCACTTTAGGAGTCAATGTAATTGGCAATATTTTTATGCATTATGGGCGGACTGTAAACGTCGCAATGATTACAAGGCCCACTGTTGGCTCCTGTCGACCAGTTGTAATGATGTAGGTTTGTCACGACTCGAGCCGGGTATCGAACCTGGGACCTTCTTGCCGTGAGGTGGCACCGCTACTTGGGTGAGTGCGTGGTTGGTTGAATGAGCAAGTGGGTGGGTTAGCAAGTGGGTGGGTGAGTTAGTGTGGGGAGCGGTAGCCCAGCGGTTAGCGCACTGGGCTACGAATCTGGCGACCCGAGTTCGAATCGCGCTCACGGCCAACAGCAGTGACGATTTTCTGAACCGGTCCCTGGGCCTCCCCTAGGTCGACTCAGCCTCAAATAAGTACCTAGTGCGGCGTGTAAACATCGCCACTAGGGAGACAAAGGCGGCCGGGCGTGGTGCTGGTCACCTGCCCCTCGTCTGCCGTGTCGACCTTCAAAGGTGCTCGCTAACGGCACTTGCCCCACCAGTCTGTTAAGGCTACACGGGGGATCTTTGTTTTTTTTTGTGGTTGGGTGGTTGGGTAACCGAGTGGTTGTGTGTGTGTGTGGGTGGTTGGTTGGTTGCGTGAGTGCGCGAGTGATCGGTTGGCCGTTTTCATCCGACTGCTTGACCCGGGTTTGAACCCTCCGCTATATCATTGCGCCAAACCTTCAGCTCACCCCGGCTGCACCGTGAGCGGCGGGCGGTGTGGCGAGATGTCTAATCTCTCAATCAAGGTAGAAGCGTTCACGTCGCGATCCCTGTCAGGTAATACTTGGTATTACCTGCGAATTCTACCAAACACTTCGAAGCCGAGCTGAAAGACAACGATGTCCAGAAGCTGACCATCGTGCTTCGAAAAATCGCAAAGAAGATGATCCACGGCCAGGACAGAGCTCACATCATCTGGGCACAGATCCGCTATCTGGGAAGGAGGCTGTGTTTGGTAAAGCACCGCTGCGTTTGGCAGACCTTCCTTATCGCTTATCGCGCGGCGGCTTCCAGCGAAACGAGCCCCCCCCCAACTCCCCCCACCTCGAACATGAGACCGAGCTACAACCGGCCCTGTTCATTGAAACATCTGATTAAGTTGCTTGCTCCAAAGGCAAAGACAAAGATCTCCCATTTCAGATTTTTTTCAAATTTTCAGAAACCGCTTAATCCTGTACAAGGTCGCGGTGAGCCGGAGCCTATCCAGGCAGACACAGGGCGCAAGGCAGGGGAACACCGAGGATGGGACGCCAGTCCATCGCAGGTTTCCTCTGAATAGTTTTCTCCGAAACCAAATATCTTCGACACCGAACGAATGTGCGCGGCGCGTTATAAATTGTGGGATTATTATTAAAACCGGACAGGACCGGATGTGACCACTGCATCACCAACCGTGCCACCCAACCTCAAGACGCGTTAATTCTCTCTGTTGCTTTCGGCATTTTAAATCAGCTCCTAAAAATTGTAGTATTTTTTCTCCCCCTCACGATGGCAAGCGCTGTATTTAATTATCCGTGATGTACGGCACCTTGCCTGGCTAGCTCGTAGAAAGGCGCTTTGGAAACGTGAGTTATAATTGTTGGTGCTGGTGTTATTATCAGCGTGCGTCTCGAGACTCGGCGCTTTCATCTCGTCGCGGTCAGTCTCGGCTTTGATCTTTTGTAGGAGGCACTGCCACGCTTCGGCCACTCACAGCCACCACCGTAATTCACTCAAATCACCTTAAAACGTTGTTGGTGTGAAAAGGCGGCACGGTGGAATAAATGGTAACATCAGCGCCTCGCAGAAAGAAGGCCCTGCCCGAGGCGGTTCGATTCCCGCCTCGCGCGCCTTTCTCTGTGGAGTGTCTGTGTGTGTGTGGAGTTGTTGTGGAGGAGCGACGCTCACAACAGCGAGCCGAGCGCCGAGCGGCCAAAGCACAGCAAGTTGGCACAGTAGGGAGCTCAGGTGGAGCATCTGCCGGTCATCTCAGTCTGGCAGCCCATGACACCTGGGTCTGTCCTGTGACCTCCTGTCGACGAGCCTTCGACACTTCACGTGGCCTCGGGGTGCATGTGGCCTGGCACAGGCGACGTGGTGACGTCACCGCCACTTAGTGGCGAAAGACGGTTGTTTGTTTGTTTGTTTTGTGTTCTCCCCTCTGTTGTGCGTGGGTTTCCTCCCGGCCCTCAGGTTTCCTGCCTTAACTTAAACAAAACTCCCTTTGTTAATTAATTGTCCGAAAACATCATAATATATGCAGTGAGTTTTATTTTTAGTTAAGCTGGAAGGTACCGTTGAGCTATGTAGCTCTTTTAACAGTTGTCCAGCGGGTAGGGGGTAAGCAAGTTATAACATATCAGGGCACCGGAGGCAATAGCATCAAAACATATAGGTCGCCAGCGTTCGAGACAGGATCCAGCGTTCGAGACAGGATCCAGCGTCAGTGCAGACAATGAACACTCAGCGACACGGCTATCCCGAAAGAGCAGCTATTGAGAGCAACAGTTCAAACGTGGAGCCAGGCGCGTCGCGGGTGTTGCGACACCCGCACTTTTACAGAAACATGATTCCATCCCTCCCACTTTTTCCCGAGGCAGTCTCATATCATATGTTACGACACCCGCACTTTCACAGAAACATGATTCCATCCCCGCCACTTTTTCCTGCAACACCCGCGGCTGCGACGCGCCTGCGTGGAGCCGTGACAGCCCGGCGTGCCGACCATTGGTATTCACGGAAGCTCGACGCGCAGAGGCGGCGTGAGCTGCGGATATCATCGTCTCAAAAAAAACTGCGAACACAGCGCGCAAGGCTAGGTTGGGGGGGGTCGCCGCCCGTAGATTATGTGCATTATACGCATCAATTATTAACTCGTGAATTAATTGGCAATTAGTTAATTTACGGGATCAACGTCACTCCGGGGGCGCTGTGCGTGTCGGGGAAGCGGAGGCGGCTCGGATTTGGTTTGGATGTCACCAGCGGATGCGTGGAGCCGTGGTCGGGGAATTGAAACTCATTGGGCCCGGTGAGTGGCGCTGCCGCCTCACAGCAAGAAAATCCCCGGTTCGAATCCCGGCTCGGGTGCATTTTTGTGTGCAGTTTGTATGTTCTCTCTCCGTGGCCCGCGTGGGTTTTCGCCCGGCACTCCGGTTTACTCCCACAGCCTAAATACATGCTGGGGGTCAAGGTAGAAGCGTTCACGGCGCGATCCCTGTCAGGTAGTACTTGGTATTGCCTGCGAATTCTACCAAACACTTCGAGGCCGAGCTGAAAGACAACGATGTCCAGAAGGTGACAATCGTGCTTCGAAGAATCGCAAAGAAGAAGAATACATGCTGCTGCATAGGTTAATTGGCCTACGGACGAAATTGACCCCTGGTACCTTTTGATGGACTAGCGTCCAGTACTGGGTATAGCCCTGCCTTGCGCCCTGTGTCTGCCGGTATAGGCTCCGGCTCACCACAACCCTGTACATGATTAATCAGTTTCTGACAATGCATGGATGGATTCTCAAAAAAAATGTGTCGTTGAAATGCGTTCGGCTGCCTTGGTTTCCACGTTATACCCGGTGCCCCACAATTAGGGGGGGAGGGGAGTTTTGGGGGGGCTGGGTCCCTTGGTATGTCGTACGTCATGCGAGAGGGGGACGACGACGACGCTACAAGGCCTCTGGGTGTTAAGTATCAAGTATCGCTCGGCTGAGCAGGCGCGATGCAACAGGACGTAGCGAGTGTCGAGCGAGTCGGGACACGGCTTAAGAGCGGCGCTCCCTCCGGCAAGCAGTGAGGCCTTATCTCAAAGGCAAGCGGCAACACCGGCCCCCCCCCCGGCTCCAAATTAAATAACGGTCTGTTAGGTACGCCGACGTAATGCCCTCTTAATAGCAGAACGCGGCTATCTCGTTACAGGTATTAGGCTACTTAAGCCATTGTTCAGAATGTGATGATAATAATAATAATTGCCTTTGATGCTTTTGCCGGAGACGCGGCTGAATGTAAAATGGTTTTTAATAAAGAAAGGACGAATGTAGAAATGGTCGTAATGACATCAAATGGAAGTTAACTTTTTAAAAATAGTTGTGAGGGCGGCACGGTGGCGCTGGTGAGTAGCGCTGCCGCCTCACAGCAAGATGTCCCGGTTCAATCCCCGGCTTGGGTACTTTGTAAATTGCCCCCGGTGCCCTGTTATGGACTGGCGTCCTAGCCCTGCCTTGTGCCCTGGGTCCGCCGGGATAGGCTTCGGCTCACCGCGACCCTGTACAGCATTAAGCGGTTTCTGACAATTGATGAATGGACTGACCGACGAAGAGGACCGTCCCGGCAAAAATCGGGACAGGTGGCAACCGCAGCTGGCAACACGGCGATGTGCATGCATTTGTTTTTCCATCCATTTTCAGAAACCGCTTAATCCTGTACAGGGTCGCGGTGAGACGGATCCTATCCCGACAGACACAGGGCGCAAGGCAGTGGAACACCGCGGATGGGACGCCAGTCCATCGCAGGGCGCCTGGGGAAATTTAGTCAGTACGCCAATTAACCCGGCAGCGTGTCTTTGGACGGTGGGAGAAAACCGGAGTGCCCGGCGAAAACCCACGCGGACACGGGGGGGAGAAACATGCAAACTCCACGCAGAAAGGCACCCGAGCCGGGATTCGAACCCGGGTGCTTCTTGCTGTTTGGCGGCAGCGATACCCACTGCGCCACCGTGCCGCCCGCATTTGTGTTTTTTTTCTTATGATCATTACGTTGGCAACGACGCGTTGCCAACGGGGCATTCGAGGGGAAGAGCCGAGAACAGGTGGCGCCGATAGACGCGACAAAACTCAAACCCCCCCCCAACCAGGCGCCGATAATTACTAATGATGCCGAGCCGCCAAACAACACGTGGCCCCGCGCTCCAAGGTCGCCGCGAGTTACACTCCAGGTGTCACCACGTGGCGCCGGGGCACAGGCGCGTCGCAGCCGCGGGTGTCGCGACACCCGCACTTTCACAGAAACATTATTCCATCCCTCCCACTTTTTCCTGCAACACCGGCGGCTGCGACGCGCCTGCCGCTGATAGACCCGACAAAACTCGAACCCCCAAACCCGGCAGGTACCGATAATTATTAATGATGCCGAGCCGCTAAACAACACGTGCGGTAGCTGCTCTTTCGGGATAGCCGTGTCGAGCCACGGAGTCAGTCTCCTGTCTAGACACACGTTGCCGATGTAGGTTCAGAACGTCCCCCGTGATGCCTCCAACGTGGCAGCAGAGATGTCGCAAAGGGGAGAGACGGGAAGGCTCGGTGACACGGCTATCCCGAAAGAGCAGCTATTAATAGCCGTTCTCTCACACATGACATCGAGCCGTGACAAACCTACATCATTACACCGCGCGTTGTTGTACGGCTGAAACAAGAGGCCCGTTAAATTATTCACAGCTTGAGTCGCGCTCTCACGGTGATAACAAAAAAAATGATAATAATAATGATGATGATAGAAGCAAAAAAAAAAGGCAATCATTTTCAGCGAACCATCGCTCGCTCTCGGGTTTAAAATGAGGAACATTCATCCCGCCCTCGCGCCGTAATTGAGGCACAATTAGAAATGCAATTTGGAAATTTAAATGTTGGCAAACCAGAGCCGCGCACAGACGCCGCGGCGCTTATTACTGTCGCTCGTCTGTGAGCGGTTTGCACGAGAACATTAAGGCTTTTAAAATTTGACTTTCCGCTGCTGCCTACCTATCAAGCTCTCAGCTCACTCGGCTACCCTTCACGATCCCTCCTGGCTCTCCCTCTCATCCCACTGTACTCCACCTCCACACGCTCTGAACTCCGGCAGCCAAAGGCTTCTGTTAGAAGCCGCGAGTCCAACCTGAGCTCAGCGGGAGGTCGCTCGTTCTCCTTCTGCTGCCTCCCCCAAGGTCTGGAACTCCCTCCCCGAGCCGCCTGTGCTGCCGACTCCCCCCCGCCCAGTTCAGCTCCAGGCTCAGGACTCGACGAAAACCCACGCGGGACACGGGGACAACGTGCAAACTGCACGCACAGATGTTCCCGAGCCGGGCATCCAAACCCAGGATCGTCTATCGGTTTCTTTGAGTCTATGAGTTTCTGTGTCCCTAAGTCACTGTATGGGCGTCTGTATGAAAATATGGGTCTGTGTGTGAGTCTATGTGTCTCCGTATAAGTCTATGGGTCTTTGTGAGTTTATGGGTCTCGGTTTAAGTTTGAGTCTCTGGGTTTCTGTGTGACGAGTCTATGGGTCTCTGTGTAATGTCTGTGGGTCTCCGTGAGCCTTTGGGGGTCTCTGAGTCTATGGGTCTGTATACGTGTGCGTCCCTAAGTCATTCCACGGATTTCTGTACGATATATCTTTCATTTTTTTAATCTTCAGAATCCGCGAGGGCTTTCAGAGTAAACAAACGGAATAGCAACAACTGCCGTTACAAATAGACAGAGAGCGGCGCTTGCATATGCATGTAGCGACAGTCACAGGGCTAGACGTACAAGATACGGAGACACAAAGTGCCACTTTTGTCTGGATGGTTACCGTGGGGCTGGATGAAATCCGTCGTGAGATTCAAAGTGCAATTGTTATAGTAATGGCGAGGCGCTTTTGTATTTATAATGTAAACATATACGACCTTGGTATTTAAAAAAAAGATATATATTGCGATGCATTTGTTGACGTATACTGTGATGTTTGTTGTGTTTTTGTGTGTGTTTTTTTAATGGGGAGCGGTGGTGCAGCGGTTGGCGCGCCGCGCTACAAACCGGGCCACCCGAATTCGATTCCCGCTCGCGGCCAACACCGGTGACGATTTACCTGAACCGGTCCTGGTCCTCCCCTAGGTCGCCTCAGCCTGAATTGAGTACCCGGTACACTGCACCAGATACTTGCTTACCCCTTCCCGATGGACAACTGTTAGAAAGAGCTACGCAGCTCCACGGTTCCTTCCCGCGTAAATAGCGAGTGAGTGACGTACAGGTCAGCCACGTGCCGCCCGTCACACAGAGCGGCTCTCGTCACAACCGCGGCAGGAGGTGAGTGGGTGGGTGACTGAGTGGGTGGGCGGGTGGATGGGCGCGTGGGTGGGTGGGTGAATGAGTGAGTGGGTGGTTGGGTGGGTGGGCGAGCGAGCGAGCGAGCGAGCGAGAAAGTAGTTGGGTGAATGAGTGAGTGGTTGGGTGGGTGAATGGTTGGATGTGTGAGTGGTTGGGTGGGTGGATGGACGGATCGATAGGTGAGCGAGCTAGTGGTTGGCTGAGTGAGTTAGTAAGGTAGACAAAACCGGGACAGGTGGCAACCCTACGTGAGAGACACGGCAAGCTGCCGGTAAACAGTGAAGTTAATCTGGCACGCCGTGTTTTCACCATATTGACCCGGAGGGTGGTGGTAGGGTTTTTTGTTCACTCCCGTTTCCCGGCCGAGAATTGCTTTTTTTGCGCGTGTGTCGGGCGGGCGGGGGGTTATTCCGCACGCAGCAAGTAATATGACCGCGAGTGTTTTACACACTCAATCGATGGCACCGGCGCGGGATGATTAACCCGTTTGCCAATTACACGGCCCCCCGCTTCACCGACTCGCTGAGTCCCCGAGATTTACGTGGTCAGATGTGTGTTATTAACGTCGCTCTCTATCCATAATGACCGCGCCGGCTATGACAGACCTGCCCGGACAGTAATAATAATAATAATAACACGGCTCGTGATGAAGGGAGATCGGTGACGGTAACTACCGGGTAGACACCGAAGGACGAGGAGAGAGCGGGGGGGGGGGGCGGGAGATGCGGGGAGATAAGGTAATAATAATAATAATAGCATTTATATAGCGCCTTTCACCCGGGGGTCACAAAGCGTAGCCAGGGGAGGCGCTCAGAGGAGAGATGGCGGGGTTCAGAGGTCGCCCACGCACCGGGAGCGAGGTGGCTGTGGAGTTGGAACATCTGGGCCCTCGCAGGAAGAAGGTCATACCCAAGGCGCTTCGGATACCGACCCGGGCGCATTTCTGTCTGGAGGTTCCAGACATGCCACATTTTCGAGGTTGTACGTTCTCCCCCTGTTCTGCGTGGGTTTCCTCCGGGTTCTCCGGTTTCTTCCCACAACTTAAAAAAAAAACACTCGTTAATTATTTGGCCGATAACATCATAATATATAGGAAGCGGTGTGAGGCAATATCGCGCCTGGCAAAACCGCCTGGCTGCCTCCTCCGCCTCTCTGCGCTTTCCTCGCTACGCCTCTGAGTCGTTCTCTCGTCGAATCAGTACCTTCGACAGTGAATGGATATGTGCGCGTTATAAATGTAAACTGATTATTATTATTATTAGTTTGTGTGTTCTCCCACACCACCCCGCTGTTCTGCGTGGGTTTGTTTTTACTTTGATCAATTCGCATGTTTGTTGTGTAAATGCAGGAATCCCGTAGAGAGCATGCACCCTCACGGGCTATTTTTCTGCCGTAATAATAAACATGTATCCATCTAAAGTGGCGGTGACACCCTCCACAGCACCCCGTGCCAGGCCAGGTGCAATTCGCGCACGTTATAATAAATAAGTTTACATTTATAACGCGTGGCACGTATTCATTCAATGTCGAAGGCATTAATTCGACGAGAGAACGACTCAGAGGCCTAGCGAAGAAAGGCGCAGAGAGGCGGAGGAGGCAGCCAGGCGGCTTTTGCCGGCGCCATATTGCCACACACTTGCTTCCTATATATGTATGATGTTATCGGGCAAATAATTAATGAGTGTTTTTTTTTGTTTACAACTTGTGGGAGGAAACCGGAGAACCCGGAGGAAACCCACGTCCCATCGCGGAGACACCGGCCGCTTCACATAACAGGCAGCGGCAAGACGACGGGCGGGCGACTTTCAACACAGGGCACTGTACAAAGCCTCGCATTACGGCGACTCCCCTGGGCAGGGAACGCCGCTGTATCGCCACGGAGTAATTTGATGGCCGTGAGCCCTGTGTTTCTGGTGATTGAAAACAGCCCCTGCAATTTTTTTTCCCTGCGCGCGCCCCACCGTTTCATTATCCGGCAATCTGTTGCGCTTGCTTTTCGGCTTGCAAGGTGGCGGCCGTGGGTAAGCGGGGGTCGCGGGTTAAAGGCGCAGCGCCTGCAATATCCCGTTCGCGTCGCTGCTGGTGGAACGGGCCGTAACCGCCGAGGGATTGCCAGAACGCCAATTTTTCGCCGGTGGGACGCGACCCATCAGTTGGCTGCTAGACCAGACCCAAGTGTGCCTTGAGGTCTTCTTCTTTGCGATTCTTCGAAGCGCGATGGTTAAATTACAGTTTCCCATTTCCTTACACAGCCCCTTGCATTTTCATTGAACTCCGCAAAGTCTTTTGAGCTGCAGAGGTTCGGTAGTAGAGCACAGACAAGGCAGTGTTCCATAGTATGGTTTGCTTCTCCACTTTCAAGAGTCCCGTAAAGAGCTTGCAAGCTCACTGGGTATTTTTCTCCTGTAATAATAAACATCTACCTAGACAGCACCCCCCTTAGTCACTCTAGAGCAGTGGTTCTTAACCTGGGGTGCATCTCGCACCCACTGGGGTGATTCGAACACTGGGCCACCGCTCCCCGAACGCACACATCCGGACCGAGACACACAAGTGTGCTTCCACGGTCCCTGCGTCGCCTAGCGGAGCGTGAATTAGTCCGACACACATGGAAATTAGGCTCGCGTGGAAGTGGTGGGTGGCGGGGGG
>JAZEWU010000045.1:3919504-3946325 GCA_036362915.1 Geotria australis | reverse complement strand
CGTTGAGAAAACGAACCTCACGGAATAGCTTTTGTCAAAACTGACGGGAGGATTTTAATAATAATATAATAGTCACCATCATCGTCATGCTTATTTCATATTTTTAGATTTTTTTTTTTTCCCCCGTTGCGTTTCTAAAGGAGAATATTAACATTTAATTCGGCCAATGAATAATTCGTCTGACAGCTGTTGTGCATCTCTTTCAAACCTCAGTCGCCTCGCCTCTTTTACACAGGAGGAGCCATCAGCCCTCATGATGGCAGTGACTCATACAGGAATACATAGTGGGAACACACAGACAAAGCCCCCCCCCCCCGTATAGCCTTCACACACTGTCGGGGAAAGTGCGAGCAGCGAGCACCTATATGAAGGCCGGCACGGCACACGAAGGGGTGCGTGGCCAGCACCATGCCCGACCGCAGTTGTCTCCCAAGTGCCGATGTTTACATGCCGCACTAGGTACTCGTTTAAGGCTGAGTTGACGTTCAATATTACTGGTTGTGAGCGTGAATCGAATTCGGCTCGATGCTAACCGCTGCACCACCGCTCCCCACTCGCGGGCATACATATAGACAAAGATCCCCCGTCAAGTGCCGTTAGCGAGCACCTACGAAGGTCAACACGGCACTTGAAAGGGTGGGTGAGCAGCACCACGCCCGGCCGCCTTTGTCTCCCTAGCGGTAATGTTTACACACCGCACTAGATACTCATTTGAGGCTGAGTCGACTTGGGGGGGAGACCCAGGACCGGTTCAGAAAATAGTCACTCCTGTTAATGGCTGTGAGCATGAAATCGAACCAAGGCCGCCGGTGTTGTAATCCCGTCGCGCTAACCACTGAGGCACCGCTCCCCCCAAACACACACACGCGCGCACACACACACACATAAGACAGACACACACCGCGCGCGGCCACTCGCGCGCGAATCTTAACGTAGAGTTAAACACGATGATAGACGGTTACTCGCGGGAAGTTGCGATGCTCGCGCTGTCAGAAGCGAGGACATCAGCGTAATACGCTTCATTTGGAGCGGCGTTAGCTGTGGGCGAGACCGCAGCGTTTCGCCATAAACGCTCGCAATTCAATCCCGATCTCCAAAATGGGATACTTTTCCTCCGGTTACGACCAGATGTTCTGCGTTGAAGAAGAGAGAGAGAAAAAAAAAATCCCGACCGTAGCTGCGGTTTGTTCACAAGGCGAGGACACGGCTCGTCTGCAGCAGAAACAAAATAAAATGATACGAAAAAATATATACGAAAAGACTGAAAAATAAATAAATCTGATTGTTTTTTTAAAAAAAAATGCACAAAGAGAAAAGATTTAAAAAGAGAAAAAAATAGATTTTTTTTTGTTTTACGAAAAAAATATGAAGGCACTCTCAAATGTCGTGCACAGATGTGCACGCGGGTAAAATGTGCGCGCGTCGGAGCGCGTTCAATTAACGCAGACTGGAAACTACTGAGGAGAAGCAGGGGGTGGAAGATGAGAAGGTGGAGGAAGAGGAGGTGGAGGAGGAGGGGACCGGTGAGCAGCACTATTAGGATTACAGCCGTGCCATCTCCACGAAACTCGCGGTGAATACTGAACGCGAGCATCTATAATCATTCATAATTCCCGCTCTCGAACGCACAGCGCGAGAGACACGGGGGTCTCTCGGTCCGAGACCCGAGAGTGCACTTGCTCCTTTGTTGCTTCGCGAAGGGCGGGAGCGCTCATCCGTGCCCCCCCCTGGGGCGTCCAGCCCATTGCGTGAGAGCTAAGTCCCCCCTGGGAGGCCAGGTGGGAGGCGGCTCGGTGTCAGGGGTTGTTTAGCGGCCGGGATGTCGAGAGGACGGCACACGCGCGCGCCCCCGTGTCCTAAAAGGTCACACGACTCTATCGCTCTTGAGTGGCGGCGGAGGCGGTTATCGCGCCTCGCTATACCATTCCTTATTCGTTCGTTGTCAGAAACCGCTTGATTCTTGTACGGGGGTTGCGGTGAGCCGGAGCCTATCCCGGCAGACGCGGGGCGTAAGGCAGGGTTATGCCCAGTATGGGACGCCAGTCCATCCACACGGCACCAGCGGCAAATTTAGTCAGCAAGCTAATTAACCGACGCAGCAGCATGTCGTTGGACTGTCGGAGGAAACCGGGGTGCCCGGCGAAAACCCACGCGGACACGGGGAGAACATGCAAACGCCACACAGAAAGGCACCAAAGCCATGATGCCGCACTACCAACCAAGGCAACACCGCTGACGATTAAACACCTTAACACTGTGTTCTTATTGCCGGTAATAATAATAATAGCATTTATATAGCGCCTTTCACCCGAGGGTCACAAAGCGCTGCACAAAGCCGCAGAGAGAACGACATGTCAACAACGACAGAGCACGGAAAGTCAGCAATAATTTTTTTTTAATACTTTAAATAAAAACTGGATTGTAGGTTTTCACGGCTCGATTAATGACGGTTGCGTTTCAAAGATGTTCTTTCGAGACAGTGTCGACGCGGCTATCCCGAAAGAACAGCTTTGAAAAGCAACCATGATTAATTGGATTTTTGTTGTATCCGGCCTCTCCCCTTATGTCGGCACGGGTTTAAATGAGTACCTGGTGCGGTGTGTAAAGATCGTCACTGGGGAGACAAAGGTTGCTGGGTGTGGTGCCGGCTACCCACCACGCTCGTGCGCCGTACCGCCCTTAATAGCTGCTCGCAAACAGTATTATCCCCAACAGTGAGTCGCTAAACATCTATACGGGTGAATATGTGTCTTTTTGTACAAGATGACGTGTGTGTGTGTAATGGAATATCGGTGTAGCAAGTCCCCGGCGTGCCCCTCCCCGCGCCTGCCCCTGTAATTTGATGAATTGTAGCGATTCACGGCTGAGCTTCGATTGGAGACTCTATTTTCAACATCGCCCTGAGTTTAACAATCTTCCCACGGATAGCCGGGTTACGGGCACACACCGCGCACACCGGGGGGGGGAAAACAAACATTTACCGAGCAGATAATGTAAACAAATATATATATATACAAGGAATGTAAAATATACACGGTTTTACATTTTCTGGAAAATGAGAGAAGTGTTAAGATCTTAAAACACCAGATGGACACCTTTTTTTGCAAAGGTTCCAGTTTGCAAGCAGCCACACATGCTTGTGGCAAAAACATGCAAACACATGCTATGATAATAGGTGCCCATAATCTATAATATAATAATAATAGCGATTTATAGAGCGCCTTTCCACCCGAGGGTCCACAAAGCGCTGCACAAGGGCCGCGGAGAGAATGGCACTTCAACAACGACAAAAACAACTCTAAAACCCAAAGCAACAAAAATTAATATATACAAGGTTTTACCTTATCTGGCAACGGGACAAGTATTATTATCTCAAGAACACCAAATGTACACCTTTTGCAAAGGGGGTATGAGCGGAGGGGAGAGACCATAATTGAATTCAGCCCAGGGCCCCGCAATCCCTCAAACCGGCCGCCGCGCGGGTAGCGGTGATGTTTCTCGAGGGCGGTTCGTCTCTTTAGCGGAAGCGGTGGCCCGTCTGTAATTTCATGGCTCTGACATCGTAATGTAAGGTCCCGTTCTCTCGTGCGGCTTCAGAACCCCCGGCCCCGTGGCTCGCTCACGGGCCTTCGCGACGGCGGTATCGGACCACGCTGCGGCGGGGAGTCATTTTTCTGAATTGCTCCGCTAAGTGGTGTCTGCGCTGATCTACTTTCGAGCTTGTCATTTGATACACGGGCCTGTCACGGCCGCGATGAAAAAGGGCCGGGCATTCGATGCCTCTGACGATGAGAGGACCTTGATAAGATGGATTTTTTTGCGTGTTTTTATATATATATAAATATATAAAGCCAGCCTTGTCCTGGAGTGATCCTAGCGAGAGAATGTTCAAGAAACAGAGAAGAAAATTAGAATGTAAAAAAATGAAATGAAATAAAACTATCGTTGGATGTTGGGGCTCACTCGGCACCAGCGCTGTCGAGTGATAGGATGGAATTGAACGCTGAATCTCCTGTGAAAGTTCAACGCTTACGCGAATAACTAAAAAATACGAGAAATTAGAAAATTGACGGTTGCTCTTCAGAGCTGTTCTTTCGGGATAGCCGTGTCGCTGAGCGATCTCTATCTATCCCTCGCGACGTTTCGCCTCCCACGCCTGATGATCCCTCCAACGTGGGAGGCGAAACGTCGCGAGGCAGAGATGGAGAGCGCTCGACACGGCTATCCTGAAAGAACAGCTCTGAAGAGCAACCATCATGAATCGAGCCGTGAAAACCTACATCAATACAATAAAAAAAATTGCTCTCAAGAGCTGCTATTTTAAGTTACTCGTGTTCAAATGTCTTATGGTCCCCATTTAATTGACCCCTAACATTGCTTTCATTTGCTTCTACATTTCTGTATTCATTCTTTCGGATGGCTGCTACGAGTTCAAATACAATTAATATTGCGTGCATTACATTACACAGCCAATGGTATTCAAGAATGTTACGTTTTGGAGAATTAAATGAGGGTCACAAGACATCTTGACCAACTTGTACATCAGTAATGAGAAATGAGACATTTATTTCCAGAGGCACTTACGAAAGACTGCAAATAATATATACGATGGATAACGCACCACCGCGCATATTCGTTCAATGTCGAAGGCATTTGAAGAGAGAACGATTCAGAAGCGCAAGAAAATCGCAGAGATGTGGGTGGAAGGCAACCACGCAGCCAGTCGGTGCCAACACTTGCCAGCCACTGCGTCCTATATATTAGGATGTTATCGACCAAAATAATTAATTTGTCTAATTGATTAATGTGTTTAAATCTCGTCTCAAGACTCACTTGTTCCATAAAGCCTTCAAGCCCTCCGGCTAGGACTACTGATGCGGCTCAATGCTGTCGTGCCAGGATGTTGGCTTTCTTCCTACCTGCGCCTTCACGGGAACATTTATTCCTTCCTCTGGCTTGGATTGTTGGTGTCTCCCCGTTGTTGACATGCCGGTCTCTCCACAGCTCGGATAAAAAAAAAAAACCCCAAAAAAATTAATTGTTGCTGATTTTCCGTTCTCTGTCATTGTTGACATGTCGTTCTCTCCGCAACCCTGTGCAGCGCTTTGTGACCCTCGGGTGAAAAGGGCTCTATCAATTCTATTTTTCTTATTATTAATTATTTGCGGGAGGAAACGGGAGAAAGCGCAGGAAACCCACGCAAAACAGGGGGGGAAAAAGAGACCACACAAACACAACACAGACAGGCGCCCTGGCGGGACTCGAACCGCCTCGGGGAGGACCTTCTTTCTGTGAGGAGGCGCGGGACGTTACCGCCGCATCTCTCGCAAACCATATCGCTCACGCAGGCGCGCTATCGCCGCCAGCAGTAATTAGTCCGCATTAGCCGCACGAGGCGCGCAGTTTACCCTGATTGTGCAGCAATTAACGCAGCCTCGCACAAAATGTCTCGCTCCTTGGAACAAAAAAATAATCAAATAGCCGCCTCTCTCCCTCGCGACGTTTCGCCTCTCACGTTGGAGGCATGATCAGGCGTTCCAACGTGGGAGACGAAACGTCGCGAGGGAGAGAGGTAGAGCGCTCAGTGACACGGCTATCCCGAAAGAACAGCTCAGAACAGCAACCGTCACGAATCGAGCGGCTCGTTTCCCGTAAAGAGCTTGCAAGCTCACCGGGTATTTTTCTGTCGTAATAATAAATATCAACGACATCACTTACTTCAGTGAGGAGCGCGGAGACGCCAATCTGACGCCAGCTACCACGTCACACTTCCCTGCTAGAATTTGGACAACACGGCGTGGCATGTGTGGCGATGAAATTGGTTTGAAGTTGTCACACGCGACAGGGTTCATTAATATTGATTCGCATTATTATTATTTCCCTCAACAACAACAATAACAACCGCCTTTCGCCGCTAAGTGGCGGTGACGTCACCACGTCGCCTGTGCCAGGCCATGTGCACCTTGAGGCCACGTGAAGTGTCGAAGGCTCGTCGACAGGAGGTCACAGGACAGACCCAGGTGTCATGGGCTGCCTGACCGAGATGACTGGCAGATGCACCACCTGAGCTCCCCACAGTGCCAACTTGCTGTGCTTTGGCCGCTCGGCGCTCGGCTCGCTGTCGTGAGCGTCGCTCCTCCGCCCTCCGTTGTTGCTGGAGGGCGACTGCCTCCAACTGCCCAGTAGCGTCCTTCACGACCCTCCTCCACTGAGGTCGATCTTGACACCCTCACACGCCTACCCACTCCGCGGGCGACTTTTCGTGCGGTCGCGTTATTCCTGCGGTTCCGTTAGCGGCGCAGCTCCCAAGTCACGCACCGGTTCGATTCCGTGTCTCGCCACGGCACGACCCTGGCGTTCTCAATGAAATATTATTTTTTAGAGCAGCCATTCTCAACCGGTGGGTCGTGACCCATCAGTGGGCCGCGAGCGCCACTTAGTGGTCCGTGACCAGCGCCAAGCGAGCCAAGCGGGCCTTGAGGTGCGGAAGGTTGAGAACCCCTGGTATAACCGGTATGACCGTGTCGAGCGTTCCTTCTGTGTAATGATGCAGGTTTGTCACCGCTCGATGTATGAGAATTGCTCTCAAGAGCTGCTCTTTTGAGATAGCCGTGTCGAGCGTATAGCCTTAACAGACGTCAGGTTTGCGGCCCAGTGCAGTAACCACTGAGCCACTGCTCCCCAAAGATAGACAAAGATCCGCCATATAGCCGTAACAGACTGTAGGGGCAAGTGCCGTTAGCGAGCACCTATGAAGGTCGAAACGGCACAGGAGGAGGTGGGTGACCAGCACCACGCCCGGCCGCCTGTGTCTCCCTAGTGGCAATGTTTACACACCGCACTAGGTACCAATTTGAGGCTGAGTCGACCTAGGGGAGGCCCAGGACCGGTTTAGAAAATCGTCACTGTTGACGGCCGTGAGCGGGATTCGAATTCGGATCGCCAGATTTGTAGCTCAGCGCGATAACCACTGGGCTACCGCTCCCCACACACACACACACACCCGTATGTACACACGCACGCACACACAAACGCACGCGCGAGCACATATCCCAAGATTGCAGACAATCTACCGCTGGGAAATAAGAAAACATACCCCAGGAGCAGATTTCATAGACGCAGCATACAAATTCACAACACGGACGACAGACGAAACAATAATAGCGTTTTATAATAGCGTTTTATATAGCGCCTTTCACCCGAGGGTCACAAAGCGCTGCACAAGGGCCGCGAAGAGAACGGCATGTCAACAACGAAAGAAAAAACAACCAATAAAAACCAAAGGAACAAAAAAAATGATTAAGGCTGCTTTGGACCCTCTGAGCGGCGCTGAATTAGACGCGAGCAACAGGGAACATGCTCAGTGCTCTTGTGCCAGGATGTTGGCTCTCTTCATAATAATAATAGCATTTATAGAGCGCCTTTCACCCGAGGGTCACAAAGCGCTGCACCATGGCTGCCTCATTACGCCACGGTGGCAGAGCGGTGAGTAGCACTGCCGCCTCGCAGCGATAAGGACCCGGGCTCGACTCCCGGCTCGGGTGCCGCCTTTCTCGCGTGGAGTTTGCGTGTTGAAAGCCTGATGATGCTTCCAACGTGTGAGGCGAAACGTCGCGAGGGAGAGACGGAGAGCACTCAGTGACACGGCTATCCCGAAAGAACAGCTCTGAAGAGCAGCCATCGTAACTGGTATTGACCAAACATCACAAATATGCTGAAGGATTACCTGCATATTACTCAAATGGGATTACACGCAGCCAGCGGTGGGATGGGGCGGAAAGGCACGGGAACGCCGCTCACCACAGTGAACATCCCAGAGGAAACGTGTTAGGCTTTCGTGGTCTTAAATTCAGATGATTATTTTACATAGCAGAGGTCACAGAAACGCAGGACATAAATGAAACGAGTTTATACCCTACAGTATTTATATTGCTAGCAATTCATTACACACCCATTGGCATACGATGAAATATTATATTATAGACCAGCCATTCTCAACCGGTGGGTCGCGACCCATCAGCGGGCCGCAAGCCAGACCCAAGTGGGCTAGATGGGCCTTGAGGTGCAAAATATTAACAACCCCTGCCCAGGACATCGGGTGCATACCCGGGTGCGTTCCCAACATTATACATATTTTTTCCCAATTCCACCGCTGCGTAAAGGTGAGCCCCGTTTATGTATCACATTCTTCCATCCATACATTTTCAGAAACCGCTTAATCCTGTACAGGGTCGCGGTGAGCCGGAGCCTAATCCCGGCAGACACAGGACGCAAGGCAGGGGCACACCGACGATGGGACGCCAGTCCATCGCAGGCTTTCACATTCTTGTTGAATGATTTGATTACTATTATTATGATTATTCCTGGGCTTGTTTACCCAACCACACGCACTCAGCCACTCAGCGGATATCTCGAGATGGCTTTCAGGCAAGCCCCGTCTGAGCCACCTGAGAGCCACCAATCCCAGGGATCACTTTCCCCCTCGTTGGTTTCCGAGTGGACCTCCGCGCCGTGTTTGCGTTTGTACAGTGCTTTCAAACATATGCGTCTCCGTACTTCTGCCCCGCATCCAATTTTGAACTGATGGTCGTGGTAATGTTTTATTTTTTGTCAATATTCAGCTTGTTTACCCCACGAGGGTCTCGCCGGCTCTCAATACTCTTTTTCACGAGGCCTCGGCCAGTCGTACCCAGTGAGAGGGCGAGGCGTAGGGGGGAGCCAGCGTGTGTGGTGGTGTCTCGGCTGCTGTGTGAACTGTAATCCCAATAGAGTGATTTGCGGGTCATGTTTCAGCATATTTGGGATGTTTGGCCGAAACCAATTACATCGTATTGAAAGACATAAAGGGCCGTACGGTGAGTAAGCGCTGTCGCCTTCACAGCGAGAAGGTCCCCTGGTTCGAATCCCGGCTCGGGTGACTTTCTGTGTGGAGTTTGCATGTTTTTTTTCCCGTGTCCGCGTGGGTTTTCGCCGGGTACTCGAGTTTCCTCCCACTGCCCAAATACATGCTGTTGCATAGATGAATTGGCCTACAGATTAAATTGCCCCCGGTCACCTGTGATGCACCGGCGTCCTATCCGGGGTATATCCCCGCCTTGCGCCCTGTGTCTGCCGGGATAGGCTCCAGCTCACCGCAACCCTTTACAGACTGAAGCGGTTTCTGACAATGAGACGAGACGAGTGTTTGGGTGGGTATACCGTCTGTTCTCGCTGAGTGTACAGGATTGGAATCCTTCACAAGCGCAATTCTAATCTGCCCAACGCCCAACGCGTTTAAGTCTTATTTCAGCTTCACTTCCCGCTTATTGACGTGCTCTTCTGAAACCTCAGAGAGCCGGCAGCAATATTCCCAAAATGAGAAAAATATTCCCAAAATATTCCAAAAATGACACCGGGAAAATGTTCAGATCAGAGCATCATGTCGTTGTTGACATGCCGTTCTCTCCGCGGCCCTTGTGCAGCGCTTTGTGACCCTCGGGTGAAAGGCGCTATATAAAATGCTATTATTATTATCATCAACAAGAGACGTCAGAAGAACGTGTTGCGCGCTTGGAACAGCATCTGCCGTAGGGCGGGCACTCTGCCCGTTGTAACAACGGGCCCGCGTTTCTTAAACGGCCTTCCTCTGTCCACCCAGCAGCAACATTAATGGGTTACACAACAGTAAGCCGATCGGCCGCTCGCGTGTGGTGGGGTAAATTGTGAGTACCCCCCCACCCCTCATCTAAAACATTGAGCCACCGTGGAAGAGTAGACCAAAGTACAACCTAACAAGGCGTATCCTAGTGCTCTCCATAGAATTGAGGCGCTTATGGGTCAGCAGTGGCACAAGCAAGCCGTTGCAGGGCTGTGCCTTTATCGAGGGAGTTCACCGGTAGAGTCCGGCCTTCGTGTGAGGTTACCGAGCGCCTTTTCCGATGACCCATAAATAATTCGGCAGCCCAGGAGGGAAACCTAAAGCGAGTGCTTAGAAAAGGCAATGATTCTTAATCGCAAACTAAAAACTCTTCTCACAAAACGCGAAACGAAATTGTAGTGATATATGACTCATAATATCTCACCTTCTCAATGTGGAGCGCAGGAATTTGAGGTTTAAAAAAAACCCACAATAGTAATAATAAAAAAAATGCAATCTCATTACTGTCCCGAGCTGCGATTGTAGTTTGGAGTAGTCCACCCTTTAAAATTGAATATTTTTTTCCACTTTAAAAATAATATATATATAAAAATCCATCAGGCAAAGACTGAAAACCTGGGCCTCCGTACTGGCAATCATTGCTTTTCTTTGTCCATTACTCAACAACTCCCAGCTCAACCAAAATAGGTCACGAATGGAAATCTGCGGAAGCCGCAACGGTTCACCGACAACAGACCGGTGCTCACCCTGAGCATATCGTCACGGAGAGAAAAGGCAACAGAACAACCCGAGGGTAAATATCTCCCATTACATTCACGATTGTGGCAATTAGCATTGTTATGTACCGATGTTGGTTTTGTCACGGATCGATGTGTGATGAGAATCGCTCTGCGCAGCCGTTGACACAGAGCGCAAGGCAGGGATATACCTAGGATGAGACGCCAGTCGGCCGCAAAGCACCGGCGGGAATTTTAGTCAGCAGGCCAATTAACCTCGGCAGCAGCGGCAGCAGCGTGTCTTTGGCGAAAACCCCCGCGGAAATGGGGTGAGAAACGTGAAAGCCACTCGAGCCGAGAATCGAACCTATGTTTAACTTGCTGTGAGGCGGGAGCGCTTCTCACCGCGCCACCGTGCCGCCCCTTCGCGATACAAGGGGGTGTAAATGATTTACCAGGGGCGAGTGAGCGACGCAACCCCTGCAGCCAAGACTGCAGGGGTTGCAGTCTTGGCTGCAGGGTGTCTAAGCAATGGTAACACCAGCGCCTCACAGAATGTGCTACTACCCAAGGTGATTTGATCCCCGCCTCGGACACCTTTCTGTGCGGAGTTTGCGTGTTCTCCACCTTTTCTGCGTGGGTTTCTTCACGCTTCTCCGGTTTCCTCCCACAAAATGAAAAGCACTCGTGAATCGGCTGCTAACGTCATAATGTATAGGACGCAGTGTCTGGCAAATTGTTGGCGCCGGCTGACCGCGTGGCTGCCTTCCTCCGGCCTCTCTGCGGGTTCCTTGCGCCTCTGAATCGTTCTGTCTTCGAACGAATACCTTCGACATTGACCGAGTACCGTGCCACGCGTTATAAATCCTAATAGTGTTATTAAAACAACACATTCGGAATCATTTCTCTTCCCTCCTAAAGAGCGAACGCTTCCCTCCGTTGTTTCAAGAACCTTCCAGTGAAATTCACAGGAGGGCATTTTGCGAACGTTTTGTGAACGTTTCTGACAAAGCGTCGTCTTTACTACCCGCTAGGGTTTCACGGTTGTGCCGCGATTTGAGTCTATCGGTCTCTGTGAGTCTACGGGTCTCTGTGTGAGTCTATGGGTCTCTGTGAGTCGATGGGTCTCTACCTGAGTCTCTGTGTCACTCTATGTATCTCTGTGGATCTATCGGTCTCTGTGAGTCTACAGATCTCTATGCGAGTCTATGAATCTCCGTGCGAGTCTATAAGTCTCCGTGTGAGTCTATAGGTCTCTGTGCGCGTCTATGGGTCTCTATGAGTCTACGGGTCTCTATGCGAGTCTATAGGTATCTGTTTAAGTCTATGGGTCTCTGCGTGGTTTCGGGCAAATGTCTCATAATCGAGATTTCCGAAAAGACGGGGGGCGAATTTTGGGGGGGGGGGCATAAATATAGGGGGGGGGGCATGGGGGGATCTGGGGGGTTGTTTGGGGGTGAATTGTCACGGCTGTCAAGAGATGCAACGCCGCCGCGTTTGCACGGAGATTCTACCATCAAAGACTCGGGGCCTCTCACAAGTGGCGCAGTGGATGGGATGTCGCCCACAGAGGCTGGCGCTTCATCGGTTCTGAATGTTAATGTCGGTCCGGGCCATCGCACCGTGATGCCGTGTGTAAATGACACAAAGCCTCGAGTCTCATCATCACCATTGTCAAAAACTGCTTAATCATTGTATAGGGTCGCGGTGAGCCGGAGCCTATCCCGGTAGACACAGGGGCGCAAGGCAGGGCTATACCCCGGATTGGACATCACAGGGCACCGGGGGGCAATTTAGTCCGCAGGCCAATTAACCTATGCGGCAGCAGCATGTCTTTGGACTGTGGGTCCCTTTCGGTAAAATCCTCCCGATGTCGTGTTCCAAAAAGTGGCAGCACCGGCTGACAGCAGGTCGTCACCCCGGGTTATGGAGTAACCGATAACATCGTAATGTTGTGTGTTCTCCCTCTGTTCTGCGTGGGATTTCTCCAGGTTCTCCGGTTTCCTCCCACAACTCAAAATGTTGCCCAATAACATCGTAATATATAGGACGCAGTGTATAGCGGGTTGGCACCGGCTAACCTGCAGTTTCCTCGCTGTCTCTGAGACGTTCGCTCTTCAAATGAATACCTTCGAAATTGAAGGAAGATGCGCCACGCGTTATGAATTTAATATATTATTATTCCTAACAATCCGAGAAAGATGATATCAAAGAACTGCTTCTGAGCTCATAGTGTGACTACCACTGCACACGGCGTTATAACATGTCAGTCAGTCAGGCAGTTTTTTTGTATGAAAGTTGGATGGAACCGATGAGCAACGCAGCTCTTTTTAACAGTTTTCCAGCGCGGTGGAGTAAGCAGACAAAGGGCGCAAGGTGGGGTTATAACCACGATGGGACGCCAGCCCATCGCAGGATACAGGGGGGAAATTCACTCAGTAGGCCAATTATCCCAGGCAACCGCAGCAAGTCTTTGAACACGTGGCTCTCAAACGAAAGTATGGTAACACTCTCACAGCTATAATCTGGGGGTCAAGGTAGAAGCGTTCACGTCGCGATCCCTGTCAGGTAGTACTTGGTATTGCCTGCGAATTCTACCAAACACTTCGAAGCCAAGCTGAAAGACGACGATGTCCAGAAGCTAGCCATCGTGCTTCGAAGAATCGCAAAGAAGAAGAAGCTATAATCTGGGTAAGATTCAGTGAAACAAAACCCAAACGTGTCATGAAGCGAGGCATGCTGAAGAGCAATTCTCGTGCGTCGAGCCGTGAAAACCCCACATCAAAACATTGTCACACGGTGTCTTTCGTGCAGTCATTTCCGCTGCCAGAGCTGAGCTCACAAACGCACGCTGCTCTGCAAAACCCAGCTTAAAATCACAGGCGGCTAAAGAAACCCAGGGTCTAACCCAGGTATGAGAATTGCTTTCCAAAGATGTTATTTCGGGATAGCCGTGTCGCTGAACGCTCTCCCTCTCTACAGTCTATACACACAGTCTATACATACGGTCTATAGCAGTGGTTCCCGAACTTTCTCGGTTCACGGCGCTCTTAGATGTTTTTTTTCCACGGTGTCCAAAGTCAGAAAACACCTCACAAATACGTTTAGTTTGGAATATCCCGCTGCGCCCTTGTGAGTTAGCTTTGGGAACCATTGGTCTTCTTCTTCTTTGCGATTCTTGAAGTCTACACATACAGTCTATAGCCGTGTCACTGAGCGCTCCTGCTCTGTCCCTCGCGACGTTTCGCCTCCCACGCTGGAGGCATCCTCAGGCGTACTGACACGGTTCAGAAAATCCACATCAGCACACACACACTCAGGTGCTGCGCCAACCACTGAGCCACTCATCCGCATCTCATAATAAACAGCGCTGTTTAATTAACAAGTTGATTGAATTTGTGCCGTAGAAAGGCTTCGCATGAAAGCAACCGCAGAAACAACAACTAAAAAGGGCCACTTAATTACGCAGCACGGAAATACAAGTGCGGATGAAGAGCTCGTAAACAGACTCCAAGTTAATTTAACAAAAAAAAAATATCAAAGGTAGTGGCACTCGTTATTAACGTGACTCATTGCCTGGCTGCGAGTGGAAAACCGCTAACAGATTTATATCAAAGTTAACAAAACAAATTAACTCCCAGCCCGCCCACCCCCCGCCCACCCCGCGCAATTCAGCCACCGCTCCCAACTCTAACACACTTTCAACAAACACGCTGCTCATTACAGAGCCGATGCAATTACGGGCGCCGATGATAAATTATACTTGAGAAAAATACCTGTGTGCGATGCGGCGGCCTTTCGTGAGTCGAGGTGTCTCTCGTCGTCTCCTCTGAGGCACCTCTCTCTCTCAGGTGTTGTCACCCCCCTGTGTTGTCACCCGCCTTCAAAGTGCCGGCAACGGCTGCGTCTTCCACACCGAGTGATCGTAATAAACCAGCCGTCAAATTTAGTTCGCAGGCCAATTAACCTATGCAGCGGCATGTATTTTGACTGCGGCAGGAAAACGGAGTGCCCGGCGAAAACCCGCGCGGACACGGGGAGAACATGTGAAACTCGAACCGGGGTACTTCTTGCTGAGCCACCGTGCGGTAAATTCAACACCTGGTCACGGACGAGACCCGGATACGGAAGCCGCAGAGAGGTGTGGGAGTGAGCCAGGCGGTCAGCACGTGCCAACCTGTCAGACCCTGCTTCTAAGTGTCTCTAGGGGGGCTGTGGCTGTCGGATGTGCATCTTCGAGTTTCCATCGTGGGAGGCGAAACGTCGCCACGGATATCCCCGAAAGAACAGCTTCGAAGAGCGAAAATCATGAATCGATCCGTGACAAACCTACATCAGTACAACCGTAATCATTGAAACGTGCTTAGCAATAGTACCG
Organism: Geotria australis; assembly: GCA_036362915.1. Classification (NCBI taxonomy): domain Eukaryota; kingdom Metazoa; phylum Chordata; class Hyperoartia; order Petromyzontiformes; family Geotriidae; genus Geotria; species Geotria australis. Next base: position 3,931,594 of record JAZEWU010000045.1, on the reverse strand, counting down.
TGATTTTATGGTTGAAATATTATTTTCAAGGCGAATCTCTCGTGCGAAGTTTATCGTCTCGTAAGTGAGAGCGAGAGAACGAACGTCTAACTTGTCACTTTGTTCTTCAGAAGTTAAAACAAATATAAACATGTGTGTTCGACGGAGTAATTTGTTTCCGACACCGATTGTGGTATTTAATTTGTTCTGTGATTTATTCACTTTTCAGAAGCTTGGTTTTAATTCAGTCCAACGCAACAGTCCGTGAAAGCACGTTATCCCGGCAGGTAATTGTAGCGATCCATTCTGCAGCACCCAGAGAGTTTAAGCCGTATCTGTTGACTTCCAAAGTTAATTCTCTCTCTCCCAACTCCCTGGGTTTATTAACTGGAAGCGGCGATTACGTAACCGTATCAAACGTCTTTATTGACTCGGGGTCTGAGGGCGGCACGGTGGCGTAGTGGGTAGCGCTGCCACCTCACAGCAAGAAGGTCCCGGGTTCGAATCTCGGCTCGGGGGCCTTTCTGTGCGGCGTTTGCATGTTCTCCCCGTGTCCGCGTAGGTTTTCGCCGGGCACTCCGACATGCTGCCAGGTTCATTGGCGTACTGAATAAATTTCCCCAGGCGCCCTGCGATGGACTGGCTTCCCATGCTCGGTGTTCCCCTGCCTTGCGCCCGGTGTCTGCCGGGATAGGCTCCGGCTCACCGCGATCCTGTACAGGAATAAGCGTTTTCTGAAAATTGATGGATGGATGGACTCGGGGTTTGGCCGGAAACAGCACCGACTCAGGTGTGCCCGAATCACGTCACATCTCTCAGGCTAAGCCGGTGTGAGGCTGATTGCTACCGGTTAGTGGGAAGAGTAGGCCAATGTAACCTGGCTAGCGTTTCCTCTAGTGCTGCTATTCTCAACCGGTGAGGCAGGCAGCACCTGATGACTGGCGGTGGGGAATGCGCACAACAACAACAACCGCCGTTCGCCACTTTAGTAGCGGTGACGTCAACACGGCAGCTGTGCCAGGCCAGGTGCACCTTGAGAGCCACGCAGAGTGTCGAAGGCCCGCTGACAGGAGGTCACGGGACAAACCCAGGTGTCAAGGGTTGACTGACTGAGATGACTGGCTGAGGCAGCACCTCTGGGCCCTAACACGCACAGGCGTCAAAGCTGACGAAGACATACTTGAGTAACAATGATGAAATCATCTTTGAGAATTGCTCTCCAAAGCTGTACTTTCGGTAGAGCCGTGTCAAACGCTGCATCTCTCCTTCGCGACGTTTCGCCACGCACGTTGGAGGCATCCTCAGGCCTTTCTGAGGACTCAAAAATCTGAGAACGCCTGAGGATGCCTCCATCGTGGGAGGCGAAACGTCGCAGGGGAGAGATGGGGCAGCGCTCATTGACACGGCTATCCCGAAAGAGCAGCTATGGAGCGCAATTCTCATCACACATCGAGCCGTGACAAATCTACGTCGGAGAGCGATCTTAGTTTGAAATCGATTCTAGTGCCGGCGACTTTTGTCGCGGAAGTGGCGAGGTCGCGAATAAGTACAGGCAATGATTTGAGAGGAAAGCATTTCGTAAAGGTCACCCTTAATGGATGTAAGCCGATGCATTATTTATCCGCTGCGTCCCGGAATCTATGTAAAGAGCCTAACCAACTATAATACATGGGAGCTCAATAAATAAACAAGAAAATGGGCGAATGGCATTAATATTTAACATGAGTGAACACACACGTACACACACCCACTGGCGAACTCCACTCGGGCTGATACGGTTTATAAATAAAGCAGCCGGTTCGGAGCGCCGCTTTGTGATGCAACTTTAGAGAGTGCTCGTGTCTCCAGACGCTGCACGGTAACTGGACGAAGCGTGTAGGGTGGCGCAGTGGTAACATCTGCGCCTCACAGCAAAAAGAACCCGGGTTCGAATCTGAACCCGGGTTCCTTTTTGTGTGGGGTTTGTGTGTTCTCCCACTGTTCTGCGTGGGTTTCCTCCGGGTTCAACGGTTTCCTCCCACAAATAAAAAAAAAACCACTAATTAATTATTTGGCCGATAACATCATAATGTATAGGAAGTAGTGTGTGGCAATATGGCACCGGCAAAACCGCCTGGCTGCCTCCTCCGCCTCTCTGCGCTTTCCTCGCGCCTCTGAGTCGTTCGCTCGACATTGAATGAACATGTGCACGTTATAATTGTAAATTATTATTATTAGAGTGGAGTTTGCATGTTCTCCCCGTGTCCGCGTGGGGTTTCGCCGGGCACTCCGGTTTCCTCTCACAGTCCAAAGACACGTTGCTGCATAGGTCAATTGCCCCCCGGTGCGCTGTGATAGACTGGCGTGCCATCCTGGGTACAGTATAACCCTGCCCTGCGTCCTGTGTCTGTCGGGATAGGCTCCGACTCAGGATTACGCGGTACCTGGTAATATACGTGCATTATACACGTGTACACACACATTAGACAAAGACAAGACAACGATTCCCCGTATAGCCTTAACACACTGTGGGGTCAAGTGCCGTCAGCGAGCACCTATGAAAGTCGACACAGCACACGAGGGGGTGGGTAACCAGCACCACACCCGGGCCGCCTTTGCCTCCCGAGTGGCAGTGTTTACACACCACACTAGGTACTCATTTGAGGCTGAGTCGACCTGGGGGAGGCCCAGTACCGGTTCACAAAATCGTCATTGACGTTGGCCGCGAGCGGGATTCGAACTCGGGTCATCGCCAGGTTTTGTAGGCCCAGCGCGCTAAACCTAAACCACTGAGCCAGCGCTGACCAAGACTGTGCTCAACCGGATTCGCAAACACACACACTCTGGCCTGGGAATGCCTGGGAATCCCCCCCCACAGGAAGAGCTGGAATCTGTTGCTGAGGAAAGGGATGTCTGGTCCACTCTCCTTGGACTGCTGCCACCGCGACCCTCGCCAGGACAAGCGGTTTAAGAAAATGGATGGACACACACATACCGCCGCCACTTAGCCTCCCCGCTCACGTAGCGGAACCGCGTAGCGATACCGCTGGAGGCGACGTGGGGCCGGTGGAGGGGTGGTGGTGGGGTGTCGGGCAAAACGGGGTTACACGCCGCCACTGGGCCACGATTCGCAACCGAGGCTCGCGTCGTGAGTTCGCGCCGCTCCGCCGCCAGAGCGCCGCTGGCGATCGGAGGAGCGCTCGGCCCCGCCACGCGCCGTCCGGCTGGTCGGGAGCAACGGCCTTAAGCGGGGCCGGAACACGGCGGGCAACGTGATGGGAATTCGATGGGAACGCCGTAACCCCCCTCCTCCTCCTCCTTCCCACTCAGAATGGAAATCCCACAGGGAATGTGTGGTTATGCTTCCGTGCTCTTGAATTCGGACGGTTGCTTTGCATTTTAGAAGTCACGCAAATGCAGGGAACGCGTTGTCGTAATTTCAGATTTTTGTTCTCGGCGATGACCCCTTGGTTTAAGGGGTCTCAACGTTTCGCACCTCAAGGGCCATCGGGCCCACTTGGATCTGGTCTCCACGGACCACCCCTCTAGTCAATACGGACCACCCCTCGAGTCAATACAGGTTCAAAACCTTTACCGCAGCGCTTTGTGACCCTCGGGTGAAAGGCGCTATATAAATTGATATAATTATTATTACCGCAGACTGCACCCCTTTGGTTCTCCAATATGTTCTCACACGCCTTATTAATACATACATAAATAAATACATAATACAATACATGTATAAAACAATACACATATTATAGAGGGGGTGCGTGCCTCCCAGGTTAGGAACCACTGCTCTCGAGGTTCTCTTAACCTATTGGTCCACACAGTCCAGACGTCTTGGAGCATAGAGAGATAGAGGTGGCCGTCGTTAGTGTCCAGGATGTCTGTCTGTTTTTATATATTGACTAATCCGATGCGAGGAGCAGAGTCACGCTAAGGGTGAAATACTCTTAGAAACATAAATTCTTATTATTTTTGAAAAACAGTCAGTGATTTCTGGCCGATAATGAGCATCGAGGTGGTGCTCTCCAGATCACAGCCATGAGCCAGTGAAGGATTTTCCACGTTACTTGGGCAGGGGCGAGTCTATCCAGTGGACAGCCACTGATGACTTCCCCCCCCCCACAACCACAAAGTGTTGCTCATGTAATCGACGCCACAGGGAAGTCGGGGATTGAACTCTTGAACTTCAATCGTAAGCCGCTTGCTCTACCGCCCGCAGGATAATTGCAATCTGAATTATGATTAATTTTTGATAATTTATGGAATGCCCTACTTACCATGAAATCCGCTAAACAGCATTAGCCGGACGGCAAATGAACATAATGCTTCGACAAAACAGCTACACTTGAACCCCGATTCTCTGCCTTTGATGCTATCCACTCTTGTATTATTTAGTTTCGGGGGCAATCATTATTGCGTCCGCGGGCTTCAAACCACGTCTCAATCACAGCATCAGAGCAAATTGAAACATCTAATTACGGGCCCCTTCCATCCCACCCCCGATATTTTTTAAAAAGAATAAAATATAAATCATTTCCCAGGAACGGCGGAGCGACCGGAATACGCGACACCGCGAGCGTCGCGTTACGGGGGTATAAACGGATAGCGCGCGTACACACAGTGATTGATTACTTTATTATCAAAACGTTGGCCCTCTCTGGTGGGGGTTGCAAGCCTCTCTGTAGGTCCCCCCCCCCCCATCATCCCGCCGCTCATTAATTCACCCAACACCATCAAAGCGTTTAACACGGAAACCCCAATTCCGTGGATAATGCTCGGTGATTACTCCGAGCCGCGTGGCCGTAATTACTCGGCGCTCCACGACGCTGGGCCGGCATCAATCAGCCGTTTGATACCAGATTAATGCAACCAACAAACACGCAGGGGGGGGGGGGGGGTCACCGCGAAAGGTCGCGAGTCGCTCCTCGGCGGCACCGGCTCTTTCCAAAAAATTTACGAACAGATGCCGCGCATGTTCGGCCGGCGAGTCTCTCAGCGGGCCCGAGCGGCGAGTGTTGGAGCGCGAACCTGCAACAGGGCGGTAACATCTGCGCCTCACGGAAAGAATGACCTTTGCCCGAGGCGGTTCGATTCCTGCCTTGAGCACCTTTCTGCGTGGAGATTTTGTGTGGTCTCCGCCCCACCTGTTCTGCGTGGTTTTCATCCGGGTGCTCCGGTTTCCTCCCACAATTTGAATAAAAAACAATCAGTAATTACTTGACGGATAACGTCGTAATATATAGGACGCAGTGTGTGGCAATAGGTTGGAGAATACATATGGGCGGGACGGTGGAGTGGTGAGTAGCAATGCCCGCCTCACAGCAAGAAGTCCCCAGGTTCGAATCCCGGCTCGGGGGCTTCTCTGTCTGGAGTTTGCATGTTCTCCCCCTGTCCGCGTGGTTTTCCCCTACAGTCCAAAGACATGCTGCTGCATAGGTTAATTGGCCTGCCAACTAAATTGCCCACGGTGCCCTGTGATAGACTGGCGTCCTATAATAGGTATAGCCCTGCCTTGCACCCTGTGTAGGCCGGGATAAGCTCCGACTGACCGCGGCCCTGTCCAGGATTAAGCTGTTTCTGACAATGAATGAATAAATAGATACCATGATGAGGCTATTGGCAATTCCTGCTTCTTCGGAGCGCAGACAGAGGGGCAGGGCAGAGGGAATGTAAATAGATGGAGATAGTGTTTTCACGCTGACAGGCCGCGACGCGTTAATCCGTAATGAGCCAGCGGTGATGACGGGCGCTGATTGCATATCGCTGTCAACACTCTTCCTTAATTTCACGTCGCGTTTTCAGCTGATATTTTACCGCAGATCAATCAAGGGATATTGCAACAAAACGGACAGTGTGGTACACAAGGGCCGCGGCCCAAGCAACACAGAACGGCATCTGCTTTCTCGCAGTTCTTGGGATAGAAGTTGAGCCTGCATCGGGATTTGGATGGACTAGTGGGGAGTGGTGGTGCGGTGGTTAGCGCGCTGGGCTGCAAACCTGGCGACCTGAGTTCAATTTGCCGAAAAGCTCCACCCCAGCAAGCGCCAAGCGGCCAGTAACAAACAGCACCGTCAAAGCGCAATGACAGACATTTTCGCCGGAGAAACTCCTCAGCGGGACAGGGAAATTAAACGAAAAAAACAAACCGCGAATTAAATTCGACGTTCGCCCCTAACAGGTCGCCACGTTTCCCATTTTCGCCAGAGCCCCGATTACTGTCTTGTGTTGCAGGAGTCCTGTAAAAAGCTTGCAAGCTTACTGGGTATTATTCTGCTGTAATAATAAACATAAAAATACCTATCTATCTAAATATTCACTGGCACTCCGTAGGACTCCTCGGACGGGACGAGAGACAAAATCAAAGGCAAACAAACCGCGGACGAAGCTCGACGTTCGCCGCTAACCCCGATGGACAGCCTCGATAGGCGGCAATTTCCGGCAATTTTTTATCCCGGCACCCCGCAACGTGGGATTAGCTCCCGGACATAACGCGCTCCGCGTGACCCCAAAAGGTGGTTTTCGAGTTATCGTAACCACGCAGGCGGCGGCTCGCGCCCCCAGCGGCCCCCCTCTCGCCGGCGCGCGTTATAACGCCGAGTCAAAACCCCGCCGTCAGATCTCGCGGCAATATCAATACACGGCGGCGTGTACGATCGCCGGAGTACAGTGGATATCACACACGCGGCAGCCTGAACCTTGGGAACGCGGAGCGATTTGCACCCCGCTCGTTACTTGTAATTCGGGACGTTGTTGTTATTGCTATTATGATGATGATGATATAATTACGTAAAAATGTACAATGATACGACTGCGTAGGTTGTCGCGGTTAATCGGCGCGGCTGTCTGATGAGTTTACGGTGTCACACCGCGTGTCGTTCGGCACAATGTGCGACGTTTTTCCTGGCGGTGCCGGGAGCTTCTTCAGCGTGCGGTGAGACGTTTGCACGTTGTCCCAAATGACACACGGTATGACAGAGCAAACGACACGTGATGTGACACGGTTTGGCTTGTTCATCGGATTGCCTTGTCCATCCATCCTTTGTCAGAAACCGCTAAATCCTGTACAGGGTCGCGGTGAGTTTGTTCACCGTTTGGTCTTTTGCCGGCGTCATCCCGTCCTCTCCGTTTCATAACGTCCCACAGAAGCGGATTTCACGGAGCTACCTCAGATCCTTTGAAGTGACTTTCCAAATGACCCTACCACCCGGAGTGATTCCCGTTATTTTGTTTAACTTTCCAAACTTGTATATTGCCAAATTAAGTGAACACTCAATTTAATGATAATAATACAATTTACAACGCGCACACATTCCACGCCCGGCCAGAGCAAGACACAGATACTGAGGTGCAGAATTTAAAATTAGGGACTTTTTTTTTGGTTGGGTGGGGAGTCATCAGTAACCGTGTTGCGACCATCAACTCACTCCCCCTGAGCGCCCGGTTTGTACAGTGCTGACTGACACCCGGGTTCAAACCCAGGTGCGAGTTGTACGAGGCCACCGCTCCGACCTCTGAGCCACCCGCCACCTGTCAGCCCGTCTGCGTCATTGTTTTTAAACGGCGGCGTCAAGAAGAGGTGGTGGCGGCTTTACGAGGCGGAACATCGGCCCTGGAGACTCGTGACGGACTAAGAAGGCCTCATAATGCAAGGTAATGAGCACGCGGCACTCTTGGGTTTGGCCAGCCACCCTCAATTAAACCAATAATAACGGCAATTATTTATCCGGGAAACCCTCGCTCAGTCCCAAGACTCTTCTCGCAGTAAAGTCCCACACTGGGATGTTTGGTCGATGCGATTAATGAGCGTTTGCTGCTTTGTAAGGGGATAACGCCAAACATGGCATTACCCGGGACACACTAAATACAAATATCCCCCGGGTAGCTGCGACAGACTCTTGGGCCAATTGGCATTTAGCGAGCACTAAAGAAAGCACGCTACACGAGGGGGTGGGTGGCCAGCACCATGCCGACCGCCTTTGTCACACACATACACATGCATACACATTTTTGCCAAATTAAGTGAAAGTCCAATTCCAAACTAGGTAATTTGTGACTAAATAATCAAATTTGGAAGGTTTAGCGTTAAGGTCAATGGATCGTCATGGCCATTGTAACTGAAACCACATCTTCTCGCCGTGCGGCTTGAGCTAAGCTGAAACACTGGGAGCTGAATCCCAGTGATTCTGGGATTCTCAGAGGTGTCGGGCTCACGGCTTTGACTGGCACACAGTCCCATCCTTTTAATACGTTCAAACTGAAGCTGAAAAAGTTCATGTGTTCGCCGTGTAGCTGTTCATACTCATGAACATGATCCAATTTGAACACAACAAGAGTGCGAAGTTATTTTACCATTCGGGATTTAGTCGAGAGGAAACCGGACGCGTTGATCAAAAGTTTACGCGCTCCCTCCCTGGCGGTGCAGCTGTCTCAAACCCATCACCGCGGTCAGGGTGTAGCGCTATGTCTGCCGGGATAGGCTCCGACACCCCGCTACCCTGTAGAGGACCCAGCCGGTACCGACGATAAACAAAGGATAAACGGTCGGACGGATACGTAGCTCCGAGGACAAACGATTGGCGCGGCGGGGAGCATTTGGGAAATCCACCTCTGCGCGCGTGATCTGACTCACTCGCTCTCATTACCGGAGCGTTCGGAGCGTTCGGAGCGGCCCACGAGAGACGGGGCCTCTGCGACGCACGCAGATGAGTCTCGCCTCTCCGACACGAGGGCTCGCGGAGCTTGTTTTTGTTCGGTGTGGAATTCCTCGCCGCCCGCTCCCTCGCTCGCACAGCGCGCCGACACCCGGCCTAATGAGGCGAAAGCCGCGCCGAGCTTTGACTTTCAGATCAGTTTTTCGAACGTCGCGGTACTCACACTTTGTTTAGGTCGCGCTCCTTCTTGACAGATAGATGTTTATTATTACGGCAGAAAAAAACACCCAGTGAGCTTGCGAGCTCTTTACGGGACTCCTGCGACGCGACAAACATCTCTTGGGAGACGTGGGTGGTCCCGCGGTGAGTCGCGCCGCAGCCTCACAGAAATAAGTTCCCCGGGTTCGACTCCCGGCTCGGGTGCCGCCTTTCTGTGTGGAGTTTGTGTGTTCTCTCCCTGTTCTGCGTGGGTTTTCTCCGGGTTCTCCGGCTTCCTCCCACAATTCAAATAAACACTCATTAATTAACTGCGCGATAACATCATTATATGTATAGGACGCAGTGTCTGGCGGGTTGGCGCCGGCTAACCGCGTGGCTGACTCCATTCCCCTCTGCAGGTTACCTCGCGCCTCTGAGTCGTTCTCTCTTTAAATGAATACCTTCGACATTGAATGCATATGTGCGCGTTAGAAATTGTACTTATTTATTTATTGGATGTAAATAAAAGTGCATTAAAGAGTGTACCAGTGTCCGTTGTATCTAATGGTAATACTCATTAGACCTTAATTGATTTCGTAACCGTGGTAATTATTTCCCGCGGTTTTAAACGCGACGCAATGTTTCTCCCGTTATTCACCTCACTGCCTTGCGACGCAGCACATTTGCAAATTGTACCGTGAATTGCTAATTATAAACAGCGATCGTGATTGATGAGGATTGCTTTCCAAAGCTGTTCTTTCGGGACCGCCGTGTCACTGAGCGCTCCCCCCCCCCCGCTCTCCTTCGCGACGTTTCGCCTCCCGCGTTGGAGGCATCCTCAGGCGTTTCTGTGACTGTGTGAAAGATGAGTGTAGTGTGCTATATGTCGCCTCATGTCAAAGGCAGTTCACTTGCCTAGCCAGAAGCGTTCACGTCGCGATCCCTGTCAGGTAGTACTTGGTATTGCCTGCAAATTCTACCAAACACTTCGAGGCCGAGCTGAAAGACAACGATGTCCAGAGGCTGACCATCGTGCTTCGAAGAATCGCAAAGAAGAAGACTGCCTTGCTCACATTCCATGATTCATAGCGCACCTTAACGGATGTTGGCCCGGTTTGTTTGTGGCGCAGTGTCTGGCGGGTTGGCGCCGGTTGTCCGCGTGGCTGCCTCCCCCAGCCTCTCTGCGGTTTCCTGCAGCGCCTTGGGACCTCTGTGTGAAAGGCACTACCATCGTAAAAATGCAAACGATAATTATAATCATTATTCCTCGGGAGGAGCGCCGAGTTATCGCGCGGACTTGTGACGTTCCGTTCCGATCGCTCACCGGAACGCGGGCACGTAACGCCTTGGCATTCGCCCGGACAAGACGACCCGGAAGATCGTCAATTATTGAAAACAACACTACCACCAACAACAACATCGAAACCCCGAAACCACCAAACCCGTTGCCATATTCCGTTAATAGCAACGAGTGGCCCCGATAACGTTCGTTCGGACCAAGACCGACACTTCACAATCACACACCGCGCCTGCAAATCTAACGGGGACGAACAAAAAAATAAAATAAAAATAAAAGTGGGAGGCGCGCTCGCAAAGCACCGCTATTATTCGAAAATTGTAGCAATTACGGCCACGCGATTGGAACACACGCGCATCGACCCGATCGGGCGCCGCCGCGCGCTTGACCCCTCGTGACACCGCCGACAAAAAGACCAAAACCCGCCGGAATAATAGCCGCGTCGTGGGGAGCGAGCGCCTCCGAATGCCGGCGCCGTTCCGCCCTCAGGAGAGTGCGGCGGTGGTGGGCTCGGCCCAGCGGGGACCCACCCCCCGTGGTTACGGCGTTAGGCGGAGTGCTATCGTCGCGAAGAAGGCTCCCGGGTTCGAATCTCGGCTCGGATGCGTTTCTGTGTGGAGTTTTGCATGTTCTCCCCCGTGTCCGCGTGGGTTTGAGCCGGGCACTCCGGTTTCCTCCCACAGTCCAAAAACATGCTGCTGCTGCTGCTGGATAGGTTAATTGGCTTGCAGACTAAATTGCCCTCGGTGCCCTGTGATGGACTGGCATCTCATCCTGGGTATAGCCTTGCCTTGCGCCCCGTCAGCTAGCAAGCTCACTGGGTAAATTCTGCTGAGGAAAGGGATGTCTGGTCCACCCTCCTTTAAGAGCTCTCGCAGCGACCCTCACCAGGACAAGCAATTTAGAAAATAAATGGATGAATGGAGCTTACAAGCTGTGGATGCAGGATTCCTGCGACGCAACAAACGCTCGAACTAACAGAGGGAGCAAAGGAGGGGTAGCGAACAGCTTTTCCGGAGAATCTCCGCTCAAAGGTATAGGCCGCGGTGATCAATGCACATCGCACGGTGAGCGAGTAGAGCCAATGACCGCCGGGCCAGTCATCGGGACACGGAGACCGGATGATCGAAGCACACTCGTGCGCACCGAGACACACGCCGTGGTGAGATCGATGACGCGGCCGCTACCGGGTTGCGCTGGATTTCGCGCCGATCGATCGCGAGCAATCGAGGTGGGATTCTACGCAAATGAGCGCGACGCGATCGAGCGCGACGTTTGCCGCGAGGGATTCGCACACCTGCACAAGTAACAGGTGCTGTCGGTGAGCGCCTATTAGCACAGGCAGAGCGCGCGAGGGTGAACGGTGGCACGGTGAGTAGCGCTGCCGCCCCACAGCCAGAAGCCCCCGGGTTCGAATCCCGGCTCCGGTACCTTTCTGTGCGGAGTTTGCATGTTCTCACCCGTGTCCGCGAGGGTTTTCGCCGGGCACTCCGCTTTCCTCCCACAGTACAAAGACATGCTGCCGCATAGGTTAATAGGCCTGCTGACTAAAATTCCCCCCGGTGCCCTGTGATGGACTGGCGTCCCGTCCTGAGTGCAGTCCTGCCATGCGCCCTGTGTCTGCCGGGATTGGCTCCGGCTGACCGCTGCCCTGTACACGATTAAGTTGTTTCTGACAATGGATGGATCACGTCACTTATCAGCCACTAGAGGCGCTACTATCCACCTCAATGTAAACAGGATCAGTATGAAATAAGAATAATGAAAGAATTCATAACGCGCCGCGCAAATTCCACGCCTAGTCATGGACGAAACACGGATGTGGAGGCGTAGCGACGAAACCGCAGAGAGGGCGGGAGTCAGCCAGGTGGTCAGCCGGCGCCAACCCGCCAGACAATGCTTTGTTATGTATCATTCATTCATTCATTTTCAGAAACCGCTTAATCCTGTACAGGGTCGCGGTGAGCCGGAGCCTAT
>JAZEWU010000045.1:3894863-3906132 GCA_036362915.1 Geotria australis | reverse complement strand
ATTGTGACTCGGAGAGAAAGAGCGCGAGAGAGAGAGGGGGAAAGGGACCCGTGCTTCCGGCAAAATGCTCGATCTCAGCTTCCTGACGGAGGAGGAGAAAGCGGCCATCCTGAACGTGCTCCGGCGGGATGCAGACCTCAAGAAGAAGGAGGAGGACCGGTGCAAGTGAGTACTACTAATAACAATATATACATGATATAACGTGAGGCGCATGTTCACCGAGCCGAAACGCTCCCGCGGATTCGGAGGCGCGGAGCCTGGCTCAGTGGTTGTCGTGTGTTGGTGCTGTCCCGGTTGTCTGGAATGCCGTTCCCCCAGCCGCCAGGTTCAAGGCCAAGCTCAAGACTGTCCCCATTTCCTCTTCTGTCACCGCCTACAGTTGTCGTTCCCACATCGCGGGGGTCAGGGGCTCAGCCCCCCCCGCCCCGCGATGTGGAAAAACCTTGTAAAGTTTTCGGCCCCCCCCTAGGCGAGCAATGCGAGCACCTTCAGCTGGGTTTAGGAAGTCATAAATGCATATTATTTATGACTTACAAAACTTTTATACGTTTTGTTTACTTTTTGTCTGCTACGCGCGTCGTCTGCAGTGCCACGCGGTTTCCCGCACAAGGCCGCAAAGCTCACGAAAAATTCCCATTTAATTGTTTTTGGCGACCCGCAAAAAATCGAAGCCCGCGATGTGGAAAGCCGCGATGTTGGAGGGTCAACTGTATTTACCTTTCACGAATATATATACACACACAAGGGTGGCACGGCGGCACAGTGAGTAGCGCTGCCGCCTCACAGCAAGAAGTTCCTAGGTTCGAATCCCGGCTCGGGTGCCTTTCTGTGTGGAGTTTGCATGTTCTCCCCGTGTCTGCGTGGGTTTTCGCCGGGCACTCCCGCTTCCTACAAAACGAGCGATGATCAAATCTCGAACAACAGAGATACAGTTCGCTAATGTTTAATTGGCTGTTTCGAAAACAGTAGCGTGGAATTTTCCTGAGCAGAAATGTTTCCTGTCTACATCCCTGAACCAGTGATGGAATTTACACATTGCCCTAGCAGGGGCAAGTCCATCCGTAGGACCAACCACTGTGAACTTCCCCGCAAAGTAGTCCTCACTTTATCGATACTAAAGTGATGATGGGCTCGAGCGACCCACCCCCAAGCAGGATTTGAACTCGCAACCTCCCGATTATGAGCCGCTCTCTCTACTGCCGAGTCTCTAGGCTCATAACTTGCTGGTGGCGGCAATAGACTCCTGTAAAACGGGTAAACCTGAACTCTTAGCGTCGTGCGAGAGCGGTGTGTAAATCTATTTCAATGATGGCGGAACTCCCTGTGGACACAACAAGTTGTTGACGTATTTGTTGCGGCATTTAATTGATCGATCGTCGTTTATTATTACAGCAGAAAAATAACCTGTGAGCTTGCAAAGCTCTGAGAGCGGGATTCCTGAGATGAATATACTGTAGCGTCTGCGTTCGAATGCGTCTCGAGACGCTCCACGAGACAACCAGACGCGGTCATCGTAGAGAATTAAGGGGTGTGCACTGTAAACCGTGTACACATCTAATGCAGAATACAGAAGGTTTCACCCTTCGTGGCAATGAGAAACGTGTTAAGATCTTACAACAGCACGGAGAACGAGCGAGGGTTAACCGCGGGCTTTGAGAGGGAGCTCTCGGTTGCTGCGGGAGAGCAGGAGGGTGAGATGCGAGGGTAGGGAAGTAGGCCGAGGCAAGTCCACAGAGGATCGTAGAGACTTTGATCTCGGAGTCGATCCGGTGACTGGAGTGGCAGCCAGCCTAGGTATTACAGTGTCTGGGTGAGCTGGTCATGTTTGCTGACGTGCGTGCGGAGAGCAGTGGCGGCATTTTGAACCGTCTGGAAATTTTGAGCGAGGAATTTCGGAAGGGTTTAGAGTGAAAAGTTGGAGTAGTTGGCACGGTGCACAGGTACGGGCGATGGTTAATTACGACAACTATTATTTCGGAACGCCTCACTGACTGAGTCTCACGATTATTTTTCTTGAGCGCCCTCCGTTCGGATGTTTGGCCGGTTCCGTTAACGAGCGTTTGGCCGAATGCGGGAGCAAACCCAGCACACCCGGAGAAAACCCACCCACGTATTCAAGGAAGTTGACCATGCAAATGCCGCCGTCCTGCAACACCTCTCCGACCGTTACCGATCGCACCCGGCAATCCCGGGTGGTTACCCAGGCACGTACTAAGCCGGATCAACGCGGCTAGCATCAACGATCCGGTGAGGTCCGGGCACATTCTGCCAAAAATTGATCCGCGAGCTCGTGAGAGTAATTATTCCGTCGGATAGACATCGCCGCCGCCGCGTCGAGAGTGGGATTAGGCCCCCGAGCGAGCGAGCGAGCGCTAATTGATTGCGCGTGATTCATGCCGAGTGGTGCTTCGGATGCAGCGCTTGGCGTTCAGGTGCCTTCGTCGGCACGTCCTGAACTCGAGCGGGGCGCGCCGCTGTCGTCCTACTGTACGCGGAAGGCAAACGGCTTGAACGTAAACCGGTCGGACGCCGCACAGAGAGCTCCCTGCCCGCTCGCCGGCGCGTTCACCTGTTTGTTCAACCGACCCGTTCACTGGCGTGTTCACCGGCGTGTTCACCGGCGCGTCCACGCTTCACCAGCCAAGACGTTGCGTCCTGAGGACGGAAAAAAACCAACCCGCATATACGAATGTGCTGCGCAGAAAGGTCATGGCTGGAAACGTCGCCTGTCATATAGAGCTTGAATCGAGCCACCGTGCTTGGTTGGGAAAAGCCACAGAGTCCAATTGCCAATTTCACGACCGTTCAGTGTATTCGAAGCAGCCTTAATCATTTAATTTTTGTTGCTTTGTTTTTTTATTAGTTGTTTTATTTTCTGTCGTTGTGCAGTGCTTTGTGATCATCGGGTAAAAGGCGCTCCATAAAATGCTATTATTATTATTACTGGCAGCTCAGTGCCCACTTGCAGGCCGGTGATGCGTTTACCTCGCGCCACACAGGGACAGCTTCCGCCAATGCCCTAGCTACAGCCAGGGCATTGGGACGATCGAGGTTGGATGCAGGTTACTTGTTAGTATTGCCAATTGGTTAAATCGTCCCGTAAGTGCAGATCCGTGTCCCTTAGAGGGCGGCGTCCGGATCTCGTTCCGCTAAACACGCCGAGCGATAAAGGTAATACGTCTGTTGACGCGCCGCCGTGCCTTGTCGGCGAGCGTTTGCTCGAAAACAAACAAACAAACAAACGAACGACGGCGGAGGCTATAATCTAATCGCCTTCTATAATGGCACCCGACCGGCTCCCATTAAGTAATTCAATAATGCGCGGCTGGCAAAGAAATAAATAAAACCGCGGCAACGATTTTTTTTATTTTTTGCTTTTTCTGGCGAGCTCTGGGCTGGTGTTTACTTGTGCCGCGTGTGGGGGGGAGGGCGGCGGCCCGAGTTCCGCCGCCTCCGGTTCTCCCGATCATGAACCTCCCCCTGGGCCCGGTCTCTCCTCCCCGCACCTGCGAAATCGGTAATCTATATCGCAAACACGCATCGATCTGGGCGAGACATTCAAAGCCCTCGGCCCGGGGTCCCACATCCCCCCCTCTCCCCCGTCGCGAGCGCCGCCAAATTAACTCCCGGGCTCCGCCGAGAGCCGTCGTTGCGTCCCGATCGTACGTATAGGTCGGCTTCAAACGCGTGCTCGGCGGCCCCGGGCGCTCCTCTCGTTAGGCCGCGTGACCTCCGCAGTGAATAATTATCGTTCGCTTACGTCTGTATGGCAGCCGCCTTTCGCGCGGAGATGTCCGCGGAGCTGCGGTGAGACCCGCAGGCGGGTGGAGGTGGGGGGAAGGTGGCCGCGCGGTCAGCCGGCACCAACCTGCCAGACACTGCGTCGGATATTTTACGGTGGTATCGGAGTGATAAATTAGTTGACGAGTGCCTTTTTTTAAAAGTTGTGCGGAGGAAAACCCGGAGATGCCGGAGGAAAGCCACGTCAGAGCAGGGTGAGAACGCACAAACTCCGGACAGGAATATGCCCGAGGCGGGAATCGAACCGCTTCGGGCAGGACCTTCTCTCTGTGAAGCGCGGATGTTATCGCCGCGTAACACTGTAGCTCCGACGCAATGTCATCGTGCGAGGGGACTGAAGGTTAGGGGAAGGAAACGTGCCGGTCGGTGGGACAGTGCGAGCGGTTGCAGACGACTCTCTCCGAGAGACGCTCAATATTACATAGGTCGGAAAGCTTCTATCAAGGACGTCAGCCTCCACGGCTATGGGTGATCTGGTTCCAAGCGGGTAACACGTTCCTCTGACGTCTCTTTTCGACGATGCTTTCTCTTTAAATGACCGCTTAGACTTGGATTTTTTTCATGATATATCCGCTGGCTGTCTGAAGTTTCACAAGTGTAATCAGTAAGTGGTGAGTAAAATTGAATTAAGACGTTAAAGCCTTGGCGTTGTGCAGATTGGTGCACTTATGAAGGATTCCAATGCGGTACCCTCAGTGTGGACATACACAAGACAAAGATCCCCCGTATAGCCTTAATGGACTGTAGGGTCAAGTGCTGTGAGCGAGCACCTATTCAGGCCAGCACGGCACATAGAGGGGGTGGGTGCCCAGCACCACTCCCGACCGTCTTTGTCTACCTAGTGGATTTGTTTAAACACCACACCAGGTATTTATTTGAGGCTGAGTTGACCTAGGGGGGGAGCCCAGGACCGGTTCAGAAAAGCGTCACTGGTGTTGGCCGCGAGCGGGATTGGAATTCTGGTCGCCAGGTTTGTAGCCCAGCGCGCTAACCACTGGGCCACCGCTCCCCACCCACAAAGGCAAAGATCCCCGTATAGCCTTAACAGACTGTACAAACACTTGCTCCGTTGCACATCAAAATAAACATTACAGGAGATGCGTATAAATGCCGGCGGAGTTGAGCGCACGTTTTCCCGGTTCCGATTACACGGCCGGACGCTTCTCGGCTCCATCGTGGAGCCACGTGGCCGTCCAGTGTTGACGCGCGCTTCCATTGGCGCAGGCGATGGGTGATGTGGCAACGATTGTTTTGCCGTGGCGCGCCGCTCTCCGTCTCGACCGGCGCCCGCCCGCTGAAAAGCCGCACCCTCACCTCGAGGCAGGGCAGGGGTGGCGACCACGATAACTCGCACACACACGCGCCGCGCGGACAGAAGGCTCCCCCGGGTTCGATTCGCGGATCGTCTGCCGCCTTCCTGCGTGGAGTTTTGTGCGTTCTCTCGCCGTCTACTCTGGTTTCCATCCATCCATTTTCAGAAACCGCTTAATCCCGCACAGGGTCGCCGTGAGCCGGAGCCTATCCCGGCAGACGCAGGGCGCAAGGCAGGGGAATACCGAGGATGGGACGCCAGTCCATCGCAGGGCGCCTGGGGAAATGTAGTCAGTACGTCAATTAACCTGGCAGCATGTCTTTGGACGGTGGGAGGAAACAATACAGTTTTTCAGCAGTAGTGGTAACCGTCGTACTGATGTAGCTTTGTCACGGCTGGATGTTTGAGAATTTATCTGCAATAGCTGTTCTTTCAGGCGCCTGATCATGCCTCCAGCGAGGAAGGTGAAACGTCGCGAAGGAGAGTGATGCAGCACTCGACACGGCTATCCTGAAAGAACAGCTATAGAGAGCCATTGTCAAACATCTTGATATATAAAAGACGCAGTGTCTGGCACATGTTGGCACCGGCTTACCGCACGGCTGCCTTCCCCTCCCCTCGCTCCTGAGTCATTATCATCGGTGAGTGCCCGTCACGTACCGAGAAACCACCCCTTCGTCAGCGAAAGGATTCCTCATGCCCGTCGCGTTATTATCAAAACGATTAACGCGCCAATCGTTATTTTCTCACGAGTGCGTTGGTCATTTTTTAGCGAAGGACGTTCTGCGTTCCGACGCGTATATTCTTTATTATTATTATCGAGTACGTTTAAATTGTAATTATCAGGATATTAAATTACGCCGCTGTAAATTAATGTAGTAAATTAACGCTCGGAGGGGAGCGGCTATAATTTTTGCGCGTAATCGATGGGAAGGGAAAGGCCGCGCGGCTGAAGGGCGGTGCTGTCGTGTGTGTGTGTGTGTAGCGTGCCTCGGCATGTCAACGTTAACTTGCCGTGGCGCGGCAAACGTCATTTAACATTTCACCACCTCCAACATCACCAGAATGGAATTGTGCACGTTTCGTAAAGGGCATCATTATTAACAGCGACTGTAACCGTAAAAGAAAGGGCATGCCGAGTGCTGGTTTCCGTTGGCGAAAGCACCGCGGTGTGAATTTGGCAAATTGAGTTTGATTACCGGTCACGGCTAACGCAGTGCTGGTATCTGAACCGGTTCTTAGCCCTTCACTGACCGTGACTGACCAGCCTGGCAAAGTATGGTCAAAACGACCCACATGACCGACACGGTGTGGCGAGGCCATCCTCCAGTCACCGATCGATTGACAAAGCGAGACGAATGAGAACCGCTGTTGAGTCGCTCTTTCGGGACAGCCGTGTTGAGCGTTCCTCCGCATCACGCCCCCCAACGCGGGAGGCAAAATGTCGTGAAGGACAGGGGAGGAACGCACGACACGACACGGCTATCGCTAAAGAGCAGCTCTTGGGAGCAGTTCGCACACACCGAGCCGTGGTAAACCTACATCACAACACCAGCGCCGTACGTTATTAAATTTACCCAATAACCGCACAAACGCTCGCGGGGATAATTCGTCCCTCGTTTCTCCCGTCCCGCCCGGCGCCACGACGCGACGGAACGCGGCGGTGGCGGCGCGGTCTCGATCGGCGCTACCGCGTTCCCTTTTTTGTTGTTGTTCAAAACGAAGTCGCTTCGGTGCCAATCTTTCGCGAGAGGTCCAACGTTCAACGTGACGTCGCCCGCATTTCTTCTCCCGCCACCGTGGGAAAGGAGCGAGCTGCCGTGCGATGCTTCGCCGCCGTCATTTAGCGCGCGTCTCTGACGCTTGCGAGTATCGCAGCCGCCGCGTGTCGCAATCGCCGTCGAGATACGACGGGACAATTTTTTTTTTTTTGGCTGGAAGGCGGCTTTGTGATGTTATTTGCTTCGAGGGTAATCTGTAAACCGCCGATGCCGCCGTAAAAATACCTCCTGGGGGGGGAATTGCGACGCACCCGGCTCGGCTGCCATCGATGGATGGACGGGCTTACGAACCGTTCCAGGGTCGCGGTGAGCCGGAGCCTATAATAATAATAATAGCATTTTATAGAGCGCCTTTCACCCGAGAGTCACAAAGCGCTGTGCATCGACAGAAAAAAACAGCTACTAAAAACCAAAGCAACAAAAAAAAGAATGGAGGCTGCAATCTTAAGAGCGGCAAAAATCTGCCAGCGTCCCCTAAGATGGCCGTCACTTCCTTAAAGACAAACACGGAGGGAGACAGGGACACAGGGCGTAAGGCAGGGCTATACCCCGGATGGGACGCCAGTCCATCACAGGGAGGCACAGCTCGTAAGCCCATTTGGAAAAACAGAGAGAGAGCCGAACGCTGTTGGAGTCGGTGATTCGTGTGCAGTTTGGGTGGCGAGACGGCAAGGCATTGCCAGGCCTCAACGGGCGCGTCCCTACGGGGTAGAGCCGGCTTACCCTAATCAAATGTTGTCATGGCACACGAGCCGTGCGGCTGGCACCCGAGCCCGTGCTGTCCTCGCCTCTGATGCCAATTGCTGCCCGGCGCGTGCCAATTTCACTCCTCCGTTCCCTCTCTGCCACACCGCCAGAGTCGCTATCTGGTAACCTTGACCTTGTTAGTTTAGGGCTATTAAGCCGCGGTGCCCAATGAGAGCGCCTCGGAACATACAGAACTAAGGGGTGGAGGCGGTGGTGAGAGAGGTAGTGAAACGCGACTTACTCCCCCGTGGGCCATATGGAGGTACCCACAGTAGTGCATCGCATCGTTCGTAAAAAAAAAAACAGACAAAGATCCCCCGTAAAGCCTTAACAGACTGTTGGGGCAAGTGCCTTTAGCGAGCACCTATGAAGGTCGACACGGCACACGAGGGGGTGGGTGACCAGCACCACGCCCGGCTGCCTTTGTCTCCCTAGTGGCGATGTTTACACACCGCACACTAGGTACTCATTTGAGGCTGAGTCGACCTAGGGAAGGCCCAGGACCTGTTCAGAAAATCGTCACTGATGTTGGCCGTGAGCGAGATTCGAATTCGGGTCGCCAGATTCGTAGCCCAGTGCGCTAACCACTGGGCTACCGCTCCACCACTCGTAAAAAACCCACACACACACCGCTTCCGCTTTGCGGGTTTGCGCGGAGTAAACGCGCGGCAGGATTCGTGAGTAGCAGCAACATGAGGGGCTGCTGCTCCTGCTGCCGCTAATAACTGATGGGTTCAGGATATGTCACAGTGCGGCGAGCGGGAGGAGAATAAATATGCCTCCGCCAGGGTTTTTTTTCTCTCCCTCTCTCAAATCCCCAGGCCAGCTGCGGCTAATGTAATTAATTAAACGAGTCACGGATACGCCCACCACATTACCGGCACCTGGCGAGCGGAGATATAGGAAGAGGGCGACAGGCTAGAAACGGGTCTGACTAACCTTCACCGGCATCCAATAGCAATTGCTCCCGTCGCTTCGATGTGATTAGCAAGAGTGGAACGAGAGTCCTTGTTTTCACAATTATCCAGTTGGAAGGGACGGGCCAGCATTGAACATTTCCAACGGGCAAATCACCTCGGATGCCCCCCCGGTCTTGTCAAACCACGGAAGCTAAGCAGGTTTAAGCCTGGTTAGTACTTCAGTCGGTAACCCATGACCCTGTACTCTGGGATTTCACGGACACGAAGCCAAACGATAATGAATAGAATTTTCCGAGCATCCCAATGTAGCGGGACCCGCTTGATAAAGAGCCTTGAGATCCGGTGAAGCCTTTCTAGGTAAATAATTAGCTTCGTATTAATGTGTGGTGCTTATGCAGCGCAGTGTGACCCTCGGGTGAAAGGCGCTGTATAAAATGATATTATTATTATACCGATTGGTGACCCGAGTTCAGTTCCAGGCCGCGGCTCACATCAGGGATGATTGATGTCGGAACCAGTTCTCGCCGCCCCCACCACTCCCACTCTGCCTTTCAGCAACCCACACTGACCACCTGGGTGAAATATGGTCAAAACAAATCCCGTGATTGAGATGCCAAGGAAGGAAGAGCCGCTGTCCATTGACAAAGCCCTGCAAATTGATGAATTACGATTCGCAATAGGTTTTTGGGTCAGCTCGCGTGATTAAAATGTCCCTACCATTTTCACCTGACGCAGCCAATTTGATCACGTAAAAGAA
The DNA here is from genome assembly GCA_036362915.1 of Geotria australis. Lineage (NCBI taxonomy): Eukaryota > Metazoa > Chordata > Hyperoartia > Petromyzontiformes > Geotriidae > Geotria > Geotria australis. Next base: position 3,896,814 of record JAZEWU010000045.1, on the reverse strand, counting down.
AGTTGTCACGCAAAGCAAACGTTCCCATAATAATTGTAATGTTGTACATTTACATCGTGGTGCTTTTCACCCAGAGGTTCCAAAGCGCTGCGGGAAGCTGCAGAGAGGTGGGAGGAGGCAGCCACGCGGTCAGCCAGCGCCAACCTGCCAGACGCTGCGCCCCTCTATATTGTGATGGTATCGTCCTATTGATGAATGTTCTTTAGTTTCTGGGAGGAAGCCGACGTATTATTATATCCGCTTTAGCCATGGCGGTGTGCTGCAGGGCAAATCGGAACGCGTGACACCATCTCGCGTCCCACGTCTTAAAAAAACAAAACAACCAACGGGTATTTCTGGCTGGTTCGGTGAAGATCTCCTTCCCCCGCCGTCGCTCCGCGGCGCGTACGACTCGTAAAACCCCGCTCCCGAAATACTGGGGCAAGTCCGCAAAGAAAATAATGTAGAATTCAGATTCGCGTCCGTCTTCCGCGCGCGATGAGCGATGCCGCCCCATTAAAACGCGGCAATCGCTGTAAATCTGTAAAGTGGGGGTGAGGAATGGTCTGCCAGGCCAGGTGAGCATCTTGTCCGCGGCGGTCTCTCTCGAGAGAGAGCGAGAGCGAGCCCGACCTACGCACGGCTAACGTGCCTCTTCCCCGAGCCCTCGAGCCGGAATTTGTCTCCGCCGTTGCTGGCCCCCCCCCCCCACCACCACCCCCGCTCCCCCCACAAGCAAAATGAAATAATCACTCATTTCCACCGCGGCCCGGTCAATAAAACAACCGGCGCCCGCTGTGATGAACGCGTTATAATACCCGCGCGCCGGTGAGCGCGGTCAAATTACCGTGGGTGGCTACCGTGCCCTCGCCGGCGGTTTTTCAGGCGGAGGAGGATGATGAGGAGGAGGAGGCGGCGGTGGTGGTGCTGCTAATTTGGCCATTTGTAAGCGAGCTGGAGCGTAATTGGAGGCAAGCTCAAGTAATTAGGCTTTTTGGAGGACGTGATGTGCTCAGGCGGACCAGGGGTGGTTTAGGAGCGCGGGACGTACGTCCGAATGTCTGACGACAGGCGCGTCTACCTCATAGATATGAGACTACCTCAGGAAAAAGTGGGGGGGATGGAATCGTGTTTCTCTGAAAGTGCGGGTGTCGCAACACTCGCAACACCCGCGGTTGCGACGCGCCTGCCTGACGATGCCTCCTCCTCCGACGCGGAAGGCGAAACGTCCGCAAAGGACGGAGGGAGGAACGCTCGATGCGGCTATCCCGGAAGAGCAGCTCTTGGGAGCAGTTTTGAGCACGGTATGCCGCGCGCGGTAACTTGCAAACGCGCGCACTCTGTGCCTGCGTTCATTCGCGATAACTCGAGGCTCGTGGGTTGTTTTGGTAAATGAGCTTCATCGTTCACACAAACCCGACATCCAAGCACACACTTCCACGCTTGTGTGCGATTATAATTCTCAGATGATGGATGATGCCCCTGACTAAATAGCCTGACGCGTATCCGATCTCGTCAGACCTCGGAAGATAAGCAGGTTTTAAAACTGTTATTTATAAAAAAAAAAATCGTCAATCCGCGTGTTTGTTGTGTCGCAGTAATCCCGTGAAGAGCTCGAAAGCTCACCGGGTATTTTTCTGCCGTAACAACAAACGTCCGCGTCACGCGATGGGCAACAGAGGGACAGTGCGGCGAGACGCGCTGTCGTACCGCCGCACTTGCGCGCTCCCCACGCTTGCGCTTTCCCCCGCCGCGGCTGTAAGCAACCCGCTGCGACCGGCGCGATGAAGTATGATCCATTAACCGCGTTGCGATGCGCTCGGCGGCGGCGGCGGCGGCAGGACCCTCGTCCGTCAGCGGAGACGCGACGGGGCCCCGCCGCGCGTTATGGGGCGGCGTTATTGCCTTGCGCGGTGAATGTTTATTTACTGCATCGCGAGTGTGCTAAGGGGGGCTCGGGGGGGGGCTCGGT